>PVJL010001154.1:199159-292357 GCA_004026885.1 Lyroderma lyra | reverse complement strand
TTCCTTCCCTCCTTCCTTCCTTCCTTCCTTCCTTCCCTCCCTCCCTTTCTCCCTTCCGTTTTTTCTTTGTGTCTATGTATTATTGTAAAACACTGGGAATGGTGGTAGAAATATTTTCTCTGTTTGGAGCAGGGTGTAGTCCTGGTCACCTTAGACTGCCTCATTGCCCGAAGTTCCATCACATGTTGATTCTTTACAGAGAGGAGAGGGGAGAGGTTCAGATCTGAGCTCACTCACACAGGGTCCCAGCAGGCTCTGCGGTCCAGGCCAGAGCCACCTCCTCTCACAGTGGGAAACCTTCTCTCCAGCCTGAGGGGAAGCCATGAGGCCCCTGCACTTAGCTTTCACTCTAACCAAACACTAATTTCTTTTACAACTTTTATTGTCCACAATGAGTGATTTTTTTAAATCAATAAACTAATTCATTGCAAAAATCAATTGGTTAAAAAATTTCTTACCTTTTTATCCAAACACCCACTCAAACCCCCTATTGGCAAGTTATTTCCATTAAAAGGAAGAAAACCTTTTAGTCGTATAATCATTTTTACGTTTTGAGATGATAAGCCTGCATACTGAGTATAGAGCTAATTATCTTACAATGAGCCATTTCCTTATCCTGGTTCTCCTCTCACCTGAATGAAGAGTTTCCTGGCTTCTCCCCATCAAGGAACTAGACCACTCGTAGCTGCCTCCCATCCCCTCTCTGCACTGCTTCCAGAACAGCCTTGCTGGGATGCAAATCTCAGCTTGTTGATCCCATATATCCTATTTAAAATGCTTTTTTGGCCCACCGCCACCTTAAGGGGGCCTCAGACTAGGCTGACCAGACATACCATTTTAAACAGGACAGAAAACAACAGTACTGCCCTATTTCAAATGGTGCGTATGGTCAGCCTAGTCTCACTGGGCTAAATTCAAGATGTCAGTAGGCTGACATACATACTGTTTGAAATGGGGCAGTACTGCTGTTTTCTGTCCCATTGGAAATGGTTGTCTGGTCAGCCTATCTCAGACCATTCTGGGCTGCATGGGGCCTGTGTGAATGAGTTTTGTTTGGCCTACATGGGACTTCAAACATTTTAATGAGGATGCCTTGCTGTCCCTCTCTGCTTTGACCTGGCTACTCCTTATATTACCTATCTGATCCTTAGAGATAACTTCCTTTCCAACCTGAATGAAGGCAGGATTGCCCAACCATCGCTTCATAGCTGGGCACCTGTGCAGCACTCCTGTATAACAAAAACTCTACCCGCCTGAACAGTTTCAGGAAGAACACAACTAGCTTCTGCTTATTGAGCATCTACTATATGCCAGACCCAACACTTAGGACTACAGAATTATCTCCTATAAACTGCATAATAATGTCATGCAGAGAAAGATACCAAGGATCAGGAGATTAGGGCTTGCTCAAGGTCTAAAAGCTAAGAAATGGCAGTGACAGACCTGCGTTCAAGTGCATGTGGTTCCAAAGACTATGCTTACGACTCTGCTGTACAGCCTTCCATTTCCAAAGAGGAGAGAGGCCTGCCCTTTGTTCTGCACTGCTGTGCAGACAGGAACACTCTTCACTCTCGCAGCCCTGTGCCCAAGCTTCCCTGTCACCACTGTTCTTTGCCAGCTCCTCTGCTTCCTGACTTCTGAATGTTGGCCTGCCCAGTGCCTGGTGCTCAGCTCACGGCACAGTCTCCTGATGTAAGCCATCCAGCCCATGCCTCTGCATCCCATCATTCCACTGATAACTCCCAAATCTCTGTCTCCCATCCTGATCTCTCCCTGAGCACCAGGATCCTATGGCAAAGTGCTTCCCAGGATGCACATTAGTTATTTCAATCTCGACATGTCCAAAACGTTGAGTTCTACCTGCCTCCTACACACACATCTCTCCTATCTCCTGCATCTACTCTCCCCAGCCTTCCCCTTCTCAGTGCATGATGCCAGCATCACTAGCACAGGCTGATAGCCTGAGAGTTACTCGTGAGTTCTCCTTTTATCACACTCCACACCCAAGCCAGTATCAAATCCAATTCCAACTTTGTTGGACACACCTTTAATATGTCCCAAATGGGACTACTCTCTCCACCTCTACAGGCTGACTAGGCATACCTGTTTGTTTCTTGCTGTGGTCCAGTGCTAACAGAGTCTGGCACATAGCAGGCACTCAATAATATTTGTTGAACGAATGACTGAAACCTCAAAGAGATGGACCAATTTCTGAAATCTGAAGACGACTTTAGGTGGATGATTCTTTACTGAGCACTTTTTTGTATACATAGAGAAGTATAACGCTCTGAGGAAAATCCTCTTCTTATCACATGAACCCATAGGCTCTACCCTACACCTGGTGGTATCCCCCCGAACACCATCACCATCATCACCACCATCATCATCATCAACACCACCATAACCATCGTCGCCATCATCAGTCACCATCATCACCACCATCATCATCATCAACACCACCATAACCATCGTCACCATCATCAGTCACCACCATCACCATCATCATCATCATCACTACCATCACCACCACCACCACCATCACCAACACCATAACCATCATCACTATCAACATCATCAGTAACAATAATCTCCAACATGTTTATAGTACTTTCCATTGAACAAAGCAATTGTTTATACATTATCGCTTTGGATTCTCATAACATTTGAAGAAAGTCAGTCCCTAATTTTTGTCCACATTTTACAAATGAAGAAACTGAGCCCGGAGAGCAAAATCACTTGCCTGGGATCACTCAGCTCTAAGATGAAAGAAAGTGACTCAAATTCAGCACTTGGGCTACATGCTCAGTTCAGGCTGAACTGCCTCCCTCTGTCAGCCTCCTGTGCCACCTGGAGACAGGTGAGGCAAGCCAAGCCCAGGACTCACTTCTATTTTAACAGCATGTAATTAAGAAATTGCTCCTGAGTCTGTACACTTTCATCCTGGCAATGTAGGAGAGAGGATAGGTTTTAAATTGTAATCCTTGGTCACATTTTATGACTACTAAAGGGAAAAAAAAGGCTTAAGTTGAGTTTAGGAGGACTTTCTGGTTGGTTAAGGAAAAAAATTACAAAATTAAAAGAGTGGAAAAAATAAATTTCTAGTGACTATTTTTACTACATGAGCTTACAAGCTAGAGTGGAGAATTAAAAAGTTATATAGCTAGGGTTTCTAACCATGACTTATCACAGACAAATCCTCTCTCTCTCTCTCTCTCTCTCTCTCTCTCTCTATATATATATATATATATATATATATATACACACACACACACACACACACACACACACGTATATATATGTGTGTGTGTGTGTGTGTATTTTTTCCTTTTGTTCCTTCTCAAGATAATAAGCAATCCCCTGATATAGGGATGCCTCTGTCTGCCTGGGAATTTGGGGGCCTTGTGTGCTCAGCAGAGCTGTCATGGCTGAGAACACGGCCAGCAAGTGAAGAGTTGGGGGGCTGGGCTTGTTTACTGTCCCTCTGCATGGGGTGGTGGAGAATCACTCCCTAGATCACTCAGGGACACTGGTGCAGGGAGAGAGAGGGCAGAGGACTCCTCTGTGCTAGGGCCCAGTGAGGAGAAGGAAGTAGCATAGTGACAGCCAACTCTTTACACCATCAACACATTTAGTCCTCACAATTGCAAATGCCTCTAATGTCCCCATTTTATAGATGGAGAAATTGAGACCTGGAGAGATTAAACAATTTGCCCAAGGTCATGCACGGTGAATAGCCTCTTATGCTCCCAGTCCTTGAAGAGTTTAAATATCAGCAGGTGGAAAGGAAGAAATTAAAGGAGAATGGGAGAAATTACAGAGGGAGGAAGGGAGGAAGGGAGAAAGGTAGGCAAGAAGGAAGGAAGGAAGAAAAGAAGGGAGACATTAACTGAACACCTGCTTTGGGCTAGGCTTTGCAGGATTTTGGCCTGGCTCTTTTTTCCCCTCCTTACACTCACATTCTAGAAATGGGCAGCATTCATGTCCATTTTACAGATAAGGAAACTGAGGCACAGAAAAATGAATAAAGTAGTCAGTATTAGCTTGGAAGCTATATTGCTGGGGTTCAAACTGATGTCTGTCTGGTTCCATTTTTTCCTGGCTGGATGGCCCTGGACAAGTTACCTGACCATGTAGAGCCTCTGTTTCCTCATCTAGAAAAGAAGAAAAGTACTCTGCACTCTCGATGACTGCTTAGACAGTGGGAGGGAAAGCCCTCTGCAAACCAGAAGGCACTGTAACACAAAGTTGGGCCCAAGCCTTGCTTGCAGACAGGCAGGCAGAGTCAGGCTGCCCTCTAATTGTCTAGAGATGAGAAGACCAAGGCTTGGGGATCCCAGAATGACTGACCCATGGCCACGGAGCTTGCACAAGAGCCTGAAGCTGAGCCTCCTGCTTCCTGGTTAGTTCTCCAACATTTACTAACAAGAAGGAATCTCACTGTGGAGAGGGGAGACACAAGCAGGTACAAATTGTTGACAGCAAAATCTAAACTTGACATCGGGTGACTCTGGATCTCAAGATCACTGACTTGTTGCTTTTTTCGGAGACACAGGCTACTAGATGCCATCCTATGTTATACTTATATAGGTCAGTTAGTCCAGGGACTCTCAAGTCCAGCTAAAAATTACCCATGTCTAGCCTCTACTTCAATTCAATGAAATCAGAGTCTCTGGGGGTTGAGCTTAGGGTGTTAGTGATTTTCTGTTGTTTTAAAAGTTCCCCCAGGAGACTGCAATGTGCAGTCACAATTGAGGAATACTGATTTATGACATCCTTTATTTTCTGCCTGGGACCCAGGGGCTCAGAGAGGGGACAGCTAAGGGCTCAAGGTTGCCCAGTAGTCAGTGGCAGAGTGCAGACTCTAGTCCCCTAGTTTTCAGACTGGGACTCTTCCTCCAATCTCTTCACTCTGGTCACAGGGACAACCAGACCAACCTGGTGTCCCCTGAGAAAGGATACCCCAACCCCCATTCTCCCAATTTCCTCCCCCACTCCAGCATCTCTTGTCCCCAGAGAGAGCCCTGGGCACCTGGGAGGCCTGAGCTGAGTCATATCCTCCAAGTCTGCACCTGGGCTCGTCTACACGTTGCAAAATAAAGTGGAGAACTGAGGCAATTATCTAATGTATTAGCAAGCCTGTCCCTGTGGCAGGCTTGTGAGCCAAAGTAATAAATACAAAATGGTAATTTCTCTCTGGAAGCCTGGCTCTGGCCTCCTACTCAATTCCCCTCCCACCCAGAGTCATATACCACTGCCTGCTTGTCCTCTCCTGCACAGGGTGGCAGTAACTCGAAGTTATTTAAATATCTTGGGCAAAACTTGCTTTTCAAAACCCAAATCATCACACAATAACCTCAGTTCTGCTCTGTGACTTACTTGTCTGGCCAAAGCAGATTCTTCAGCCTTCAACTGAAAGTAGGAGAGATACCCTAATGACCCCCAGTGGCTAACGTCTTTGTACATGTTGTAGCTTGGCACCGGCCCTGGAAAGTGAGTGAGAAAGTGAGAAGAAAGGGAGTATAACTGAGACTTGGCTTCTTTCTAGCGTTGTGACCCTGAGCAAGTCACCCTACTCTTCTCTTTTCCCTTAAGAGTTATCATGAAAATCCAAATGGAGAATGGATGTGAAACGGCTTGCACAGGTTCCAGTAATATCTTTCCATGGTCATACAACTAGCACATGGGAATGTCAAGATTTGACCACAGAGCCCCGACTCTGAACCACTGCTTGTTAGGGTATTTCAGGGCACTGATGGCTATATGCAGCCCAGGGGAGGAAGGGCCTAACTCTTTCTAGCATGGAGGCATGGGAAAGGGGAGGAGATGATAAAGCTGAGTCTAAAAGGATGAGGAAGAGCTTTTCAGGAAGACAAGGTGGTTGCGGACGTTTCAGGCCAAGGGAATAGCATATGCAAAGGCTTGGGGGAACATGGCAAATGCAAGGAACCCAGATAGTCCGACATGGCAGAAGGCATGCAGTATAGGGGTGAGACTTGAAGTTTACCTGGGTGCTTGGCCTTATCTTGCAATGGAGAACCATGTGACAACTTTAAGCAGCACAGAGTCTCGGAATAAAGATAAAAAATGGCTGGGCCCATTTTTCAGCACCAAACTGGAGAGGTCATTGGGGCTTGTTGCCTGCTATCAGATATAAAGGGGTGAGGAGATTGAATTGATGACAGAGTGGATGTACCTTGATAATCTTGGAGTTTGGCACAATAGCTGTTATATAGAAGGTACTCAAAAAATACACGAACGAGTAGATGAATCTGAGAGTCATGAATAAATAAAACAAAGAACAAAGGACTGAATGACTAAAGTTAACAAACAAGGGCATGAATGAGTGAATCAAATGAGCAGTCCAAGGCATGGTTTGCAAGCAGCCTTAGCAATTCTGATGGCCCTTATAGCATCAACAACACATTTGGAAATGCCCCGTTATTGGCACAGCTCCCTCAAAGTGAAGGCTTCTTTCCCTCAGTAGCAACATGCTGCACAAAGTCAAAGACTGATTACTGCCATCAAGCCAGAGGCCATTCCTCTTGGACTCACAGTTCTCATGGACAAATCCACGGATTTCCACAAAATCAGGAAAGGGTGCAGAAATTGCTAGTGGTGCTCATCTTTGTGGGGCACTCATCTGGGAGGTATGTGACTCCATTGCTATTTTTCCATTCACACAGTCTCCCTAAATGACTAGTCATTTCAGTGTCACATAAAGACACAGCGAAGAGTTGTCCTTAATAGAGACTTGCTAATGGCTGTGCTGCCTGCATTTTAAGCAGCAGCAGCCTGAAGGCCTAGCCTGGAAGAAGCAGCTTTGGTTCTCAGGGCAGGATTCGGGACAAAGGGGGTCTCTCTTGGAACTCTGTCCACCAGGGATGATTGCTGTAACAAAGTGAAGCATCAGGGTTGGTATAGGACCAGATGTTCTCCCTTCTCTCGTACTCTATGCTGCCTTTTCCTCCTGCCTTGTGGATCCTTGCTACTTAACATGTGGCTTGGGCAGCAGCAGCATTGGCTTTACATGGGAGCCTGACAGAAATGCAGAATCTCAGGCCCCACCTACTGAACCAGAACCAGCATTTTAGCTATACCCATAGGGGACTCTCACGCATGTAAAAGTTATTGAAGTTTGAGAAAGTTTGCTTATAGGTGACCTAGATACCTCTGAACCAAGGATTCAACTCCCTGACCAGGTTTCACAAAGCCTTCCAGGGGATCAAGGAAGAGTTCCCCCAGGAGATGACAGTGACCTTGAGACTTGCAGAAGGGCATAGATTTTTTGTCTCCTAGCAATTTACACCATAGGCAGAAGAGCCAGAACTTAGCTGGCTCGGGCACTAGATAAGTGACCTTGTGCAGGCCAATTCCTCTCTCTGAGGCTCAGTTGCCACCTCTGTAAAAGGGAATGATACTGTTTGCTTTTTTGTCACATGGTTATCATAAAGATGAACAGAAGTGAAAGATTTGCAAGCTGTCCATGAAACACAGAGTGAGGTGAAGCGTCCTGTTTTCAGTGTGGCCAACCAGACCTCCTGACCTAACACTTCAAGGAAAATCCATCTGGGCATCAAAGGTGTAAGACGCTTCCCTCATGAAGATAAATCAGCCGAGGAATGGGGTGCTAATTCACCAGGATGTGGCATTTCAAAGGAAGGCCCTGGCCACCAGTTGCCTTACATAGGGATTTGCAATCGGATTCTTGAGACTAGGATTTTTCCTGCTCATTTGGAGTTATTTTCTAATGGAGAGTTCAGACTAAAGACCTAAGGCATTCTGGAGGTCAATGTTTCCAGAAACTAGAATCATGTGGCTCTCTCATATTGTGTGGGCGAGAGAGGCAGCCACATTTTGGAAGGAACCAGATGTACTCACAGTACAAAGAACAGAAGAACTGAGCTGAATTATCAGGATTGGATGGGAGAAAGCAGACCCTTCGCAACTCCCCCAGGGCCTTCAACTTTCATTCCCTCTGCTGGGAATGCTTTTCCAGGATCCCTGAATGGCTTTCCCTTCTCATCTTCCAGGGGTCTCAGCAAAGATGTCAACTGCTCAGAGAATCAATCTTCCCCATTCCCATCTTCAAGTGGCCTCCTGCCTTCTCTATCACATGCCCTTCACTTTTTTGGCCTTCATAGTGTTTATTAAGGTTGGGAACACTCTTGTTCATTTATTTGTTTATTTGGATATAGAATGTTTTCCTAAAACCCTATCATCTGGGGTTGCATGTTAAAAATAGATTGCTGGCCTGGTGCCCCATAAATTGATTCAACAGCTCTGGGTCAGGGCCAGCGATGTTTAAACAAGCCCTCTCAATGATTTGAATCATCTTGGAGATAATTTATGGAGCTCCTGAAGGTGAGCTCTGTGAGGGAAGGGCTTTGTATCCATTTCCCTCTGCAGCACACACCTAGCAAAATGCCTGGCACACAGGGGCTCTCAATAACTCACTGAATGAACTGATGCACAGCTGAATGAGTCCACATATATTTTGGTGGTACCAATCCTTTTTCCTCTTTTGGCAATCTAGTATTCAGACTGAGCTCTTGTTACTTACAAAAAATGGCATTAGGTCCTGGGCAGCCAGAGGTGGAGCCAGGCATGGACCCCGCCCACAGGGAAGTGCTGGCCCGATGAGGAGGAAGTGAGTATACGTAGATTTGCAAGAAAAGACCTAGAGATCATCATGCTTAGAGAAATAAGCCAGACAGAAAAAACAAAGAACTGTAGGACTTCACTCATATGCAGAATATAAAACTGAAAGCAAAGAAAAAAGAAATGAAGAAACAAATAACACATGGACACAACCAATAGTTCAATGTTTATTTGGGGACGAGTAGGATAGGGAGGGGAGAAAGGGGAGGGGGTGGGAGAGGAGGGGGGAAGCTAAATATAAGGTGATGGAAAGAGAAGTCACATTAGGTGGTGAACTTATTATACAACAAGCTGACAGTGCACTGTAGGACTGTATGCCTGAAACCTATGTAATCCTTGCTAACAGATGTCACTCCTATAAGTCTAACAATAAAATTGAATTAAAAAAAAAGACCTAGAAGGGACAAGGCCATATAAGAAGGCCTAAGCAAAGTGAGTCTTGGGTAGTTAAAAGGATGGGACCTTGGCTTTCCAGATGGTCTATGTGGAGAAGTGACCAGAGAGAACCTCAGCAGAGACAGCATTTTTTATTTTTTTGCAAAAAGTACTTTTGTTTCATGTGTTTGTTTATTATAAGTTACATATACTAGGGCTATCTAGAAAAAAATCCAGCCATAAATGCCTCTATTTTTCATATGATGGATACTTTCCAGACAGCCCTCGTGTATACATATATAAACATAGACATATATGTATATTATATATATGGTTTAAAAAAATTCAACCCTAGAAAAAGGTGCAGAACAAGAAGCCAGCCTCCTACTGATTCACACCACCGCATCCTGTCCATAGGGGCAGCCCACTGTCAGACCCCACACAGCCTTCCAGGAACAGTCTGTGTGCATCTAAACACACAGCTGGATGACAAAGAGATGGCTTCCACCCAGGGGGTGGGCACAGTCTGAACAAAGGCATGGGAGTTGAAAAATTCCTTGAAAAAAGATGAGCAGCTCATAAGCTACTCGGCTTTGTGACTCAGGGCCATGGACTGCTGATTCCAGGAGGGTAGGGAGAGGTCACTGGGATTCCTGGAACTCAGGGTGAGGGCAGGGGAGGGAAGGGGGTCGGGGGGAGGTAGCCAGGGGTCAATATTCAAAATGCAATCCTGTAAGAGCATGAGAAGCAGGTCCCTGTCCCACTTCCCGCATTAACCTCATGAACCGTGATTCCCTCATCTGTAAAATGGGTACAACAGTACTGACCCCGAGACTACTGGCGTGACCTCATCTGCAAAATGGATACAATGGTACTGGCCCCAAGAGTACCGGCATGAGGGCTGAAGAATACATGTGAGACATAGAGCTGGGTGCAGAGCAGGCTGCTCTCCATCCAGTTTCCACTCTTCCCACCCAAAGTTCTTGCATCAACCGTTACATCCAAGTGGCCAAAAATGCCTTTGTACAGAAGTTAGCTGACCCCGGCTCCAACATTTATTGGTAATGTCAGTTTTGGCAAATTTGTGTCTGCTCTCTGAACCTCTGCTTCTTCTCACTGCTTTGCTGGTGTCACAGCGAGGAGCGCTGCGATGACATTCTAGACCCTACGCACTGCCCCTGGCACACAAGGGCACTGACGTGGTCCCTGCTCGGTCCCTTCTTCCCTCAGCACCACAGTTCACCTAACCCAGCTCCTCAGCCATAGCCAAAGGGACATGGTTCTCACCTTTCCAAAGACGTGGTAAGATCGGAGCCTGAAACAGTCCCCGCAGTTGGAATTTTTATTAAAAACGAAACTAGTTGGATGTGAAAAATGCAGCCGTGTTTTTCTGGCTGGTTAAAATATTTGATGCTCATCGAATATTCAACAACAACAAAAAGGCTCTCACTCCATGTACTGTCAAAAATGTAATGTAATTATAGCCATGTTAAATATCCCCAGCTGTTCTGAGATATTTGAATCTTAAATCGAGCCTGCCTATACACAGCCTGGGGCTGCAGCTGGCGAGCCACGCCATGTACATATGAACACAGAACTAAGGCAGGCCAGGCAAGGACTCGGGGCAAGAGGCTCCAAGCCTGCCTGTTACATCCGGGCTTCACCCTAACCATGGCATGAGGACCCCCCAACCCGAGCCATGGGCAGCATCAGCAAGGAGAGCTGTGTTCCTCAACAGGGCTGTGCAAGCTGGCAGGTCATAAGCATCTATTCAAACAGTCTTTTGAATCCATGTGCAGGGAGCATAAAGAGATAGTGTAAAATAAATAGTAGTAAAGTGAATAAACACGAGTCTCACTCCAGAGCTTTTGAGGTGCTTCTGTAAATCAAATTCTTGCCATAATTTGCTCTGTGAGACTTTGCTGAGAAGCAGAATGAAACCTCATCTGCTTTCCTGAGCAGCAGGTTTAGATTTATGGATGGGAGTTCTCAGTGGATGCCCGTGCCATTTCAAAGTGGGAAAATAATTTTCTTTGGGAGGGGTTCCAAGGGAAGATTAAACCCTTCACTTTCAGAGATCAGAGAAGCAATGATTTTCTGATCAGATATGCCATTGGAATCAGAAGAGGATGATCAGCATACATATTTTGGAAAAAGAGTAAGTTCACAGAGGAAGAAGCAGATCCTGCTGTGATATAAGAACATCATCTGTGGGTTTAAGCACAGATATACATCCTCAGTGCTATTTCAAGCTTCCCAGTGGCTTTTGTGGTGACCTTGAGTAGCTCAGTCTCCTTCTGTGGTTTTTAATTTTGGTCATGGAACTAAATGGAGGAAGAGACCCAAAAAGGCTCTGACCTGCCCAGAGAGGTGTGATATGAAAACTACGTAATGGTTCCTGGTGAGAACTGTAACACTATACAGAAGGCCATCATTAACACACTATTCTTCCAGGGCCTGAAAGTTTTTCTTGGAAGAAGTGAGAGGTGTCACCTATTAATATGATGAGGAGGATGATGACCTAACTCTTATCTAGCGCCTTTGCACAGGCTGAACATACGTACCATTTTACACGGGACGGAAAATACGGTACTGTCCCATTGCAAACGGTATGTATGGTCAGCCAACCTAGGCATCACTGCTTTTACCGTCAAGAGAGTAGAGATGCTTTTTGTATTTCTATCCAACTTTTCCCCACCATGACTATACAATAGCTGACTTTCAATAAATAATTTTTGAATGGATAAATATATTGTCTTTAAGTTTCAAGACAACCCTGTTTCACAAATAAGGGGAAACAGTCTCAGTGAAGGTTAGCAACTCCCTAACAGCCACGCAGTTAATCCCTGGTGTACCTGGGACTTGAACTTGAGTCTGACTCCTAAAGCCTCCTTCTTCCTTTTCCTCCAACCACCTCCTTTCTAAGTTTCTGGGGTCCAAGTTCCTAATCTTGCATGAGGGTAAGCATGGATAAAGTATTCCAACTTTGATTTTTTGAACCTAGATGCAAGTTTGTTATGGATTCTTTTATTTTCTTGGTTTTGGGACAGACCCTGATCCAAACCTACCCACTTCACTATGTGGAGTGAGGTGTGTAACAGGGAGTGCTCTGGACAACAAATGAGGTTTGTATTAGTTTTCTGTTGCTGCTGTTAACAAATTCCCACAAACCTGGTAGCCTGAAACAACACAAATGCATTAGCCTATCATTCCCTAGGTCAGAGGCTAAACACCAAGGGGCTGGCAGGGCTGCATTCCTTCCGGAGGCTCTGGGGGATAATCTGTTTCCCTGCCTTTTCCAGTTTCTAGAGTCTGCCTGTGTCCCTTGCCTTGTGGCCCCTTCCTCCATCTCCAAAACCATCAATGTAGGGTCTTCAAATCTCTCTCTGCCTCTCGGACCTCTCTTTCCGTGGTTACATCTCCTTCTCTGGCTCCGATCCCCCTGCCTTTCTCTTACAAGGGCCTTTGTGATTATGTCAGGCCACCTCGATGATCCAGGGTAATCTCTCCACCTCAGCACCTTTAACTCAATCACATCTGCCACGTAAGGTACTGTATTCATAGGTTCTAAGGATGAGGATATGGCTGTCGTTGATGCGCCATTATTCAGTCTACCCAACAGCCTTTGCATTTGGGTTTGACTGATACTCTGGCTAGGGCCCTGGCCTCTCTGTGAACCCCGCTTTGGAGCGGCATGAAGGCTGCCCCCAGAAAAGGATGCTTCTGTCAGGCCCATCCTCCTGGGTTCACTGGGGAAGCCCAGCACTCCTCCCCCAGGCATTCTTCCTTGTGTCACTCTAGATGCTCATTCTACATGCACTTTTACAGACCCCGTGGGTTGGACGTGACTGAGAGGGGCCACTGATCCTTTCTCAGCATTCATCGGACTTCAAGGAGCCCATAGTCTTGCTCCTCCAGGTGTGGTCCATGGACCAGCAGCAGCATCTGGAATCTTTTAGAAATGCAAACCTCAGGCCTGGTTCTAGACCTACTGAATCAGGAACTCTGCAGTGGGCCCAGGAAACCAGGCACGCTAAAGTTTGAGAAGCCTGGGCCTCGAAGCTTCCCCATTCATCCACGGCAGACTGGAGTGCGCTGGGACTGGCCTGCCTGGGAAGGAGGGCAGAGATAAAGAAGAAACTCAATATCTGCCTCAATGCTCTGCTTGGCAGTCAGTTTGAGCGCTGGTTCTTTCCTGCACAGCACATAGAAGTCCATTGCTTTTTCCCTGTGAAACTCTTCCAGGACAGGTAAAATCCCCAAAGCCCACACTGACCAGGAACAGAGGAGTTGGAACAAGAAAAGGTATATGGGAACCTTAAGAGGCCTGAATCCAAATCCTGGTAGTTTTCTCTTCCCATGCCATCTGAACTCAGCCAGGCGACAGAGTGCAATAATTACCCTCCATTGTTTTTGTTTTTGTTTAATTTTTTTAAATTCATTTTTATTGTTAGATTTATTGGGGTGACATCTGTTAGCAAGGATTACATAGGTTTGAGGCATACAATTCTACAGTGCATTGTCAGCTTGTTGTATAAGTTCTCCATCCAGTGTGAGTTCTCTTTCCATCACCTTACATTAAGCTCCCCCTCCGTCCTCTCCCACCCTCTCCCGCTTCTCCCCTCCCTAACCCACTCGTCCCCAAATAACATTAAACTATTGATTGTGTCCATGGGTTATTTGTTTGTTTGTTCATTTCTTTTCTCTTTGTTGCTTTCAGTTTTATATTCCACATATGAGTGAAGTCATGCACTTCTTTGTTTTTTCTGTCTGGCTTATTTCACTAAGCATGATGATCTCCAGGTCCATCCATTCTGTTGCAAATGGCAATATTTCATCTTTTCTTATAGCTGAGTAATACTCCATTGTGTGTATGTACCACAGCTTCTTTATCCAGTCATCTGTCGCAGGGCACTTTGGTTGTTTCCATACCCTCCATTGTTGTAGGGACAAAAGGTAATGTACACGATGCTATCTTATCTAGTTATAATAATTAAGATCTACTGATTAGAAATGCAGACTTGTCTGGCCAAAGCTGCACTGGAATCTCATTGTGGGAACAACTGTGATGTAGTGCGAGGCACTGACTTTAGAACTCTAAGATCAGGGTTTTTGTCTATGACCTTGGGCAAGTTACTGAACCACTCTGCACCTCAGTTTCCTTATTGGTACCAAGGAGAAAAGAATACTCTCCTCTTGTTTCTGGCTGAAATAAACTAATGAATGTAAGCTGCCTGATAAAGAGTAGGAGCTCAATAAATGTGTGTGGAATCAGAGAAAACAATTTACTAAGGAATTTAATAGTATAAACAATGGTGTCAGGGGAGATACTTGACATACTCAGGAGAGTAAACGTCTTCAGTATGTTAGCAGCCTCTATTTGTTTCACCAACAATTCATGTTGCAATTATGAGTGAGTCATCTAATTGTTAGCACAGACCTGAGCTGGATCTCAATTTGGCACAATTCCTTAGCCAGGATTTAAGTTACAATGCTCTTAGAAGAATGAAAATGGTTAGTTCAGATTATGGCTGAATTAAAACTTTTTCATGACTCTTGAGTAGCTTCCCCTTCATAGATCTACTTCCATCCAATTGTTTGGCTGATGGAGCAGGAAGGTACAAGTCCCTCACTAATTCTGTTCTCTCAGAAATGGTCTTTCCTTCTCTGAGTTGCAGGCTTTGGAATCTCAGTGACTTCTGGGGCCTGCACCAACTTGCAGTGAAAGAAACTTTGACCTAAGTATGCTAAGTGAAATAAGTCAGACTGAGAAAGACAAATACCATGTGATCTTACTTATATGTGGAATGTAAAGAACAGAATAAACGAACAAATGAACAAACAAGTCTTGAAGGATTGTGAGGTCAACCCTGTATAGAAGGGTTTGTTCTTCCTGGCATCTCTCAGTGTTGGCAGAGTGGTGTCACAGAAAAGAACGCTGGTTTTGGAGCTGGGCCGATCTTTGGTTGACTCCTGACTCTGCTGCCCTCAAGCTGTGACTCTGGACTGTTCTGAACCTTACTTCCCTCATCTGCAAAATGAGTTCCATAATACCCATTGGATTCTGGTGAAATTGATGCGATTGTGTCCTATACAAACCCTAGGCTGTTGCATGCCTGGCCCTACTCCCTGTGTGATGGGCAGTTTCTTGTAGACCCAGTCGCCCTGATGAAGGACACTGACCTTTACAGGCCTATTTACCAGAAACAGAGTGGATTTATGGTCATCTCTGTGGCCCAGTGCCTGGCACATAGTAGGTGCTTAGTGTGTGCTGATTGACTGAATCTCTGAGTAGGTGATCCAAGCAAATCACATAGGAGGATCAAAGCGACTGATGCACAAAGCAAATGGGCTGCTAATTCCTTCAGCCCTTCTCAGTTAGGCAGACATCTGATTGATGCCTTTATGACTGGCCACAGTGGCCCCCAAATAGCCACTATCAGCATGAGCCTGACCTTGGTCAATCTGGATATCTGCAGTCCTGAGCAGAGTTTACATTTGGTTCCCTAAACTAATTTCCCCAAAGTCAAATAACTGGTGCTGGTCTTTTCGTGTCCCTTGTATAAATGTCCATTTAATCACCATCCTGTCTGTACCACTTCAATAACATGTACATTTCCCTCTTAATCACTGCTTCCGTTCTGGAAAGAAAAGAAATGGTTGCCTGAAGAGTTCAGGCCATCTGTAGCAGTTAAACCCTATTTCCCCCTGACTGCTCACTTGGATGGAGAACTTTTTAGCAGAGTCCCACTGGTCATTTAGTTCATGCCCTTATTTCACAGATGAAGATCCTGATGCCAAAGTCACATAGCTGGTCAGGACAGAACTGAGGCCACAATGGTCTTCCCAGCACACTCCCCACCTCCCACCAGCTCTGCTTCTTCCTCATCCAACTGCACAGCTGTGTAATCCAGCTACACGCACCTTTACAATCATGAGGCCTTGGATTTGAATCCCAGCTTTGTCACCTGCTGGTTCCATGACTTCAGGCACTACAGACTGTCCCTGAGCTGCAGTTCCCCCATTTATAAAATGTGGATGATCACACGACCTCTTAGGGTTATTGTGAGAACTGACATGGCATGAAACATGCCCAGCCTGGGTCTGGCACATCACAGCCCGGGGCTATTTGCTGTCATCCTTCACTCCAAACACTCATTGCAAGGATAATAATGGAAATAGCTCACATTTATTGAGTCCTTACTTGCTGCCAGAAACTGTTCTAAGCACTTTACATGTACCAGATCATATATTCCTCTTTCTCTACAGGAAAAAAGTTATCTTTCTTGCCTCCCTAAAGACATCCATCCTCACAACTACTGGACTGCCTGGCCTAGCACCATTTCAACAGAATTTGCTGATTTTAAACAATATGGTGCTGAAATGATTTCTTGTTTTCTGTCACTGGCTCATACTAGCCAGCCTGCTTGCTGTGACAAAGTGGGATAAAACCAAGTACTGTTTCCTTGGCTTTTAATGTATGACTATCCAAAATCTGAACTCAAGGCTGACTCCTGCAAATGGGGATAAAATATAGAGGAAGGGTACAGGGAGGAGTTGGCACCTGATAGAGTTAGGAATGGGGTGGCAGTTGTAGGGCTGGGATATAGATGAGGTCTCCCTCCATAGCATAGTAGTCAGTATGAAAGAAGTCTGAGTTTTTGCTACGAAGTTGAAAAACTCAGTTTGACCTTCAGGTGTCCACCATACCATTGCATTATCATTCCTCAATTCTACCCACTTCAGCACACCCGGCCTTCCCTCCAGCTACCCTGCACCCCTCTCAGGACCTAGAAAGTTTATATTCAACCTCATTATTTTATGCTACTGTGCTTATTTGCACATGCTGTCCACTCTCCCCGAAGTCCTCTACCTTGGAACTACTATTGATCCTTCAAGCCTCAGGTCAGGTGTCACCTCCTTCAAGAAGCCATCAGAGGTCCCCAGTCTGACCTGGGTACTTCTCTGAGCCCACACAGCACCTCTGCACACCTGGCGTCTGTTCATATATCTCTTTGCTCAATGATACTGCAAGTTCATGGAGGACACAACAAGCCTTATTGAATTTTACAGCCTCAGCAGCCTGGAGAGAGTTTAACATATAGGTGATGCTCAGTAGACACTGAGCACTGAACACATGATTCAGGCAATGAGCATATCCCCGATCAGGTAAGTGGTCATGATAAAATACGACAATTATATTGATAATAATTGCTGCCAGATCCAAAGACTGTGTTGATCTTCTCCAAGTTAAAACCATAGTATTTGAGTATCAAGCACCTATTGCCATCTAGGTATGGGTCAGTCACTACATACATGTTATCTCCATGCCAGCTCTCTGAGGCTTACAGAGTTCAGTTCTTGCCCAAAGCGAGAAAGGGGCAGAGCCAAAGCCCCGAGCCAGGTCTGCCCGACACTTTCCCCTGAATCATGCCTCTTCCCAGAGAGGGGGCACTGCTCCTTGTTCTCACAGATGACCCTGACTGGCCTCTGTGGGGCCCTGTTCCCGACCCTGCAGTCCCTCTTCTGAGGCCCCGGTGCCCTGATAGATTGGGGTCACAGTTTTGCCTCACGCCCAATTACTGCTCACCCCCAGGAAAACTCAGAAAGGCCAGGCTGTGCACAGCCTAAGGCCCGTAGCTGATGCCAGGGAAACAGCACGGACATCCAGCAGCGGGAGCCACTATATCTGGAGGCTGAGTGATTAACCTTCCTATAGCTGCAACACACAAACATGAGCTGCAAAGAAACCCATCCTGTGTGGGCCTGGACAATAAAATCTAACAGATACCCCTCCACAGTACCCTTCTCTTCCCTGCTGAGTTTACTTGCAGACCGTGAGTCTAATTGGATGGAGTGAGACTTTGGGGACAGCTGGCACATTCCCCTAAGGATGTCACCTGGAAGCCCATTTCTCACCTGTTACAGTAATCCTCTTAGGCCTTGGGGAGCACAGGTGTCTGGGGAGTGCTTGGCATCTTGCACTTCATTCTTCCCCTGAGTCCCAGAAAGGAGCAAGTGCTCCAAAATTGTTTGGGCATTTATAATGCTCATTAGAAATGTACTCCACTAGTGTGCCTGGAGAAATTAAGCCAAGAGTCTTGAAGCAGGTGAACCAGAAGAATAGGAAGTCTTGGGGGGTACCTAGTAAAGGCATTGACTTCCCAAACTTTTCCTGAACACTTAGTATCAGCCTCTGTGCTGGGTGCTGGAGACAGCAGGGCAATCAGACGTGATCCCTGCCCAGGTCCGGACAGGGAGACAGACACAGACCAGGCAGTGCAATGCCATGCGCACATGTGAGGACTGACACCTAAATGGGGTGGTAGAGGAAGAAGAGGAGGAGGGCATCCATTGTTTGGTCATGAGGGGAGGTGGGTAGGGTGATCAGGAAAGGCTCCAAGGCAGAAGAAACCTGCATTTCTAATGAGTATAGTCGCAATTACTGTAACTGGGTGTTAAAGGATGAGTAGGTGTCCCCAGGCTGACAAAGCAGCAGGGCTAGGGGTACTGATAGTCACAAAGGAAAGCAGAGAGACTTGAGGAGGGGGGCCCAGCTGTAAGCTGCTCTGCAGAGCCCAAGGATGTGGTGTGAGAGAGCATGCAGCATGAGGGCCGACGGGGCTCAGGTGCAGGGTCTGAGCCGTTGGACCTCATCCTGAGGACAGGGGAACCTCTCTGGGGTTTTAGAAGCAGGATGGCGTGCTCAGAGGGGATCTTTAGAAAGACTGTCCTGCTGTGCTGTAGTGTAGATCGATGCACAGAGGCGTGCTGAGCTGCGGGGCAAAGGCCAGTCAGGAGGCGAACGCTCTTTACAGGCAACGTTTTTACGGGGGCCCGGCACAGTTGTAAGAGCCTCCCCTCTCTCTATAGGGTGCCAAAAGATGTACACACATTTGAAGACAGGAAAACACTGTATTAAAACTGGAGTACTCAATGTAGATAGAAACAAAAGGTGAACACAAGTCACGTTTGACTTCTGCAGTTACAAGAGGTGCTCAGAGTGGTGACCAGACACTTCTGATTATGGAGAACTACTGTTTGAGCAATATGACCAAAGTGTCCCCTTGTATCACTGTGCATGCTGTTTCAATTTCTTCCCAAAGTACCGCCAGTTTTCTCGGTACACCACATCCTTTAAGGTCCCCCATAGGTGGAAGTCGAGGGGTGTTAAGTCAGGAGAACGTGGGGGAAACTTAGACAATGTTCTTGAATTTCAAATGCCACTTCAAAATGGTCTTGTGCTCCTCGAAGGACAACTGTGCTTCCACCATTTTTCTTTTTATACTGTTCTACCTGTTGCATGATGAGGCCAGCATTCATTTAATTAATGTCTTCTTTGGAGTGAACATCATACTACACATTGCCACTATAATTCAATTCAACTTTGAAAAATAATACTTAGATAACATCGCTTAAAATGTGCATATGTTTTTGTGGCACTCTGAGATATGACAATTAAGTTCACAAATTCATCCTAGAAAAAGTGCTACGTGCCTCATTGCTGAATATCACCATGGTCACCTAAAAGTGCTCCCTTTGGGAAGCTAAGCACCAATGCCAGTGCCTAGTCCACCCTTCAAAGCAGTTTTGGAACTCTTTTTTTGGAATGTCCATCAAAGCTGTTGTCACCCAAATCTGACAATTAAGTTTGCAAGCTTGCCAGTGTGTACTTAGGTTGGCAGCACCGTACAAACAACTCAAACACAGCTGTGAGACCCAGATATGCCAAGGTTATGAAACTTTACAACGTAAGCATGCAGTGGCAAGTTCACCAACTTCATTATCAGACCGCAGCTCTCAATTGTATGATGACAGCTCTGATGGCCATTCCAGAAAAAGAATTTGAAAATTGCTTTGAAGGGTGAACTAGGCACTGGCATCGGTGCATAGCTTCCCAAGGGGGGTACTTTGAAGATGACTGTAGTGATATTCAGCAATGAGGTATGTAGCACTTTTTCTAGGATGAGTTCCTGAAATTAACTGTCTGACCACACACACACACACACACACACACACACACAACACACAACTAATGTAGTATTATACTACTGTTACCTCCACTAGATGGAGTAGGAAGCTAAAAAAACAGAGAGATTAAGTCACTTGTCGAAGGACACACAGTAAGTAGTAGTTCCAGCATTTGAACCATCAGTACAACCTGAGCATTCATGCTTTTAACCACTACAGTATAGTATCACTCCATCAAAGGTGACAAAGGCTTGAGACAGGATAGCATGGTTAGACAAAAGTAATCCTGATGGGCCTGCTCTGTATTTTGGGATCCCCTGACATAGCTTCTGACTTCCACAGCTAAAGAGGTATAGCCTTTAATTCTGAGGCACTTGGAAGAAAAAAGCAAAACAAACAAACAAACAAAAAACAAAGACAAAAACAAAAACGATAGCATGAAATGTTAAAGGGCTGGAAATTCCTAGGACAAAGCCCTAACAGCAAGCCACTAGGGATCACTTGAGTGCCTAGGAACACATACCTTTGGGGAATGGAGGTAATACTTTTGCTTGGGTGTGTGTGTGCCTACAAGCTCTTTAGACATAGGAAGGCAGGGTATAGGGAGGGAAGTGCAGGGTGTACCCAGTAGGGAGGGCCCTGATTTCCTTTCTTTCTTTCTTTATTTTTAAAATTCATTTTTATTGTTAGACTTATTGGGGTGACATCTGTTAGCAAGGATAACATAGGTTTCAGGCATACAATTCTACAGTGCATTGTCAACTTGTTGTATAGTAAGTTCACCACCTAATGTGATACCTGCTGGGGAGGCTGAGGTCAGGTGATTCCTGAAGCTGCTGTGTGCTTACAGGTAGAAGTGAGTCAGGCCCAGGGTAACACATGGCCAAGGCCATGGCCACCTGGATCTCTGGGGCAGCTCCCTTTCCATGCTTCTAGGATAAACAGGATTTGTTTTTAGTAGAGGAGGGTAAGAGTCCTACCCAGGGGTCCTCTGAGAGAAGACAGGCCCAGGGTCAGAGAGGAAGGTTACATGTGGCTTCTATGTAATGCATTTAATGGTATGCAAAGTTGGACTTTGAACTTTCTGGCTCTGAGCTTTGGATGGTGTTTTAGAGCCTCATTTTCCTTATCTTTAAAATGGGCATAAACTCATTGCTAATGCAGGGTTGTGGTGAATGTCAGAAGTGAATACTGGCTGTTAGCATGCAATTCTTCACACTTTGTAAAGCCATCAGCAGATGTGCACAATTGTATTTGGTGGGCCATGTTGTATAACGTGGAGCTGGAGCTGCTGATACTTGAATGTAACATTGAACTTCAATCTAACTCTAGGGACTGCTAGTTAGTGGCCAGCCAAAAATAATAAACAATGAGGGCATCAGTATCCCCATTCCTTCATCTTCGTGGCACTCAAAATTGTGTTTAACGACTGGAAGAAGTCATTTAGAAGCATATGTTCACAGTATCTCCTGCTTGCTAAGGCAGGGCAGCCACCAGGTAGATATTCTTTAAAGGCAAACTGAAAGCCCAGAAAATAAGGGGTGTTTTCAGAGTGGATAATTCAGGGTTACTCTGCAAAGAGGCTTAAAGCATAGCAAGGATGGCAAGACTGAAGCCAGGGTTGACATCCTAGACAAGGACTAGCCCAATCAGCCAGTCAGAGGCCTGGCCTGATGTGCCAACACCTGTTAGAATCATAACACTCTTGACCATCCCAGAAAAAGCTTTGTGGAGATGAGACTGTCAGGTGTGATGCATCAGGGCTGGTAAAATCACCATCAGAGCACTATAAATAAATTCACACACCAACCTTCCAGCACCAGCGGGAAAGCCCAAACCCACCTAGGGGCATTTACACACAGATGACTGGCCAGGCTCACGGCACGCTGAGGCTTGGCACCAGAACTCCTCCTAGGCAGACTGTACAAGGCAGATGCCTTCTGCCCGACAGCTGCATTAGCCAGGCCCACAGCGTGGGGAAACCAGCACAGCAAATGGCTTACAAACCCTGAGCACTGCTTCTCCTGGCCCCGGGCTGCTCACATCAATATCCTTGCCGAGCTGCTTTTCCCACTGAGAGGCCCTGGTCCTCCAGACCGGAAGACCTATGCTCACACCCGGTAGACACAAGGGCCCCGCCAGCACCGCCCCGGCTCAATTCCCCCGGGTGCGGAAGGCAAGCACTTTCAATGAGTAGCAGAAGGGGCTGCTGCCTCCCCCACCAAACTACAACTTCAGTGTTAATTAATATTCTGGGAGTTTCCCCTACAGTCCCCCCAGATTGGAAGGGGCTTGGAACGCTGAAGCCACAACGGCTAAAGTCCTAAGCTTGCTTTAGGGCCTTGTCGCGCCTCTCCGGATGGCCCATTCTTGAAAAGCTTTCTATTGGTTTTCCCAAAGACAACAAGCCCACACTCCAGATACAGGGCAGTTGCCTGGAGTTCTGTGGGCCTGGGGGCTGAGACTCGTGGGCGAAGGGGGGCCAGTATTCCCGGAGGGGGCCGTAAGGAGCAGAGCTGAGGGCCTGGGAACTGGTGCTGGAAGGAGAGGGGCAGGGATAGAAGGGCGAGGCGACTCCCGCGGTTGTGTTCAACATCCCACAACCTGGAGGAGCAGCCTCAGGGGGCCCAAGAATGGGTTACGCCTTGGCATCCTGAAATGATGTCACAGCAAGGGGCCTGGTGTTCTGCCCTCCAGCGGGGTAGGACTCCCGACGGCGGAGCGGGGGAGCTGAGGGGGCGGGTTCGCGCGGAGGACAACTCACGGAGGAGAAGTTGTGCGGCCCGCAGAGCTCGCCGCGATACTTGCAGGAGAGCAGCATGTCCTCGAGCTGGTGGCCCAGGCGGTCCATGAAGGCGGCGCTGATGCCCTCGAAGTGGCGCGGCGGCAGGAAGAGGCGGAAGTCCGCCAGCTTGCGAAACCACTGGCGGCGCGGCTCGTCTCCCCTCAGCAGCTCGCTGACCAGCGGGCGCGCGGTGCGGTTGGGCAGCAGCAGCCCGAGCCAGTGGCCCGCGTAGTAGAGGTCTCCCTTGGAGAGGCGCGGAAAGCGCAGCGGGTTGTTGTTGCACACGGTGACGGCGGGGAAGGGCAACTGGCGGCTCCACTCGCGGTGCACCCGCGTGTGCGACGGGAAGCTGAGCCAGTAGAGCAGGCGGTTGGAGGACCAGGACAGCAGTAAGCCGAGGGACGTGCAGAAGGCCAGCACCCACAGCGCCCGCCGCTGGAAAGAGCCCCCCGCCGCCGTGCGCCCGGCGCACATGTGCCGCAGCCCGTGTAGTTTAGCGCGGCTCAGCGACGGCCGCCCCCTGCGGGCGACCCCTGGCCCCTGCAGCGCTGGCTCTCGTACGGCGCCCCTGCCACCTCCGGGCTGCCCGGCCACCGCCACCGCCGCCGGCTCCTCGCGGGCCATGCGGAAGCGTCCCGGGCCGGTAAGCGCGGCCGCGGGCAGCCCGGCTCCGCCGCTCCGGCTCATTCATTCAGCCCGCGGCTGGCAGCGGCGGCGGCGGCCCCGGCCGGGCGGAGCCGCCATGGGAGTCCCCAGCAGCAGTGGAAGCAGCAGCAGCCGCCGCGCGCAGCCCGCGCCAGGGAAGCGTGCGCCCGAAAGGAGCTCCGGTGGCGCGGCATGCCCACCCGGCGGCGCCGCTGCCGCCTCCGCGGGCGCCCGCCCGGGACTGAGCGCCGCCTCGGCCCGCCGCCCCCTGGCACTGGCCTCTCCCGAGCGCCGCCCAGGACCTCCTGGCCTCTAGTCTTCCTCAAGGATGCCCGACGCCAGCGACTACCTCTGGAGGGGCCGCACCGGGCGCTGCCTCTCCAACCCCTGGTCGCTGCTCCCGGGTCGCCTCCACCGGTCCTGGACCGCGGGGGACCCTGAGCTGAGTCCCCCCGCCTCCTGCTCCGCCTAACCCCAGCTTTTACGCTGGTCCCGGGACAGCAGCCACTCGGCCACCATGCCTGATTTGAACATCCCTAACGGCCCCACCAGCCCGGCCCGTAGCCCCGCGGTGCTGGGACACCCGGAGAGAAGTCGCCAGGGAACGAGCGCCCCCAGAGGCGCACCGCTGCCCCTGGCTCGGCGGGTGGGGTGGGTGTGTACTGGAGAGAGCGGTCGCTCTGCTGGAAGCTCTCCTTCCCCTTCTCTCTAGGACCCTCCTCGCTGCTCCTCGGGCTGCTCTCAGCGGAGGCCGGCGAAGGCAGCCCCAAGTCCCGCGCCCGAGCCCTACGATGTCCCCGCTCTCGCCTTGGGCTGGGCGCTCTCAGGCCGTCCTGCCAGAGGCTGCTGGCGGCTGGGCCCCTTCGAGGAGGCTAGTCAGAGGGAAGTGCCGCTTCTTCACCCGGCTCTCCCGGGTGCCTCGAGTCTCCAGAAAGGCCCAGTCCCGCTGTCCGAAGCCTCTTCTTCTCCCTACCCCGGCGGCGCCCGGAGCTGGGGACTGCGGAGCCCCGGCTTACACCTCCTGGGGGTGACCTGAACTCGCTGTTCCACGCGCCCTTCTCCTCTGGAGACTGCAAGCCCGCGGTGGCGGCGGCGCCTGCTGCGCTCCTTTCCCGGTTGCCCGGCTCTCCTCCGGCCCCGGGCGAACTTGGACAGTGGCCGCGCGACGTTGGCGCGCTGGGCTTCCAGCACCTGCTCCTCAGCTCGCTGTCCCCGCGGATCGGCGCGGGCGGGGCGGCGGCGGCGAGCGCTGTGCGCTCTCGGAGACGCGGTGCTGACGCGCCCCGGCTCCTCCTCGCTGCATTTTAATTCCTGGCCACTGTGGCCGCTGCGCACCGAGCGGGAAGCCTCTTGCTGGAGTCAGCCGGGGTGGGGGTGTACGGGAGGATGGGGGAGATGTGGAGTGGAAACATTGTATTTACGTGGGGCCATGGACAGATAAGTGTGAGACGGGCTGTGGTGAGAACGCGCGACTGGGTAGTGCGGGCATTCGAACAAGTGTACGAGTACGGTGCCATGCCCTAAGTGTGGGTAGGCTGTGCATGTGTATGTGTATCTTGCGGATGGGAGCTTATTTGCAGATGCTGTTTTGTGGCTGAGTGTGTGTAGTGGTGTGTATGTTTTGTGTGTGTGTGTGCACTTAGTTGATGGTGTGTGCAAATGGGTGTAGTTGATATGTGGCTGGATATCAAGGTTTCTGGATGTGGTATGTGTTTGGGGTGTGTGTGTGTGTGTGTGTGTGTGTGTGTGTGGTGTAGATGAGTATGCTGGGAGCAGTGACGGCCTCTGACAAGTTGAGCTTAGCAGGACAGCCTGCCCCTGCCTTCTAGGAGCTCCTGCTGTGTGCTCCAGCTCCTTGGCTAGAAGGCTCTGCTGCTCAGTCCATGAGCAGTCAGCCCAGCAGAGCTCTCCTAAGAAGGCAGGAGAAAGGAGTGTGACTTCCATGGACAGCAGACTCCATCTCTGCCATTCTCACAGCCAGGATCCTACAGTCAGTTGGCTGATGATGTCACCCTTCCCTCCTGGCCAGGCCCAGGGTCTCGCACTAACCCCTGGGTACTTTTGGATATTTCGATTTAGCCTTTTTAATATACTGCCTTGGTGTGTTTGGGAAGATGGATGAAGCATGCAGTGTGACTTCTAGCTTCATTTCACAGGTGAGACTAGGGAGGCCAAGTACTTGCCCAAGGGCATACAGTCCGTAAGTGGTGGGTCTGGATTCCTCATCCAGGTCTCCAAGCCCCTGCTCTTTCTCTGCACCACAGGGCCTTACAGTTTGTGCTATTTAAGCCAGGTCCTTTGTGGGCAAGGCTGAAATCTTGCCCCTGTGGCTGCCTGGCAGTGTGTGGTGCACAGTAGGTTCCTACACATACTTACCAAATAATGACTCACCGAGGCCTCACTGTGGGCCGACCAGACATACTGTTTTAAATGGGACAGAAAATAACAGTACTGTTCCGTTTCAAACGGTACGTCTGGTCAGTGTACCTCACTGGGACAGGTAGCTTACAGCCCCCTTATTCCATGGGATTAAGGAGTTTTCCGACATTTTCCAAAGAGTAGATTTTGATTGGGGCAGAGGGGGGTAGAGACAGTTTGAAGGGGTCCTGAGGGTGGGAGGGCACTAGAGAAGTTGGGGGATTTGGGCCTGGAGAGGAATTCCCCCAATTTTGTGATGTTTTATAGAGGCAGCCTACGCATATCTGTAAAATGAGCATCAGGTGTCTGAGAGGAGCTAGGTGGGCTTTCCTGCCCCACCAGTGTGGAGGGCATCCTGTTAGCACGGCAGCTCCCTGCATCTGGTCTCTGGAGCAGAGGACACCTGAGCCCTACACATCTCCACACACCACCCCCTCCCTCCACCACACACACATAGAAACACACTACACGGGCACACTCCACACAGTACCTCTGAGAAAGAAACGATTGCTGAAATTCTGCTTTGGATTTGGTTTCTTGAGGAGTCTGTTCCTGGCTTTTGTGGGGGAAGGTTCTGAATCTGACAGTTTTATGGGACCTCCCACAAAGGACCACACGCAGTGCTCCCAGCCTGGTCCCAGGTGTCCTAAAGCACTGCAGTGACACATATCCCAGCCACAGGGGCAACTCTGTGAGCTCAGTGGGGTTACTGATGAAACAGCCAGGGCAAGCGTGTGATGTCTTCCAGTGTCCTAACTGAAGTGGCATGAAGGTCTGTCTTGGAAACCTTTAGGACAGTTTATGTTTCTGATTTGTTCTACTGTTTCTGATTTATTCTTCCCTGGCAGTTTCCCCCTTAAAATGTAAACTTGCTGCTTTGGGTTGCCTAAGTGTCTTCTTTGCCCTGGGTTTTCCTGTTAATTCTCCAAATGAGGTGCTTCTCCAGAGAAAGAAGGGGTATCCTGCATAGGTTCCAGAAGTCCAGAGGGACAGCTAGGAATCCCAAGCAATCAATGGTTCTCTTCATGGCACACACGTGTGGTGCTTTTTCTATGCTTCCCGAAATGCACCCCTCCCCCAACTGCCTGCGCAATCAATACTGTGACTAGCTCAGGGAAACTCATCTTTCTTTAAATCCCAGCTTAAGCACTGCTTCCTAAGTAACTGAACTGTTACCTCCATCATGGCCCTCATCATAGCACCTTGGCATTGCCCTAAGCCCTTGGAGGACAAGGACCACCTCTCATTTATATTTGTGCCCCTACCTCTTAGCGCAGTGCCCTGGCACTTTGAAGAAATGCATTGAGATAGAGGAAGAGGGGAAAGGAACTAAGATCGCCTGAATATTTCTATATGCCAGGCACCGAACTGGGCACATAAACATTTAATTTCCCACTCCAACCTTGCAGGGGAAGTTTCTTTGTTTTGTTTTGTGTTTGTTTGTTTTTTGTTTTTTCTTTTGGTCCTCTTTTTACGGTTGTTGAATCAAAGGCTTAGAGAGCAGGAATTGAACTCAGCTCTAACTTGTTCCAAAGTCTAAGATTTTCCCTCTCCATTATTTTTCTTTGAAAAGTATTATGATAAATAATAATAGACTAACCATAGGACTTCCTAAGCACTAGGGCCTGTCCTAAGTGCCTTATGCTTAAAACAAGTGTCATAAATGCCTACATCTCATAATAATCCTATGATTTTTTTTCTCTTTCAAAGAGCTACTCACCCTAAGCCACACAGCTCCTAAGTGGCCCCATCGCTGTGCCCTCAAGCCCATCCCACAGCATCTCTGCCCTCAGGGCTACGCTGATGGGGCAGCTCGTGGGGATTCACTTTCCCATCCTGGCAGACTCACTTGGCCAGAAAAACAAATTCACGAGGCACTGCATGAGCTGACTCACGTAACATATCCACCAAGAAATTAGAATTTACCATTGTGATTTCCCAATAATAGTGTTCAAGAAGAATTTTCCTTTCTTGTTTGTCTCAAACATCTGGTGCTCCACACCTACATCTTGGCATTCCATGTGGTGTTTGCGGGCAGTGGCAGAGGGCCTGTGGCCAGCTAGCCCTCATGTGGCTGTGCAACCTCCACCATTAATTATAAGCTCTTTCTCCCATGAAATGAGTTTGTTGGGAGGAACAGGTCTATTTAAGTTAATGTGATTTTCTGTTTTATAAGTCAGTTTTAGGGGCTGACATTTTCCATGACTTGATCAGGCTGCACTGGAGGTCCCAATGTTCTCATTTACCCTAGCCTTACTACTCAAGGGCTAGGCATTGGACATTATCTGAGATACCACTTAACCTTGCTCCACTCTTGCTGGAGGAAAAACTCTCTGTACACTCCTTAGTGACAATCCATTGGTGACCCATCCTATTCTGGAACACCTGGCCATGTTTAAAGCTTCTTACTTTCATCAGATTTAAATCTGTTGCCTTTTGAATTGCCTCAATTTCTTCTAATTTAGCCCTGGCTAGCCACACAAAATAAGCCTGATCTTTCTTTCACATGAGAACCCTTCAGAATACTTTATGGACCTCGAAAACATCATGCTAAGTGAAGTAAGCCAGATAGAAAAAAACCAAGAACCATATGTGGAATAGAAAACTGAAAGCAACAAAGAAAAAACAACAACAAAAATTCATGGACACAGTAAATAGTTTAACGGTTACCTGGGGGCAAGCGGGAAGGGGTGAGAGAGGGGGAGGGGTGGGAGAGGGGGAGGGGGAGTCAAATATATGGTGATGGAAAGAGAACTGACTCTGGGTGGTGAATATATAATGCAACACATAGATGATGTATTGTAGAATTGTACACCTGGAACCTATGTAATCCTTGCTAACCAATGTGACTCCAATAAGTCTAAGAATAAAAATAAAACACTTTATGGAATCAGAGTACTCCAGTGCTGAAAGGGGCACCAGCAAAGTCTTAGGTAGTCCTTTCTTCTCCAGGCTAAATGTTACCAGTTCCTTCAACTGTTTGTCAATACACTCTGCTTTTCAAATGGAATCTTGGGTGTCAACAACCTTAAAATGTGACCCTCCAGCCCTGCAGAGGGTGAGCCCACCAAGCCCTTTTCTCCTAATTTGGTCCTTGCAGCCCCTGACACTATGGGTTCTTACTTGCCCGCTTACCCCTGGGGTTTAGTGGAGGTGGTGATGGGGAGAGGAAACAGGAAGGATGGGTTTGTGGTGTACCTGCTTAGAATGCCAGGTGTACATTTTAGGACTCTGCTGCCCATGGTGATGAGAACACTGTTTTTAGTATTAGAGTTCATTGATCTGATGGAGCAGGTGGGCTTTAGGGGGTCTGCCTGTGGGTCTCACTGTCTCTTTTTCTCCCTCTTTCTCTTTTTCTTTTTCCATCTCCATACTGCCCTTGGCTCTCTATCACTCTGTCTCCCTCTTTCTTCTTCTCCTCCCCTTTCTCTTCTCCCTAACGTCTTCCTGAAGCCTAGCTGTCCTCTTTGATTCCTGCTTAGCCCATGCTGCTGGTGGCCTCTGGGGTCATGGAGGTGGCTGTCGCGTCATAGGACCTGAGCCATGCCCAAGCACCATGAGGGGTTCCTGTACTGGTGAGAGAGAGTGAGGAAGACTTCCCCATCATGAACTTAGCTCATTGCACACTGATTTTTTCCCACCCCTTCCATCCTCCCACCGTGGGGCTGGCCCTGGAGCTGCCATTCCATCCTACCTTTTCACATGCTTCAGCATTTCCATTACTTTTTCTCTCACTCTGTGGCTTTCTTGTGTTATACTTGGGCTTGCCTAGTTCTCTCTTCTGGGATCTTTCTTAAACTCACCAGCTTTTTTCCCCTGTCTTTTGTTCATCCCCATTTTACTTGAGTTCAAGCTATAGCTGCCCATCCTCCACCAGCACTAAATCTCAGGGGTAAGAGAGCAAATCTCAGGGGCCCACAACAACCAGGTAAAAGAGAAAGGGCTGAAAGACTAGGGCCAGAGTCGAAGGGGTAGGCTCGTGCCCCGCCAGGCCGCTCTGCGGAGGCAAATCCCGGGTAGTGGGAGCTGGGTAGGAGAGCGATTTTAATGCCTTCATTCCCAGGGGAGGAAGCAGAGGTCCAGAGAGGGGAGAGGCTTGCTCTAAATCACACAGATTGAGACTGATAAATGAAGAACCAGAATCTACATTCCAACTTCTGGTTCATTCTATGCTCACCCTATGAAATAACGTTTTAAAAATCCATTTTGAAATCAATAAAGAGTAAAGGGTTTAGTAAAAAGTCTTCTACCCCTTCCTACTCTCCTGGCTGTTCATTTTTCCTTTCTGGAGGCAACCAACACTATCAATGTGTTGTATACTCTATTAGTGACACTTTATGAGTACACATGTGTGTATAGTCCCCACGACCCCTTTCTTACACAAATGGTTGACTCTGTGAATACCATTTGCTAGAGTAATGGTTTTCCATGTTCTTCACACCTTTCTCCCCCGCTTTTTCAGTTATTGTATGGTTGCTTCCCTCTGGCACCTCATTCCAACTTCTGTTATTTTCCTCAACTTCTCATTTCACATTGTCTTGCTCTCCCATCCAAAAAGGACAGTGGATGCTATGACAAGGTGGTACACAGAGCTTGGCATTTTATTATTAGATATTTTGTCAACTCTTGGCTACATATGCTCATAGATGGAAGCTCTCGTGTGGATAATCTCAAACAGCAGGTAGTGCAAAGGTATGTCCTCTGCCCCTGAAGAGTATTATGTGATGTAGTTGCAAAGAATTTAATTTTCTGGTCATGTTTTTCTTAGGCTAATTATAACACACACACACACACACACACACACACACACACCCCTGAGTGTTCTGAGCACACAGCTTATCACACCATGCAGAGAACCAGAGGTGCCAGTGCCAAAAGGCTTTTTTTTTTTTTTTTTTTTGTATGTGGGTAGCTCCCTGGCTGGGAATCAAACCCAGGTCGCAGCACTGACAGCGCCAGCGCCGAAGCCTTAAGCCACTACACCACCAGGGAACTCCCCAAAAGTGATTTTAATGAGCATGTAATTGAACTTTGATGCATGCAGTTTAGTGGCTTGCCCCCGGTCATTGGGAAGTTAGTCTGATGGTGGTATTAATGACAGTGGTGATGGATGGTGATGGTGACAGTAATGATGGTGATGGTGATGGTGATAGTGATGATATGATGGTGATGGTGACAGTGATAGTGATGATGGTGATGGTGATAGTGATAGTGATGATGGTGATGGTGATGGTGACAGTAATGATGGTGATGGTGATGGTGATAGTGATGATATGATGGTGATGGTGATAGTGATAGTGATGATGGTGATGGTGATGGTGACAGTAATGATGGTGATGGTGATGGTGATAGTGATGATATGATGGTGATGGTGATAGTGATGATGGTGATGGTAATGGTGATAGTAATGATGGTGATGGTGATGATAATGATATTCAATAAATGACAATGACTGACCACTATGTGTCTGGCCCTGTGCTCGATGAATACACATTAACTAAATTTTCACAGCAACCTTATGAGATATGTACCACCATTGTAGCTCCTCTACATAGGGGAAATTGAGGCAGAGATTGGGTCTATTTAGTGGCTGGATTCAAGTCTAAGTATTTTGGTTCTAGAGTATAGGGTCTTAATTAAGCTGGCTGTAATTAGCTAAAAGTAGTAACTGTAGCCAATGCTTACTGGGCACCTAGAATATGTCAGGCACTGTCTTTGGCATTGGGAATGCATCATGTACTCAGATGTGCTTCCTGCCTTAGCTTACAGTCCCGTAGGGGACCTGGGTAAAAAAAGTACTTAGTTTTAATAATGCATGACAAATGTTATGCTCAAGATGAGCACAGCGTGTTGAGAGGGTCCAGAGGAGGGCTCTCTCCTTGATTGATCTCAGAGCAGTCACCATGTACATTCTCTGATCTCCTCTTGATTTCTCTATTCATTCTCATTTTTTTACCCCAGCTCACAGAGAACTGTGTGGCCAGGAGGACCAACCTTTGAGATAAGATCTGAGACCAAAGCAACACCAGCACAGCCCCATGTTGAGGATGCCTTCATCCTCTTTGTCCACTACGTCCACATCCAAGTCCTCCTCTTGATGTGAGTTTTGTGTCTCCAGTGATGTTTGGTTGACCTGTGACATTTACTTTCTAAGTTATGGCCACCACAGGGATGAGTCTCTCTCTCCTTCCCTAACATAGCCTTGCCTATCATTGGCTTATTCTGCATCTGGGCTTGAATAACCACGTTTTGGTTGTAACTTGGGCTATAAAGTTAGCAGAGAAATGGAGCTTCGCACACTTTTCTACCCAATTTCCTCTCCCATACACATAACAAAACTCTCATTAAAATAGTTAAGTACAATAACCTTCTCCAGCACTTACCATCCACTTGTATGAGGAAAAGGCATCCAGTTAAAATAGGGTTTAATGAAATATATAACCCCAGGCACAATTAGGCATTTTATTCACAATTCCTTGACTGTCCCCTTAACTGTTTTCAGTCATGACTTAATCTTGCCCTGGCTCTCACCTCCCCATTGGGGAGCATTAACTAACCAGCCCTGGATCTATCTGGCAGACAGATCCTCAGCAGTGACTCAGAGATTTAAGGCAGGGGGATTTGTCAGGCTGCTTTTCCTCCCAGCCACAGCTCCCCTCAGTCTCAGCCACTAGCTTTCTTTATTCTCTTTCCCTTATAAATGACCTGGCTAAACCACAACCACAGATTTCTTTGCTCCTCGTTTATCTCACCTGTCCACCACAGGAGGAGCAGAAAAGAAGGGAGCTCAGTCCATTTTTTTTGCAGTGGTGTGTACCTGTGTGACTATCCAAACAGAAGACAGGAAGAGAATGTCAGTCAGTACAGGAAGGTGGAATAAGGAAGGGGAGGGGAGGGGCGAGGAGGGGTGGGGATGACAGGGGAGGAGAGAAGACAGTAGCATAGAATATTAACCACGTATGAGATTACATGTACCATGTAATGATTCTTCATAGCAGCTCTCCCAGGCAAGTAAATTTATCCCCATTTTGTAGATAGGGATCTAGACACTTTATCTTTTCAATCTTATTCTCTTTGTTGCTGGTTTACGCACAGCTTAAATCATACCCACAGTGAGCATCACATAATACAACCATTTACTGAGCTACATGTCAGGCACTGAATTAAATCTCATTTTCCAAATGAAGAAATGAGGTGCAAAGAGGTGAAGTTACTTGCCTTGGATCACACAAGCTATGTCTCACAGGGGCAGAGCTAGGATTCCAACCCAGGTCTGACTCCAATGTGTTAGTACTTATTAGGAGGACAAGAAATCGGCAAGAAATTGGGAGTTCAGAAAGAGAAAAGACAAAGTGGGTGGCAGCATAATTCTGAGTTTTGCAAAAACCCTTGGGGAGATGGAGGAAGTGAAAACAGAAGCTAGATTCTCAGTATCTGCTGTACATCTGGAGCTAGGTTCTTCTTAGCTTTGGTGTGGTGCCATCATGGGCAGAGCTAAGAATATACATGCCCAGTGGTTGGGAAGAGGTTTAGGGACATTCCTATGGGTATAGTGCCAGGCTGGGCTAAGTAAGTTAGAGAAGGCCACACAAAATATTTCTTCTCTCAACATCCAAATGACCTTAGACACTGAGAGCCATCACATAACCACAAAGTGGGAACTCACTTCTATAAACCACAGTTTTTCCATCTGTCTTCCTCTTTCTCTTCCCTCCCTCCCTACCTCCAGATCACAGCCTTGCTTTCTCCTTTCTAATCAATACTTGTTTAGCCCAACAGTGCTTAAGTTGACTCATTCAATATTTCTCAGCAGCCTACAGCACTAACACACAACATTAGATTCAAAACAGTTTTCTGAAAGTGCTCAGAGTTATAAAGGCAAGTATATAAGCTTGATGTGTAATAAGAGCATGAAACATTTGATACCCTTCGACCCTGTAATCTCATTCCCTAGTAGGTTCCCCAAGGAAATAATCTCAAAACAAAACAAAAGCGCAAAGTATTTGCAGTGAAGCTTTTTATGATTGAGGGGAAAAAAACCCCAAATAAATTAAATACAGTTCACATGCCCAACACTAAGGGAATGGCCAAGCAAATGATGGTGCTGGTGATACTATGTCATTGGAAAACCATGTCATTTTTAAAAAAGAACAGGACAAGGATGCCAGTGTGAGTTATAAATGCAATAGCAAGAACTGAGTAAAAAGATGTGAGTCAAAGGGGGCCCCTAGCTTCATCACCACTCTAGGGAACCATCTGTTTGTCATGAGCAATAGTCAGAGGAGAATTAAGAGACATGGAGTTTACTAACAAATAGGTTATTTTGGTTAAGTTACTTTGATTTTAGATAAATCAACACAATCCAAGCAAGCTTACCAGAACCAAGCTTGGAAAGAAGGCATGTTGGAAGCTGAAGGTATTCTGTGGCTATGAAGTGGATTAGGGGCCACTGCAGCCTGGCCCTCTTGGCCGGCCACACCATCTTCCCCACCCCACCACAGCCCACCGACCAGAGAATGTGAACCTCAGACGCTGCCTGCTGGGACCGGCTGGGACTACCCTGACATGCGTACTCTGAGCCACGTTCCTTGTGGCTTCTGATTCGTGGATCCCCCTCCCCCTGCATTATCAGGCTCCACCAGGATCCCCACTTCAGTCTCAATCGCTTTTGAACAAAAACTCCAGCAGTGACTCACACGATAGATGCTCCGTGGCAAAACAGTGACCCATAATAAAGACTGACTCAGAAGCTAAACTGTCCCCAGTTTTTACTCTTTCTAGATTAGATTTGTCTCTGAGGCGCTATTTTCCTTGTGTCCTTTCTGCTTGCTGAATCTCTATCATCTGTTTCCAGTCTCTGTCTGGAGACCTTACTCTTGACTTGTTATTAAACTTGTGGCTGGACAACTTGGCACACTTGACCCTGGCTGGACCTCAACAGCATGAAGGACCTGGGCACTTTCACTAATTAAAACCATGCTTCCATCTTTAACTATAGCTGGAATTTCCCATGGTCTTGGCACCCATAATACTCTTCTTTCCAGTTTAGAGGCAGTGCAAGGATATAAGAAAGCATACCTTTTAAGCAGTCACAATGTCACAAAATACATGATAATAATATAGCCTAATTAATTGAAGATAGTAATAAGGCAGGCATGCAAGGAATTTTGCATGCGTTATTTAATTTAATTCCCATAGTAAACCTAATGAAGTAGATGTTATTCTATTTGAGCCAAGGAGGAATCTGAGACTGAGAGATAGCAAGTGGATTATTTACGGTTGAACTTGGGTTTTGCTGATGCCAAATCCTCTCTCTCCCCGCCACCCATTATATGATTCCAGACACTAAGGAGACCATTGCATAGCTCAAGCATGAGTGAGCCCTTGTCTTTTCAGAGCCTGCTTACTACTTCATGTACAATCCTGATAACATGCTTGGCTATTTGTTTTCCAGGCTCTTAACAGAATAGAAATAACGTATGTTATGAAAAGGAACAGGTAGGCTTCAGATTCAAGAGCACTGATAGATTGTATAGCCAAAGCCTGACAACAAAGCAGAAGACAAAAGCACTATAAAAACAAATAGAAGGACTAAAAAACAATGCTATTTAATGTTGGGCAAACTCTATATATTTCGAAAAAAGTCCTGAAATCTTTCAGCCCAAAATAATAGTTGGAATTTATAATGGTGGCCTAGAGTCACCAAGATTACATTTTGTTCTGTATCATTTGCATAAGGGTATAGGAAAAGATAGGATATATTTCAAAAGGTGTTTTAGCCAAATGGTTCCATTAAAAAAAAGTTGGTACTTAAAGGAATCCATAAATCCTGGAAACATTGGCTTTTCAAAAAAATGACATTTCTTTGGAAGAGACGGTCTGAACAAGAAAGGTTTTATTCTCTCACTGGCCCATTGTTTTAGCCATCCCCTTGAACAGTTTCACTGATGTCATTTTGTCTGATGGCCAAACAGAGATTCTATACATGGCTTCACATTCCAAACTGGTTGCCTTGCTGCCAGTTGGGTTATGTTGTTCTGTAAAAAATTTTTTTGTTGTATTTCAATATTTCTATCTCTTTTCTGTTTCTTAAACAAAAAACAGCAATAGACCAATTTCTACCGCATTTTCCCCCACTGTAGGAAAAAACAATAAAAGAGAAATAGAATTTTACTTGCGAAAATAGTTTTAATGTTCATGTGTCCATCAGAAACATTATAGGATTTTGTTCTGTAGGACTTGGAAGTTTCTAGCAATAGGTGACAGCGGATCTTCAATTTATGGAGGGGTGTCATGGAAGCTCATATATTAGCATACTGAGTGCAAACTTTCTGTAGAGGGTCTCTCTCTCTCTCTCTCTCTCTCTCTCTCTCTCTCTCTCTCGTGTGTGTGTGTGTGTGTGTGTGTGTGTGTGTGTGTGCTTCTCCCTTTTGCATACTCACTCACTGATTGATACAAAGAAATATGAAAGGTCTGTATTGCTTTGTGAAGTATTGACAACATATCCTTTTAAATTTGGAACTGGAATTTTACCCAAGAATGAATTCTAAGACATGTTTTTACTTAGTAATCTTGGAATTATCTTCAACTAAGCTCTCACCCTACCACATTTCATCCATCACCAAAGGCTGTGGTTGCTGTCACCCTAAATTTAGGGATAATTTCCCCAAGCCACTGTCACTGCCACTCCCTTGGTCTAGGCCCTCCTGGTCTACAGCTCATAGCTTACCCTGTTATGTATAGCTCTTAACTGGACCCCTGGTCTTTGATGTCCTCCCTCTGCAATTCTTTCCCCAATCTCACCTTCTGATTGTGTCATTCCTCTGCTTAAAATACTTCAATGGCTACTGCTGCTTATTGTGGAGTTTACAGCCTGTGTGTTGTATTACATGATGGATTACAGGTAGTGCAAGTGCTGATGCTCACAGCTTTTGGAGCAATAGGGCAGGCTTGGGGCAGAAGGATCCCCAGGGGCTGCTCAGGATCACAGCCTTGTCCATTTGCCCCAGTGTGCTGTATCTGGATAGAGAGCTGTTGTTCTTAAAAAAAATTCCAAGAAGTTCTTGGAAAGCCTAGTTTACCAAGCCTTCTCACCCTGGCCCCAACTGCCCCAGCAGCCTTTCATGCTATTTCCTACCCCACAAACCCTTTGTACCAGCTATCTAAGCTTCTTGCTTTTCCAGTTTAAATCACAATGCATTTTTGCAACATTGTGATTTTTAAATGAAGGCCCAGAAGGCATCCTCCTTTTCCCTTTGCTTGTGAACTTGAATTCCCTTTTGAGACCCTCCCTGCTCCGAAGTTCTCCCCCTGCTCATGCAAGCAGCATGAACCACTCTCTCCATCCTGCTCCAATGCAAGCTAGTAAGAGGAAATTGGGAAAGTTCTTGAAACTCTCTGAGTCTTAATTTCCTTATTTGAAAAATGGAGATAATAATATCTGCTTTGCAGGCTTAGCGTGAAGATGAAATAAAATAGCATATGTAAAGCATTTAGCACAAAACTTGGCATATAGTAAGCACTCTGTAAACATTTGTTGAATAATAAATGGTAGTTGCTATCATTAACCATCAAACTTCTGCCAGTGCACTTATCTCGTAACCGTACAGTGGTTGTTAACTATTTTAAGGTTTTCTATTCATCGTAGTAAATAGATTCTACTTTGTTAGAATGTCAGCTCCATGAAGACAGGGAAGTACCTTATACCCTCAATAGGGCCTGGCACACAGGAGGCCTCAGGAATATTAGTTGATTGCTTGCTTTTCTCATTTGGTTCTTGTGAGGGTCAAATATGATGATCTATATGAAATATACTTTAAAGTATAAATGTTTTGCTAATACCTTATAAATCTAGGAATTGTCCTTTCATTTAGACTTTTTGTCGCAAGAATAATGCTTGAGTTGAGATGCTAGCAAACTCATGTTCCCTGCTGTGGCCTGTAAGTTCTAGGTATGTCTGGTGCTCACATGACACGCTAGCATTTTTGCTGGACAGAGGCAAGCAAGGCAAACATTCTAATTTGTATCACCTCCTTCTGAAATAGATGCCTGAACAGAAGAGATGTTCATGGACCTGTTGGCTTCGGCTCTGCTGCTTCTGGCACACATGTAGTTTTAGATGTTTTGTACACTAAGTCCAGGCACTCTTCATTTAGATCGGGATGTGACTACCCTAATCGAGGACAGTCACCTTGGAAAGGGCAGATAGGGTGGATTTCACATCAGGTGAGAGCTGGAAGCTCCTTAGAGATCAGTGGGTCCAATATCTTTGGTCCAATTTATAGTTAAGAAAGCTGAGGCCCAAAGGAGTCAGCAACTTATCCAAGGCCACACAGTCAGCTCTGGGACTTCTTTAAGCATTCCTTCCTTCAACTTTACTATAGTGGCTATGACAGAGAGAGGAGGAGAAGGCATTCCAGGCAGAGGAAATAACAGTACCTGACACTTATTGAGAGAATGAAGCCAATTTAAGGCCTCCATTCATATAGATTTGGTGGCTCAGGTCTGTGAACAGACGTGGAGAAGTGAAAATCCTCCACATCTGAAGGTAAGTGAACATAAGTAAGACACAAAGATGGTTTAAGGTTACACTGGTGTGTCTTCTGTGTACTTTATAATTCAGGTAATAAAATAAAGATGACTTTTTTCTATTTTTTGTTTCATATGAGAAAATTTGAGTGGGTAAATATAAATAATATGGGGCTTTTAGAAAATTATTTTCTCAACAGGTAGTAGAATGAGAGGAAGAGGAGAGAGGGGGACAATTGTAATCTTCTCTGCTTGAACTGATGAGGCCTGGGCATGGTGGTGATGGTGAGAACGGGAAGGAGTATTTCTAAACAGTATTTCTGTGGAAAGGAATAATTAAGGGATATGTGTGAGAGACACAGGGACGGAAGAATCAATGTGAGGTTCCTTAATGAAGAAGTAGTAGCAATTAATCAGGTACCAAGATGATGAAGTGGAAGTTAGACAGGTAACAAGGCTGATGAACACATCCGCTAAAATGCTAAAGAGGCAGAAGAAAAGACAGGGAATTTTATTTAAGCAAACCAACTTTAGCTTTAAGAAGAGGAATTTCTTGCCTGGGATAGAGAACCAAGCTAATTAAGGGAGAAATGACTCAGTGGCTCCCAGCTTAATTATTTAAGAAATCTCTAAATTTATGTTTTTTTATTTTTATTATTTTTTTTTATGAGATGAGATGATGTTTACTCAAGTCTTAACAGCCATGTGCAGCTAGCTTCTTTACCTCGTCCAACCTCACCCCCTTCTCTAGGGGAGGTAGGCCTTTCCCAGTGCGCACAGCCCAGGCTCCACACAGTGGGCGTGTTACACTCCTTAGAGGAGCTTCTACTTTAGGGGCCACACTCTTTCTCTTTCACCTTAAGCAAGTCATTTGGATTTGACCTTGGGATTTCCTTCCTTTATGATTTCCAAGCTCCTGCTGAGTCGCCCCCTGAAACCTTCTTTAGGTATTGCTATGGCCAGCCCAGCCAGCCTCATGGTCATAAACCAAACCCTCGTTATGGACCGGTAGCTGCCATACTGTAGGTATTCAATAATTCTGTGTTGTTGTCGAATGAATGATCAATGAATAAATATAGGAAGGGAAGTAGGAGGATAGAAGAATCAAATGGAGCAATTTTATGCCACTGATAGATTTAACCTGTATGATATCAAAACACTTGGTTGAGTGGTTTTATTTCTGGTAAAAGGCAGTGCCACCTACGTAGCAAAAATGTTGTGAATCATCTACGTAATTTCAGTAAGAAGTCATTTATTTTTAAGTGGAAAATAAAGATTGAATAGGTTGCTTCCAACAAACTGGTCAATCCATTCTGTGGAAACTATCCCGTCTGTCAGCAAATAGACATCGTCTGAGCTGACTGGACTATAGAAGAATTTAGCATTCAGGCAGCCATCAATATATACAGCTTCTCCTCACTTAATGACCTACCTGTTTAATGACTGCTCAGACTTAGTACCAGTTCTACATTGCAGGGAATCCCCTTTCTTAGTCTGTGAGTCTCAGGAATCCCTGTTTTGAGTCTTTGTCTGGTTCCTGCAGTTGGTTAGCATTCACGACAGGAAGCATTCACATTCATGCAACACTACGTATTTTGCTTATTAGTGTGGTGTCACATGACATCTATTAAAAATACACACCCTATGGCTCCACAACACACCACAAGACATCTGCCTTTAAGCCCTTCGCTTATTGACCAATTTGCTTAATGACGTAGTGATCAGGATGGAACTTGGCTGTCAAGTGAGTAGTGACTTTATGCTGAACGGAACCCACTGACTTGGGGTGGATTAATTCTTGCCACATTACGAGTGAGGATAATGAAGTGCCTACCGACCACTTGACTGAATCACTCTGTCCCACTGCACTGTCTCCCGTCCCTACTGCTACACCTCACACCTTTTCTCAGTTCTCTTCTTTGCCCTTGCTTCCTTTCTTTCTTCTTTTTCTTTCTCTTTTTCTTCTTCTTCCCACTATCTGCTTACTGCACAGAGACACTGACTTTTGAAATTTCTGGTTAAATATGGTGAGCTGTCTGCAAATATACATCTTTTACTTCCATACATTCCATTTAAATGATAGTAGAAGAAGAAGAAAAAAGGAGACATCAGTAGATTGCGTATTTGACTCCATTTTTGCAAAGCATAATGTAGATGTCAGGACAAAGGAGCCGTGAGCTGAGGGCCAGCAGAGAGCATGTCCCACTGGAAGTGAGCCTGAGCTGGGTTACCCCACAGAAGCCCTGGGATTTAAGTGCCTTTTAGCTTGCTCAAAGTTAGCCTGTCCCAAACTGATTCTACCATCTTCCTCTATTTCCTCCTGTATGGGCAACACCACTGTCACCATCACCACTATCCTTCTCCCATTCTGTTCCCCTCACTGCATCCTCTCCTCCCTCCTTTAGTCCTTACCCTAAAGGATGACACCTTTGATTACACAAACTGAAACTCCTCTCATGGCCAACACTCAAAACCCATTATATTGACCTCTTTTGTGACACAAATTATTTCACAGTGACAGTATGTGCTCCTGTATCTATTTTCCCACAAGATTGTGATATCTTAGAGACTATTTCACTCTTGACAGTAATCTCCAAGTTGAGCACATGCTAGACATATAATAAGCATTAAATAAAAATTTGGTGAGGAATCCCAAACTCTGGAGGATATTTTGTACCTAGAATACCATCATTCTCTCTGTACCTCATGAAGTCAAGCAAGATGACGCCATTATCAGTCAAAAGTAGTTTTAAAGTTGAGTAATGGCATAATATGCTATAAGAGTATATTACATTACTCTAACATTAACACTCTCTATAACCGTAATGTCACTGTTTGATGTCTGTCCATTGAAGCTTGGGTGTTTTAATACCTATGACATCCTTAATCCTTTTGATGTCCATTTGTAAGTCCAATCTGTGACAGTAAGAAATGACATTTATGTTCAGGGAAGACAGGTGGCACTTGGAATGACAGTAGTATTTGAGAATCATGAGCCAAATTTGGGTTCATGTCCCAAATCTGCCAATGACTTACCCTGTGACTATAGGAAAGTCACTTTTCCTCTTGGGGAGTGGGTCTTTGATCTTTAAGATGACATTATTGGACTAGATAACCTCTAGGATTTGTGTTTCTCTAAGACTTGTATACACCTGAGCTGATCATTAACCTGAGGCTACAGAAACTTTCTTGTCTTCAGAGTGATCCTGAGTGTCAACATTGCCCCCTTAATTCGGGTGACTAATGTGCATCCAAAAGGACAGAGGTCAGGGACTGTGGTTCTGATCAGAGGAAACAGCCTGGACTTTCATCATCAGGCTCAGAACCTGTGTAAAAAATGCATGTGAAGAAGCTGAACACTGGTTATGCATGGGTTTGATCTTTACCTTGTAACTTCTGCTGTTTTCTCTTTTTATGTTTTTCCAGAAGGAGAGAACTACTCAAATAGAGTCCAAGAGACAGAATCTTCTCTTGGAACATGCACCTGCTAATTTCAATGATGTTTGCTGTATACAAGATTGCTTGAGGACTGAAAGGAAAACTTTTCTTATCCCTTTATATAAAAAAGAAAGGTTGCATTTTTGTCTTAACATTTTTTATCTGGTCCAAGGACTAGTGCTTTCTTGGGAATCATGGAGCCTGATTTTCAGCCTCTGGTTAGAGAAGCAGATGGGTAAGCACTGACCTACCGGAGGCAACTCTGGGTTAAAAAGACTTGGGGAGGAGTAGTGAAGCTCAGACTCTCTGCATGGCTCTGGTTCCATCCTGGACTAGATTTGAAATAACTTGCTCAAATTTCCACTTTAAACCTGACATTTGAATCCAGTTCTGTTTGACTCCCAAACAGTGTTCTTTCTAGTAGACAAAATACTTCCCCACTTGCATTCTAATTGATCCTTGGGTGGTGTGTGTGTGTGTGTGCGTGTGTGTGTGTGTGCGTGTGTGTGTGTGTGTGTGTGTGTGTGTGTGTGTGTGTGTATGTGTGTGTTTGCAGGGAGGAGGTGGTAATAGATAGGATGAGGAAATGCAAGGCAGCCCAGTCTCTATTGAATATAGATTTAACTCAGGGCAGGTAACTATTAATACATCACATCTCTGTTTGCCCTGTTAGGAGCAGAGAATCTAGGAGTTTGGGAAATGGGGGGAGAATTTCTTCTCAGATGTGTTTGGGGAGCTCAACTCTATTAGAACCCTGAGATGCAAGTAGGAGTAGGGTAGTAGGTAACCCAGAGACCAGGAGGAGAGGGTGAGGTTTCATCTGAACACAGAGAGGTGATACTTCCCTGCCATCAGCTGTATTTCTCAGGTTCCCACTTCATCCCACTTCTTATTCTTCATGAATGAAACCATGACTTCTTAACCTACAACTCCTGCCATGTCTTGTTTCTGAGTTCTAGGCCTATATATGCAACTCACTGGATGTTCTTCAGACACTTGAAATACAGCATAACCAACATGCATCCCCTCATCTTTTTCTCTCAAACACCTTCCTCTAAGTTTCTCACCTCAGCGACTGATGGCTCTGCCACCCACCCAACTGTTCATGTCAGAAACCCAGTTGTCAGCTTGACTTCTTCCTCTGCTTATGCTCACGTCTTGTTGATCCAAACTTTATTGTTTTTCTCAAATCTATCCACCTTTCTCCCACTATCTCCACTCTCAGTAATGTTCTCAAGACTCCTATGATCTAGAATCCTGAGATAGTCTCCATCTGGTCTCTACTCCCACCCACTCTCATCCACACCCCATGCTGCTGCCAAATCAGAACACCTCATTCTTCTTCTCTAGACCATTTAGGCATCCTGTTGGCCTTCGGAATAAAGTTCAAACCCCACAGTGGTCTTTGGGACTGTCATCAAGCACACAGAGGGCAGTAGAGGATGACAGGTAAGGATCTAGGTTTGAATATTCCCTCTGTGATGTATTGCACATGTGATGGTGAGCAAGCCACAAAAATCTATCTGCTTCCTTATTTTTCATATGGAACTAATAGCACTGACATTATAGATTTTAGTGAAAACGGAATCAAATTAGAGTGGTGTATGGAACCTGTTAAACTGACTTTTAATGTGTAGTACTTTTGAAATAGTAGCTGTTTTTAAATAGCAATGTTCTAAACTGTGTTGTTAGTGGGACTTTTAATGGTGTTACACAGAAAGTGTCACAGTGTCCAGGTTTTTGCTTAAGAGGGAAATTTCATGTCATCATAGGCTCCAAAGTAGGAAGTGACTTTTCTGTCAAATGTAGTAAATTGTGTCTTTTTCAGTGCACAGTAGAGAAAGTATGGAACCTACCCATGGAACAACATGGCAGACATCAGAACAGACCCAGATGCAGAACACTTAGGCCAGCAAAATCAAGTGTAACAGAACTGCCCAGTCACCCTACAAACAAGAAGAGCAGCAGCAACAAGGACTACATATACTTAGCCTTTTGGAGAGAAGAAATATATGCACAAAGAAAGAACGGGAGGCAAAAATCTCCATTATTGGTTGACAAGAACCTAAGGCAAAAAGTGAACCTCAGCGGAGGCAGCCTGCACACTTGCATTAGAATCCAACAGAATTAAAAATGTTTCTCTAACTACAGTGCTTAAAGGTCATTCATATTCTTTAGAGTTATCACTTGTTCTATTGTCTGGTATAATTCACTGTATGGTTTATCATCTATAATTCTATCCAGTGAATGTATACCTTTTTGATCTCAGAAGTAGAGACTGCATTATTTTAAAATCCCTGTGTTTTTGTAACAAAGTCCAGAGATAAACTCTTCTAGTTATTGTGACACGTGGACACCTGGATGGGGGCTCCTACATGACATCTGTTAAGAAATCTGTGCTCTGTGACGCTGATGGGATCTCTGCGGTCCTATTTTCTCTCTTGTACTTGCACATCTCATATGCTCTTTGAAGTAGTCTGATTGTTTCCTGGCTGAATCTAGGGCGAAAGAGATTTTTCTCCATATGGGTCACAAGAGCTAAGAAGGAAAGGGCCATCCTGAGAAGCCACACAGGATGGTGGCCCAGGAGTCTCTGTGGAGAGATTGCTGGTGAGATGAGGGCAAGCAGAAGGTGGGGACAGCTGTCATTGGTGGCCCCTTCCTGTAGCGAGTTCTCTCACACAGGATATGTTATTCTCTGTGGATTATTCAGGGCTTTGCTTCAGTTGTGGTTGTCTGTGGGTGGCAATATCGTGTAGAGGATAAGCAATGGGGTCTGAGGCTGGGAGATGCTGGCTTGGCTTCGTGACTCCACTCCTTGCTGGCTGTGACCTTAGGCTGTGTTGTCACTCAGACCCCCTGTTTCTTCACTGAAACCTTGCTGAAAGGCTGCTGTGAGAATTAAGGGAGCCCACAGAGTAAGCACTCAGCACTGTCTTGGATGCCATAGTAGCAATTCATTTCTTTTACTCTTCTCATTCCTTGCATCCCAGACTATGAGGAGGGGACTTGGAATGGTATTATCCAAGTCCGCTGGGCTTTCCTGAGGACACAGTTGCTTCTTGGCTGTGCAGGTGTATTTCCTAAACTTGGACTTGAAAAGTGGATTGCAGATGAGAACTCATGGTTATGGCCCCGGGTGGACAGGGGACAATAAAAGGCCCACCACGGTACAGAAGAATTTCTAGTACTTGAGTTCCAAAATGGTCCACTGGAGTCTGCCCTTCTGAAGGGTGCTGGGAAAGCAGAAGTTTATTATGTAACATGGATTTGATGTTAGAATTTGCACAATGAGTTTTCATTACCAGCCTCATATAAAGCAGAAAAGCTAAAGGAAAAAGATTTTTAAAAAAATTTTTAACAAAGATAGACAGATGAGTCAGGGGGTCTGACACATTGTCCATTCTATGTTCTTAAGGACAAAGATAATGGAAAAGAAAGATTCTATTTTTATGATTTGAAACCATTCACTTCAGGTTGGGAAAATAGCCAATCTGGATGTTTAGTCCTGTGAATAGAGCTTGGACCAGATCTTTTTTAAAAATAGAAATTGGGTAGCTGACAGGGTAAGGAGATGGGGAGGTCACATAAGACATATGAGGGCTGTTCTGAAAGTATCCAGCCATGAAATATGTGAACTAGAGGCATTTATGGCTGGGTTTTTTTCAGACAGCTGTTGTACAATGTTGCCTGGTCACAAAGGGATTCAGGAAATTGGTCCTCCTTCAGCAGAGGGAAAAGCAAACAGGCTTCAATATCAGAGGGACCTCAGTTCCTCTCATTTCCACCATTATTACCTGTGCAACCTTGAGCAAGTCATTTAAGTGCTCTGAGCCTCAGCTTTCCCATCTATGTGATGGGGTTAATAATTACCTTGTGTGGTGGAGTGATTACATGTGATAATCTGGTACCTGGTGGGTGCTAAACATGAAACAAATACATGAAGTTCACACCAAAAATGTGCAGAACAATGCTGCTAATGTAGGAGCACACTGCCAATAGAACCCTAGGAGGGCGGAGCCACCGACCTGCCCACTGTTGCAATTACTCTGAGGTTTGTTCAGAATAAAGATGGAAAGAAGGACCAGGTAAGCAGAAAAAACACTTTTACTTACTTTTATACATTCTTCAATTGTATACCCCAAAGCCTGGAGGTACCTTAAAGTATATGGGTATAAAAAATAGGAAATTTTAAAAAAGCATATAAAAGGATGGGAAAGCATATATTATAATTACTCTGGCTGATATGATCATTGAGTTTAAAGACTGAGTTTGGAGCTTCCTAGTAAACAAGACAAGAGGAAGAAAGGAATGGATTAAATGATCTTCATTACTCAAGAAAGCACATGATCCTGCTGTTTAAGGGAGGGACCGTTTCCTTGGCATTACATTCCCAAAGGAATTCTTCACAAAACCCTCAGGCATTCATGACCTTGCACCTCAGACTTCCTGCACAGACTGAAGGGAGGAATGCCATCCACACAGCCCTCCTGCAGGTGAAGGAAGCCAAGGAGGGTAACAAACCAGGCACAACACTGGTTTTGACAGCAAACAGACTTGAGTTTTAATCCGCATTCCATCACTTTGTAATCATGTGGCTCCACTTACCCTCACCAGATCTCATCTTCCTCTTCTGCAATGTGGAGTTCTTCCCTCCCACAACATCGTTGTTGGCACTGACTGAGCAGACAGCTGTATGGCACCCAGCTCGGAGTCTGGCACTAACTGCTCCAGTTTCCTTTTCCTTCCCTTTCCCAGAATGTAACCTGGTGTGGCTTTTCCCCGGGAATGTCTAAACTAATGGGCTAATTCACTTTCAGGCCTCATTGTGTCATGCTTTCTAATCCTCCATTGGCACCAGAGAGATGGTTCTAAAATACAGGCCTGAGCATGTCCCTCTATGCTTTAGCGCTGTCCTTAGTGTCCCAGCGGTCTGCAGAATACAGTGCCGATGCCTGGCTGGGTGTTCAGATCCCTTCACCCTGGGGTCTCTGCTAGCTCCAGACATTGCTCTGAACAACACTCTAAATTCTAGACCTCTTAAACTAATGACCTGTCCCAGAATGCAAATGTCTTTGCACAAGCTTCTCCCTCTACCTGGAGCACCCTTTTCCTCTCCCTTCTGGTCAGCTTGGCATGCAAGCTCATTCGTTCTTCAGGATTGTTTCAATAGTGCCTTTTCTGTGAGGCCATCTGTCGCAACTCAGTTAGTCTTTCTCTGTCTCTGGGTACCCCAGAAACTCTTTCATATTCTCTTGCAATACACATTCTCATTCTTTTGTTCAACAATGGACTTTTGAGGCCAGAGAGGGTGAATTTCCTGTAGTCATGTCAGCATTTCCCATACTGCCTAACTTGGTGCTGGTTAGTGTCTATTGCTGGCTGGTGTCTCCAGCGTACCTTGTATACACATCTGATTTCACCTTGGTAACTCTAATCACGTTAGTTCATGTGGTACCCTTTTCCTGCTGGACTTTGAACTCTTCGAAAGAAAGAACCATTTTTGTCTTCACCTTGACGTCTTCTGGGCCTACCACCTGTCCATAGTGGGGAAATAAACACTTTTAAAGAATGAATTAATACATTCTGGATGAATAAATAAGTGAGATCCTTTGGACTCAATATCACCTACTCTTCAAATGATGGGTGGAGACTGGAATTCAGCTCGACATTTTAACATATTTCTGTTTCAGGTGCATTTCATTACATACAGTTCTCTGGAGTCATATCTTAGGTGGAGGTTAGGTTCTGATACAGAGTATAAAGTGAAAGTCAAGCAGATAAAAAATCATCCTCAAGAAGTTACCCCGTTGGAAGCGCTGTTTCTCAACAAGTCCAACTTTGTGTCTTCTGCACTTGAAAGGCTAATTTTCTTTAGTGGAACCCTAGAAATAAGTAATTTATTTGTGTTTAGGGGTCATGTTGAATCAAAAATATGTATCATCAAACACTAGACTGGATTGGGAACCCTGATGGAAGAGCCCTGGGAGGTGATGAGGGCACCGCTGAATGGGAGGTGGTTAGAAAGGCTCAGTGCTGGAAGAGTCAGGGGAGACACCAAGATTGCATTCAAGGCTGAAGACAGGAATGGGCTGGGGATCAGGGAGCCAATGCAGGGAGACACATGGGTCTAAAAAAATAGAGAAGCTAAGAAGGAATTGCAAGATGTCGAAGCAGGTTTCAAAACCAGAAGCCAGGGAGGCAGGGACAGAGAGGTCCAGGTCCCACAAGAGGCCACTGTGACAACAGAAGAGGCTTTTCTGAGGCCACTGGCTGGTGTAGCTACTCTGCATTCATGGACACACCATGCAGGACGCTTTGCCCCACCTTTGGCTTATTCAAGGAGTGATGGTTTTCAGATTTTAACAAAAAAATGTTTTAAATGCAAAAGTAGCAATTCTGTTATAGATTTCAAATTTCACCATTGAAGCATATAAAATAAAGATGAAGAGTCTCCCTGCTGCCCCCAGTCTTGCCCCCAAGGGTAACTACCCAGTATTAGCAATTTAGTATACATATCCTTTCATATGTATTTTAAGCTCAAATACTCAAACACACACAAACACTCACACAGTACTTTATGTATTATTATTTTAAAATGTTATGGTTGCCTGCAATCTGTTATGTGTCTTTTGTTTCTCATTGAGTAATATAACGTGGCAGCTTTTTGCATTCCTAGCTTTTGTACCTGATATTTCTCAAAGTGAAGAAGGCCCCTCAAAACATCAGGTGAGGGGAGACTATTAAGATCAAACCTTGATAGTCTAGGAATAAAGCGTTCCTTCCATCCTATTCAACCTGTGAGCCCCTGGGAACTAGAAATTAAAGATTTATATTACTTATTATTATTTTTTAAATAAAAATTTAAGGGCAAAGCTTTGCTGGAAATAAACCCGTTAATTGTGTTTACCGATCATTACTACTCTGGAGCAGCAATTCACAGTATAAAACTCCAGTAATTAGAACAATAAGCCCAGGTTAATTAAAGTACTGGGTAACGTTCGGGCAAGAATAAGACCCACGTTGGCCCTTTCCCAGGAGAGCATTAATTTTGCAGGTCTTACGTCACGGTGGGAGCTCGTGCTGACGAGGTAGGACGCGCGGTGCTAATCAGCGCTGGTCTGCCGTGGGTCACACCCCGCACGCTCGCTTCTCGGCTCGGGACCAGCTTCCGAGAGCTGGGCCGGCACTGGGAAAGCAGCCCCGCAGCTGTTTAGACCGAATCTTGGGTCTCATTCTTGTGTTATTACCGCCCATGCCACTTGCCTTAATGGTTACAGACTGGCTAATTAAATCAATTAATCAAGCCCCCAAGAAGTCTGCATGTTGTCTGGAGTTTCTTTTTGTCTTTGTCCCCCATCCAGTGCCACAGGCCTTGTTTCCCTGGAATGCTGTGGTCCCCGCACCTGGTCAGAGGACTGGGCCACTGCGAGTCACTCCTACCGTTGTAATCAAGGAGTCCTGTAAGCTCTGATGTTGGAACTCAGGGTCACCCCTCTAAAATGCTCTCCTGGGCAGGATCTCCCTAGGTAGGTGAGCAGTCCTCTGTCACTCTTCACTGACCACAGTGCATTTGTCAACATCACTATATACACATGTATCTTTGAACTCCAGGAGGGCACATTTGTGTGGGTTTTATTCTATTTTTTTTTTTTTTATATTTTCAGAGATTTGTCCAACGCCTGCATATAGGCAGCCCCAATAAAAATCCCCTTACACCCTCTACAGTTCCTTTCTACCTAGTAAGTTTTGGTTTAAAGGAATAATCATTTCAACAGATACTTATGGAGGACCCCATTTGGGCCAGGGACTGCTGCATGAGGAATCAGAGATGAATAAGACATGGCTGTTGCATATTTACAAGCTAGTAGGGGAAATAGAATGCATTCACAACAGCTGTAAAACATGAATCCCACGAGAGAAAGTCAAAGAAGGTGCCGTTAGGCTTTTGGAGCAGGAGACTGCTGGTCAGGGAGATCCCAAAGGGCTTCATGGAGGCAGTGGCATTTTGGCCAGGCTTTTGATTTTTATGAAAGCAATTTGGATGTATAGAGAGGTGTGTGTGTGTGTGTGTGTGTATGTGTGTGTGCGTGTGTACACGCGTGCATGCACGCACACATGCTTCTAGGTGGGCAAGAAGAAATCGAAGTATTACCAGGGATAAAACCTCCAGCATATGCAAAGCACTGGTTGCATTGTGCACAGTCTCACATTCATAACAGAGTTAAAATATTGTTGACACAGCAGCTGGCAACCCCGGGAAGTGCCCCGGGTCAGGATGGACCTCTGCAATGTTGTGGGGTAGGTAAATTTGGAAATCAGCCTCTCCTTTTTGCCTTCTTTTTTCTCTTCAAGGGACACACTCCCTCCCCTTTCTCCCCATTTCCAGACTTGCTATCTGGAGTTTTCAGCTTTCCTGCCTTCTCTTTCCTTCCTTAACAATGCTCACTCTCAGAAGAGGTAGAAAACTCTGCTCTGTGTTGAGTTTGGATTCCAGGTTGTCCAATGTTAGTTAGTCTGCCTTCACCCGGGACTAATTTCATCTAGCAGAGCTGTGAAGAGGGTTTGGTACCAAAATAAGATCCTCGTGTGCACTCAGCTCTCTTCCACTCCTGCCCCTTCCCCGGCCACCCTGCCTCATTTGGCCTGCCCATTATCATCACAGAGCCTAAGAGTTTTCTCAGGGAGAAGCTTCTTCAGCTTCTTCAGATTGAGCAACTGGTTTTATTTCTCATTACTTTAATTGATGGAGTCAATAAATATAGCCGGATGCCTTGCTAAGACTGAAGTTGCTCTTGGTTTCCTTCTCTGCCCTAGTGAGGGCCCCTTTTATCATCAATAGGAAAGCAATTCCCCTCTGAGGCTCCCTGGGAGCCAGGTGGAAAGTCACCTTGAACATCAACAGGGTAGTTCCCCATTCCTCAGGAGGTAGTGGGATATTTGTGTTGAGTAACATAGGGGACATAATAAGGCCCTTTTTATTTTGAAGTTTAAAAAGAAAAAAGATGTACTTTTGGGGAACTGACCTTCAGAAAATGAAGGTGATTCTAGGTCACCAGAAACAAATTTGACTAGCTAGAAATCTGGAGAAGTCTGTGGGAAGGACAAAATGGTTGACTATTAAGAACTACAATTCTATGCATCCAGTCCGGGGTAGTTTTGAATGTGCTCAGTCCTGAGGGAGCGATTCCTTCTCCTTTAAGTTCCCAGAGTATCCCACATCAGGGTGGGGGGCAAGTAGTCAACATTATCTGTTGGGCTGCAAGGGACCAGCTGGTCACGACTGCACTACAGGGCATCCAGAAGTGTACAGGGAAGAGTCCAGACTTTCCCTGTGTTAATGTGGGACTCAGACCATTCCTCTTCTTGGTCTATATAAATGCCAGAATTTGGAAAATTTCTATGGGGAAGGAGATGAAAACAACTAAACAAACCAGGAACCCCCAAGTAAAACAATTCTTCTATGACCTGGGATGTGACCCTAGGGATTTCATTAGCAGTTCATGGAGCAGTAAAGAGTGGGCATTAGTAGGCACAGAGGTGGCCTCCCAAGTGCCACCATACCCATCCCAGCCCCGCATCTGTGAAAGCGCTGTGATGAAATCAGAAGCTGAGCATCTTCAGGCACTTCCTCCTTTCTCTACAAAATTCTCTTGTAAATTTTGAGTCTGTGTTTCTTCAAAGTGGGTGCTCTGTGATTGTACTTTTGTAAGTGTGGTTTTCTTGAGGCAGTCATTCTTTCAGTTAGTACTTTAGAGCAGTGAGTCTTTCAAGTTTTACAAGGTCTCATTTTTTATTGGGACAGCTCTTGGTGTGTGATCATTACAAGCCTAAAGATGATCCGAGTAGTAGAGGGCTTTCCGGGCCATACCCCCGCCCCCCGCCATCTTACAGACAAGCATCTGAGATCTAGGGAAGGTAATGGAATTGCCCACCGTCAGGGGGCCAGCTGGAGACAGACCTGGGGCCGCTGCTAGGCCAGTACGCACTTGAGTGGACAGGAGCCTGCTCGAGGCTTTCACTGTGGCAAACACACCTCCTTCTTGACGCATTCTGGGTTTAGAATTGTCTAAATTCCATCTATAATTTGCTTTTCTCATGTGTGTCTGTACTCTGAGCTACACTCTTCCTGGAAATGCATCCTTTATGACCACTCCAGGTTCCCTCCTCTGAAAATCCTTGGCTGTTGCCCCAAGGGAGTTGCTGGCTGTCTATTAGTGCCCACTGCACTCTTGCACCTGTTTTGTTGGTGTAAGTCATGAAGTACCTGTTGTCTGTACTCTACCCCAGACTCCTTAGAGGCAGGGTCAGTGTGCAAGTGTGTGTGTGTGTGTGTGTGTGTGTGTGTGTCCCAGCATGTAACACATCATAGGCATAATGTTGGTTGAATGAATACATGTGCCATTGTTGATTTGGGTCTAAGTGTAGTCCTTTATATTTAATAGATACATGAATAGTATCTGTTACTGTGCTACAAAAGCTTAGCCTTGTACATTCTTAGTGTATCAAAGTTGGAGGTGACTATTTTATAAATGTGGAACCAGAGGCCCAGAAAGGGAATTGACTCATGCAAGGTGGTACAGCATTTCTGTGTCAGAATTAAAGCTAAAACCAGGTCTCTGTGAAAACACAAAGTCCTGATTATTGCTCCTGTGCCATAGTTTAAAATATTTATTATTTAGTTTCATTAAAATACATCTTCCTATAAAATTCCCTTAGGCATAAAGAAAGATTAAAGATTGTGTTTCTAGCATTTATTTTTCTCATTATTATTTTGTTCCTTTCTAACAAAAACCATTTTGCTTCTTGCTGGAGGTAAGATCAGAAATGGCTATTTCTCAGTCTTTGGGGGAATCAGGTCATAATTACTCTCTATCAGATTTTTAGTAGAAATGATTCCTTTTTCCATGGGGCAAAGATATCTACAGGATTTCCATTACACATTTTCTTTTCAGTGAGTTTACAACCTCCTCGTTGAAAAGCATGATGCCATTTTAACTAGAGCATTGAAAATGTGCTGCAAGCCATCAGCAGATCCCAGGTGCCGTGGTTTGCACCAGACATCTCACATTTCTGGAGGTTAAACAATGGTAGGAATGGTGGGGGCAGTCTCTGTTCTCAGTATGCCCAACATGTCATAGTTCCCCTGTCAGCTATCTGAAGCCAGCAAGGACCACCATGGATCTATTCTCTGCTTTCCAATCTAAAGAGTGACAGACCCAGGATTAGCCAACAGCAAGGGCACTCTCTTCGGAGTCTGCTCTGAGGGCTTGGGGTGGAGGAGGTGGGTTGGTCTTTATTGCCATCTGACCTTCAGATCTTGGGAGGTCATAGCCCAAGCCAGGCTAAAAATGGGGCAAAGTCAGCTCTGTGCATGGGTGAGAAATGAATCTGAATCACCCCATTCTGCCTCCTGAGTGACAGGAGAAAAGCCAGAGGGAAGTAACATCCAAATGTTGCCAAAATTCAGTCAGAATGAGAGTCCTTTCTGCCCAGCCCTGCTCTTGTGGTTTTCAAAAAGTGTCTTCCCTTGAGCAACTGGCTGTGTTGGTTGGCAATTCATGCCAATTCATTGCAACAAGCTTCTATTAAAGTACTTGCTACATGCCTAATTAATCCATTGGATAATTGATATAGAGAAGTGAAAGTCCTGACCCCTGCCTTCAACGAACTTACCAATCAGTAGGAAAATTCATTCATTCATTCTTTCAGTCAATATTTTTGGAAAGCCTACCTTGTGCTCTCTATACAGTATTAACCGAAGGCAGAGATAATGAAAACACGGTATTTCCTTCAAGAATGCCACTGTCTGATAGACTGATGGAGGAGGTAAGTGCCTACAAAATGAGTGAGAGCAGTTGGGAGAGCAGGAAGAATAGAATGTGGTAGAAGTAAAAAGGAGGGGCACCTCACCCAGCTCAGGTTAGAGGAGGTGGCACTTGAATAGAATCATGAAGACTAAACAAGAATTAGCAAGGAAACAAAATTACGTGTATACAGTGAATTTAGGGGATGGTTTACTATTCGTGAGAATAAAGGACTAGAGTATTTGAAAGTGACTACATACATCTTTCTGGCTATAGCCACAAATGACCAGAGAATAATTTTAAAAAAGAACAAACAAGAAATAACTCAACTCGCATGCTGGTGGTATGAGTATAAATTGGCACAACTGTTTCAGGAAAATTGTCAGTATTTGCTAAAGCTGAACATATGGCTACCCTATGACATAGCTGTCTGCTCCCAGGTACATGCCCAACAGAAAGGCATGCACATGTTCATCCCAAGTCATATACAAGAACACTCACGGCAGCTCTATTGCTAATAGCCACGGACTGGAGACTGCCATGATGGCCATCAGTGTGGAGTGGATAGATACACTGTGGTGTAGTTTATGGTACGGGAGACATTATACCATAGTGAGAATGAATGGCGCCCAGCCATTCATGACAGTGGGGATGAGTCCCAAAAGTCTATGCTATGAAGTACAAAAACAGGCAAACTCATCTATGCTGTTAGAAGTCAGGACAGTGGTTACACTTGGCAAAGACAGTAACTGAAAACAAGCATGGGTAGGGGTACTTCGCTGGTACTGGTAATGTTCTAAGCATTGATTTGGGCACTGGTAACACAGAGGTGTTCACTCGGTGAGAGTTCTGTGGGCCGTACACTTACTCATGATAGTGCACTGTCTTGTATGTATACTCTCTTTTAATAAAAAGTTGAAATCCATCTGTAATCCAGGGAGAGATTGTAGGCCAGAGGCAGACTGTAAGGTCTGTAGGCATTTGGAGTACAGAAAAGGTATCTGGTGAATTGGTTCCTTCTGGATTCCTCGAGAGAAGAGTGGGCACTCTGGCGGTGTGGTGCCCTTGTGTCATTAAATCAGCCTCATCCTGTTCACTTAGCTTTTGTAACAGATGCCACGACTCGGTGATGGACCTGGGCTACGAACAGAGCAAGTGTCTTCACATGGTTAAGTCTGTGCCCATTACCAGCGGGCAGCCCCACTCTCTGTCCCTTACTTTCTACATCAGGTGGATGTGATGACAGTCTGTTGCTCTGACAGAGCTATTGCTATGAATCACTCCTAACCCCATTAATTTCCTGACTGCTGGGCTCTAGCAAAATAAAGAATGGGACAGGGCCATACAAATTCCAGGGGTCATTGTATTCTGACCCAGGGGGCTGGGAGGTGAGTGACTGGCTGCCTGATCCAACTGGAGATTCATGTAAAAATCAGGACACCGAGCTCATGGCCTGGTGTATCCCTAGAAAGCCTTTCATTGAGGTGTTATTCGTCTCTTCCAGCATTTCATGTTGCCACTGCCACACGATCAAGCCACAGAACCCACCTTTGTGTTCTCTTCCTCCCATTAAAGGTGGTAGCCCAGGGATCCGTGTCTCTAGCAGTGTTCTCAGAGCACAAAGGCCGCTTCTCTCTCTGTCCTAGAGAGGAAAGCCAGGGGGAAGGGATGTGAGGAGATACTAATCACTCCTCCAGGCTCCTGCTGCCCTCCTCATTTCAGTTGCTAGGAATGTCACAAAAAAACTGGAAAAAGATATGACATAACCTACCATTGTCCCTGACAGCCTGGGATCCCAGCTTGGCCCAGAGCCATGGTGGAGGAAGAAGAGAAGAGAAAAATGGCCTGAATGCATTTAGCACAGCAATGAACACAAAGCAAGCACTCAATTTTCATTAGATAAGAAGCTGCGGTTGAGTACTACTTCTCAACCCCAACCCCTGTTTTCCTTTGAGAAAAAGCAGCAGCTCCCAAAGCTGGGGAGGGCCTGGAGAACTGCTGACTAACACTTTCCCAAAGAGCCTCCTATTATCTCTGTGGACATTCCATAAGGACTTTGCTCTCTGTCACCACCCTGCTCCCATTGCCATAGTAAGGTGGTGGCTGTGTCTTGACGATTCTCCCTCCACAGTCTATTTCTTCTTGCTGCTTTCTCCCCCATGCCCAACACGGTTCCAGTTCAGATCCTATTTCCTTTTGCCTGACCTATCACAGTAACCTCTTCACTGACCTTCCAAGTGCTTGCTCAATGTAGCATGCTCTGTCTGCCGTATATTTTCTCACTGCACAGTACCGCCTAGACCTCTTTGCAAAGGGTCAGGCAGCTTCCAGTCTCCTGTCAATCTATTTCCGACTCACTTGCCAGTGCTATTCAACATGGAGCCTTCTCCCCAGCCAAAAAACCCAACCCAAATCTCCCAAGGTGTCACTCACAAGTCATCTACCGTACTTCTGACCATCTTGTCCTTCAAGCCCAGAACGTCCCTCTCTCTTTTGTTCACACATATCTTCTCACTTCTTTATGGTGTCAGTTGGGTCTGTGCTTGTAAAGTGGTGGTCATTAGTGTGACCTCCTTGGCTGAGAAGTTTATTTTCTGTAAGGTTGTTAGGTTGCTGGCAATATTAGCCAGTAGGAGATAAGGAAATGAGACCTAATGGGGTGCAGCCCTGACTCAGAGTCGCAGCTTGTCAGATCTGAAAGGGATCTTAGGGGACATCTAGGAAACCCTCCCATTTGACAAATGAGAAAATGAAGGCCCAAATTTCAGAAGTGGTTTGGCCAAGGGCAAGAAGCTCATCCTACAGCTCAATACCCTGATTGCCAGTGTAAGTCCCTCACAAGGCAGCCGATTATACCCCAGTCAGCACTGTGCAGTCTCTCCAAGGAGTATGTATTTTTTATTAGTTTCAGGTGTACAAAACAACATAGTGATCAGACATTTACATAACTCATGAAGTGATAACCCCAACAAGTCTACTACCCACCTGACACTGTACACAGTTATTAGCACATTATTGACTATATTCTCCATGCTGCACTAAACCTTCCTTTGACTTTGTTTTATAGTTGACATTCAATATCATTTTATATTAGTTTCAGGTGTACAGTGTAGTGGGTAAACATTTATGTAACTTATGAAGTGATTTCCCCCAACAAGTCTAGTACCCATCTGACACTATACATTGTTTTAATAATATTATTAACTATATTCCCCATACTGTACTTTATATCTCTGTGACTATTTTGTAACTACCAATCTGTGCTTTTTAATCTCTTTACCTTTCTCATACAGCCTCCCCAACACCCCTTCCATCTAGTAACTATTGATAGACAATTAGATAAAAAAATTATAGTACATATATAAAATGGAATCTTACTCTGCCATAAGAAGGAATGAAGTACTGCCATTTGTAATAATATTATTATAGATGAACCTAGAGAGTATTACACTAAGTAAAATAAGTCAGAGTGAGAAGGACAAATACTGTATGATCTCACCTACATATGGAATCTAAAGAACACAATAAACAAACAAACAAAACAGAAATAGACTCATAAATTCAGGAAGCAAACTGGTAGTTCCAAGGAGTATTTTCTTTTTACAAACAATCTTGGATCAAGGGAGCTCAAGTTCAAGCCCTGACTCTGTCATTACAGCTGTCTCTTGACCTTGGACAAGCCCCTTAGCCTTGTTCCACCCATTTTTTCACCTTCCCAATGGGATCACTATCTTGGCCTTGCAGGTTTGTGAGGATCAGAGATGGTAAGTCTGTGGGACCACCCAGAACAACCCATGCAGGTGATCATACCTGTCCTTTCCTTCCAGAAAGTAGTGTCTTCAGCAGTGAGAAGGAAGAATGTGTTTGGGGCAAGAGGTGAAGACACTGTCCTCTCACCCTCTGTGAATCAGAAGAATAGGTGGGTTCTTAGAGATTGTACCTCTCCCATTGGGAAAAGGGCCAGACTTTTATCATGGCACTGCACCTGGATTGCTCTGTGGCCTGAGCTCTGTTACTTTTCCTCTCTTGGTTTTATGTCTGTTTGTTGTTTGCTTTTTGATCTATAAAAGGGTAGCAGTGGTGGGGAACACATGATCTCTAGGAGCCATGTTCCCCTGCTGCTCTACCCATTCTGAGGGAAGGAGTTTTCTCTTCCTAGGTTGAGGTGTGTATGTTTATCTCAGGCTCCTCATCCCTACCCGCTCAAGGCATGTGCTGAGAAGAGTGCTAGACACCTAGTCCCTCCTAATGTTCCCAATTCACTTTGCACTCAAGTGACTGGGTATGTGGCCTCTGGTGGGCCTGAGGGAAGGGCCTAGGGACCAGCATCCTGCAGAATTAGTGATGAGCCAGGATCATAAGAATAAAGGCTGTGTTTATTGAGCCAGACTCTGCATGAAGACACTACTGCAGTGAATCCTCTTGACATCCCAGGGGTTCAGTCTTCCTAGCCCCATATTACAGATGAGGAAATCAAGGCCACTGCAATCACCTTATCTGATGAGGCCACAGGGCTCCTAAAATGGCTAAGGTGGCATGCACATCTGTTTCCCTGACTCTTTCTGCCCCCTTGCTTCCCATCTTTGCTGCTATCCTTTCCTGCACATGTGTGTTTTCTGCTTCTGTTCTTCTCTCCCTGTGTTGCCATTTCTTTCTCTTTTTTGGTGGATGAGCATATTCTATTTAAGAATTGACATGTAAGGATAGGCCTGGAAGGGTCCTGTGGGTTGAACATCTTCACTGTATTAATGAAGATCTTGGGGTCTAGAGAGCTCCTGTAACTCCCTCAGGGTTTGCAGTCAGTACATGACAGAAATCAAGAAGAAGATAGCATTAACTGAGCTCTGTTAGGATGCAGGTATTGTGCTGGTTGTATTTGGTGGCTTATCTCATTTAACCCTTTTGACAATACTATTAAAGTAGACACTACTATTATCTTTATTGTCCAGGTAAGGAAACTAAGGCTCAGAGAGCTTAAGATGCTCATTCAAGACTACACAGCAGGTATATGGTAGAATCAAAGTGTTCAGTCTGTTTGCTTGAAAACCTCAGCTTTTTCATGTTGATGCCACTGGATGTTGCCTCAGTTTCTTCTGAATGATGAGTTTCTGAAACACCAACGGCTCTGAACTGAAAGATTCAGATGAAGGCAGGCTAATATTTTTGTTATACTTTCTGACCTTTTTGAATTGCACCCCTGCAAAAGTCTGTACTGACTCATGAGTCAGAGATAGCCCTTTGTTATGCCAAACAGCAGTAATTTACAACCCATATGTTAGAAAGAGCAGCTAGGATTTGTTATGCATCTTCTGTATGCCAGATAGTGTGTTAGGTTCTTCTCCATGAGTAATATTGTTTCGTTCTCATATCAACCTTATTGCCATCCCTAGTCTACAGATAAGCAAATGGAGATTTAGAACTGGTGGGTGACTGTCCAAAGTCATCCAGCTAGCAGGTGAAAGGGCCCAGATCCAAATGAAGCAACTGCCACTGGGCAGCGTTTCTCAGTTTTGGCTGCACATTATCGTCATGGGTGGAGCTTTTCAACCATAGGATGTCATGTCCTTCCCAAGACCAACTGGGTCAAGGTCTCTGGGATGTAGAACATCTATGTTTTATAAAGCTCATTAGATGATTCTGATGCTCAGTGGAGGTTAAAAATTACTGCCCTACCAGTGGAAGATTTTTATTACTAAAACAATAGTGCCTAGGTGACTAAGTGAGGCTCACCTTCCACAAACTCTGTGACGTTATGAGGGTTGCCTTGAGCTTCTTGATGTCATGGAGGATAATAATAGAACTTGCTACCAGTGCTGTCCCACAGAAATATAATGTGAGACACACATGAAAATTACATTTTCTAGTAATTCTGTTTTTTAAAAAGGTTAAAACAAGTAAAATTAAATTTCAAAATATATTTTATCTAATCCAATATCATTTCAGCATGCAATCAATATAAAAATAATTAATGAGAGTCTTTATATTCTTTTTTGTGTGTCAAGTTCTAGAAGTCTGGTGTATATTTTATTCTTACAGCACATCTCAGTTTGGACTAGCCACATTTCATACATATGGTGATAGTGGTGAGTGTGTTGGACAGTACCACTTTAGACAATTTTCTCTGGTCCTTGGTTCCTCTCCCAAAATCTCGTATTCATGTGGAAATTACAGCACTGGGGCCTTCAAAGTACCAATCTGTCTCATTACCTATACAGCATCTGTTCAATCTATAATAATCAATTTCTGCTCTCCCAAATGTCCAATGATTACCGCCATAGCTAACACCTCCATCCTGTCACATAACTACACTTTCTTTTTAGTAGTGAGAACAGTTAAGATCAACTGTCTTAGAAACTCATCCACGGCCTCTGAGGAGGGTCTAACCTCGGGGATGATTCCAGGAACTTCACTTTGCAGGATGAGAGAAGGCCAGTCAGTTTTCCTTCCTTCTCCCTTTGTCTGTTTTTAAAAAGTGACATGTCTTGAGAATTAATGTGATGATGTGGATCAGGAGACATTAAAAAGATCCACTCCCTTTGGCTAAGTAATTTCCTAGGGGAACAATCTGAAATGTGGGGAAAATTTCAGGCCTAGAGAGGCTTGTCAGGGGTTTATTTATACTGTGAAATAATGGCACACAACCCTTAGGTTCAGTCCTAGCACCGCGATCACAGGGCCTGAGCCACCCCTAAAGAGTGGGGGATTGTGCAGCCATTTGAAATAATCAGAGAGTTATAAAGAGGACTATTATGTTAAAATACAAAGGGGCAGGAGCAAGAATCAAATTGTTTATGCAGGATTATAAGTATGTAAAAATAGCTCAACATAACAAAATGACAGAAAGAGAATACACCAAGGAGTTTAAAGTCGTTATCTTCCGGTGGTAAGAAGATGGGGGCAATTTTTCCCTTCCTTTTTTCCATTTATCTTGTTTTTAAAAATACAGTGAGTACATATTTCTTTCATAATAAAATAGCCTTTATTATAATAAGCAAAAAAAAGTTAAGGGGAAAAATAAATTTAAAAAGCAATTAAAAGTTTCTGCTGTTGCATGTTAGAAAATCATTTGGCTGGTCCTATAGGGTCCTGGAGAAGGTGGGGGGATTGGGGATTGTACAGGCTCCTCTCCTGCCAGGCAGATTTGCATTTTGCACACTGATACATCATTTCTGACAATTTGGGAAGTCTTTTCCTGGAGCTTTGGACTGGGGCTGCCCCTCAAACAAAAAGCTGGTTTGTGAGGAAGACCCCTCTTCAGTGGTGTTGACACAACAAACTCTTTCTTCAGCCTGGAGCCACAAAATGGATGCATTCAAGGCCCTCAGGAAGGGGCTGGACAAGGAAGCTGCTCAGTTGCTTTAAGTCTCAAATTAAGTGTCTGAGAAGCACAACCATTTTCCTAATCTCCAAGGCAGCAGAATCCTGGTCTCAGGGCACTCAGTTTGAAACCCTGAGGCCTCCCATGGTCTGTACCAGGCATGTCCAACCTGCGGCCCAGGATGGCTTTGAATGTGGTCCAACACCAATTCTTAAAAGATTATGAGATTTTTTTTGCAAACATTTTTTTTTTTTAGCTCACCAGCTGTTGTTAGTCTTAGTGTATTTTATGTGTGGCCCAAGACAATTTTTCTTCTTCCAATGTGACCCAGGAAAACCAAAAAGTTAGATACTGCTGATCTACACATTCCAAAAGGAAGCCTCATTATCTCTGTTTATTACAAAATAAGCTCTGAGGAGGGAGCATTAGCAGAGGCATCTTATGAGAGAGGTATTAATGTACCCATCTCATGGATGATGAAACTGAAGAGCAGAGAGGGTAGAAGAAAGTCACTAAAGGAGGGAGGAGCACTCATGGGGCTCAAATTCAGGCTCCAAAGCTCATGCACTTCTCATCATGTGACACGTCACATCATTTGTCTTCTCTTCTGCTCCAATCGGTACATGAGGTGGGCACACCCTAGGGGATGGACACCTGGCTGGTCAGGTGGCTCCTATTTTCCCACTGCTGGGATTTCAGTTTAATGTAAAAAGTGATAATAGAACTGTCCTCCAATGACCACTGCCATATAGCCTGTCACAAACAGACTCTCTTGGCAATCAACCCAGCTGGAGTGTAATCCTAAAAGTTGAGAGGAATTTTGACCAAAGAGAACATTCTTATACAAAGGGAGTATCTTTAGCCCTCACAAAATGAAGTGGGCTATATGATTTGTAGAGGCTATTTAGAATGCAAGGAACTGCCCCTTCTCCCCAAATGAGCAACCCTACCCAAGGCCATGATGTGTCATCCTCTCCTGACAAAGAATAACAAAGGGTCCTCAGTCTTCAGCAGGTGACAGGGGTTGTCTTCCTGCAGGCAAGCTCAAGACAGATGGTGCTTTCAGTGGAAGATGGAGGAATAACTCAGGCAAGCTGCAAACATGCAAGCTGTCAGTGTGATTCACAGAGTAATTACAGAATAATGCAGTGTAAACTATTAGGAGATAATAACAATAACTCAAGATTGACTCACCGCTTTGAAAACTTGGGACTGACAAACCTGCCCATTATTTGCTAGTTCTCAAAGTCTGTAAAGCATGTAACGTGAGCCAAGCCTGGCAGCTGGACACAAAGGAGACAGATCTATTATCCCTTTTTACATTAGACTGTGAGAACCCAGCAATGGGAAAACACAAACGTAAGCAGTTAGGCTAATATCAGCACTAATGTCCAGGTAAAATGACAATTGACATGTGCTTAAAATCCCCGGAAATGAGACTCACTTAGTCCATTGAAAGCTGAAAATCAAATCAGGGCATGAGGTTGAACATGCCTTGTCCTAACTAAAAGGAAAACAAAAATAATAGTAATATGAAAGCTGGAATTGCTGGAGTGCCTACTGTGTGTCAGGTAATTCATACACATTTCATTCACTCGAATTCTCACAAATTATTAGCAGGTGGGAAAGCTTAGTTTCATTTTTGGGTTGAAGAAACTATGGTTTAGCTAATCTAAATAGCATAGCCAATGTTACAGTAAATGGGGGAGACAGTTTCAATGCAAACATTTCAAGGTCCAGGCATTTACCATCATGCCAGGCTCAGCCCCAGGAGCTGCAAGGCTGGTATAAGCTGCAAGGCTGTCACAGCCTGGTTGACATACAGGAGAAACTATACTCTTGTGGGGCTGCAAAGGGAATGTGAACTGCCACCAGGATCAACCAAGGGCATGGCAGAACAGGTCCAAGCACAGGGGACCAGCTGAGAGGCTGTGGCCACAGGTACATGAATGTTAGGCTGTCCAAGGTGAAAATTAGTGATCAAACATTCAAGAAGCACCTGTGTCATATTAGGACTTAGAGTCACAAAACTAAGACTTAGTCTCTATACCCAAGGAGTCCCCAGTTCAGCCTTCTGGCTCCCATCCCAGACACATAAGTGCTATGTAGAAATAATAGGCTCACAGAAGGAGGAAGAATCAAGTCAGAGTCTCCTTTAAAAAGAGGTGACATCTGAGTGAAGCACTGAGGGACGATTAGGAATTTTTTAAAGGGAGAAAAGGAAGAGGGTAGAGACAGCTGCCTAAGCAGAGCAACTGGGCCCGAAAGTGCGTGGGGAGTCCTGGGACAGGCACATCCCTGTCGGCTGTGATATAGAGACCTGCGTCTGTGCCCCAGACCTGCTCCAGCTCTGTTCAGGGGCCTGGGACACCTCCCTCACCCCAGCTTTTCTGGCCCTCAGGACACTTTCTGGATTACATCAGAACTTTAAGAAATGGGGTTTGTAGCCCCCGTGTCTCTAGGTTAGTCACTTCCTCCGCTGAGCCTCCTCCTTCAGAAAGAAGGGCATGGGGTGACACCGTGTCCAGCCACCCTGGAACCTGAAGCAAAAGGAAACGTGTTCAGTACCAAACTTGTCTTTATTTAAAATGTGGATCTTATGGGCTTCATGAGTTTTTTACATTAATTTTGGTTTTTAAAAAGTACTGCACTAAAGTATTTTTTATCTTGGTTATTGAGATTTTTGGCACCCCTTAAAAGTGGTACTTGAGATGAGCACCTCATTTGCCTCCCTCTTTATCTGGCACTGGGAAAGGGACTGAAGTATGAAGATGAGATGCTTTACAAAGATCTGAGTTGTCCTCAAAGGAGTGTGTGAAGGTGTCATTAGTCCCATTCTTCAGGTGAGACCAGGGAAGCCCAGACAGGTTAAGTAAGCTGCCCACAGCTGCTGGTGTCTGGTGAGTGATCAGTGTCTCTCAAGTTTCCATTGCAGAGCTGTCCTCTCTCTCTCTCTCTCTCTCTCTCTCTCTCTCTCTCTCTCTCTCTCTCTCTCTCTAATTGCTGGCTGGAGTCTGACTTGTTCTACAAAGCCAGGCCCGTTTGATTGTGGTGTAACCTGTCAGACAGGTGATGGGGCTTCTGTTGACTGATAAAAGAGGGACGGATGGTCAGATTTGTCAATGTGCTCATGGCCCAGAGAAGCCAGGAAGACTCTGAATCTAGACAAATGGCTCTGGAGACAGAAATACTCCTAGAGCAGAGAAAGGTGATTCATCAGGCAGCCCAGGCTGGATGGAAATACCTCCTGAGAACATCCAGCTCCTTTTAATTTGGGGCTCTCCAAGCACCTTCCAGAGCTGGCTGTTCCTTTGCAGAAGGCTCTGGGAGGCAAATGGCCCCAGGGCACCTGTCAGGTCCTGACTCAGTCTCCACAGCACATGAGCACAGTGGCACTCCAGGGAGGCAACAGCAACAGAAGCAGAAAGTGTTTGAACTCTGCAGTCTAACCCACCTAGGCTCAAACCCCGGCGCCATCACTTAATAGAGTAGTAACAGCCACCATTGGTTCAGTCCTGGCTGGACCACTCTGCATGTATCAACTCACTGAGCCTCAGGTGAGTCTACATTTTGCAGATGTGGATACTGAATATCTGAGGGGTGTAGTTGCCCAAGGGCACACAATACAGTAGATCCTCCATGAACTGGAACTCAAGCAACCAGTGCTCTCAAGCAAGCGGCAAAAATATAAGAGTCTACTAATATTTCATCTACCAATCCCCATGGGTGCTGGTTAATTGAGAGTTTACAGTAGTTATTAAGAGGTAGCAGCACAATCCAGATTTTAACTTAGGGTGCTCCAACTCCAAAGCCCTTAAGAGGCTTCCTCTGCATCATGTGCCTGGGGACAGTTTACTTCTCTGAGCCTCAGTTTCCTCCACTGTTCAAAGGGGTTAGAAATGCTGTCGGCATTCTTGTGTGAATTTAATGAGCTAACTCTTTGGATATCTATTAGGTGTCTGCTCCCAGCGGCGCTGTACTGTAAGCTGCAGACGTGCAAGGTGGATGGAGACTTACCATTGGGGTCTCATGGAAGACCGGGTGAGCCGGGAAGTAAGCAAAGATGGAAGTATCCTGTGAGAAGCACGTGGGAGAGGAGAGCGCTGGACCGACAAGGAGGAAGGATGTATGTGGGAGAATCAAGGTGGCTTCCTAGAGGAGGTGACATCCAGCTTGGGTCTGAAGGAATGAGAGGAAGGTACTTCAGGCAGATTGGAGCAGCACGTGCACATCAGAAAGACAGAGCAAAGCATGCATGTGCAGGCGTGGCCACAGCAGCATGGCCGGAGCAGGTGCTCTCAGTGGGAGGGTAGCTGATAAAGGTGAACATCGGTTCTTAGAGAGGCGAGTGAGAGATCTTAGGTATTTCAATAGTTTGTGGCCTTCTAAAGGGTCACAGTACACAAACAGATAATGCAGTGTATCTGTGATACTACAAGTTTTGGGGTCGATAGAAAAAATACCTGAAAACATTGTATAGGCTACAATGTGGATGAACCTTGAGGACACTATGCAAAGTGAAATATGCCAGGCACCAAACACAGATCCTGAATGGGCATGATTCCCCTTCTGTGAAGTCCTTAGGGCAGTCAAATTCATGGAGACAGAAAGTAGAATGGAGGTGGCCAGGGGCTGGGGCAGGGGGAAGTGGCCACTCAGTGTTTACTGGTGAAGAATTTCACCTCTGCAAGGTGAAAAATTCTGGAGCTTGGCTGCACAACAAACTGAATATATTTAACACTACTGAACTGTACACTTAAAAATGATTTAGATAATAAATTTTATGTTATCCTTTTTTACCACAATAAAATTAAAAAAAAATTTTTTTAATTTAAAAAAAAGAAAGCCCCCATAGGGAAACTTCCTGAGTTGGGTTAGGAGAAAGTCATCCCTCTGGGGCTGCCTCCTCTTTTTGACCTTGTACAAACCCAAGGCTGTGATGGCTCCCCAGCTCCCGACATCCCAGGAAGGGAGGAGATGTGCCTCCTTGAGATCTTTTTAGCTGCATCAAGGAGAGACACAGCCAGATTTGGCACTGGTGACACTCACATAGGTATCTGATATTTTGCATTAGGTCATTTGTCAGCAAAACCTGCTCCCACCATACACACACACTGCATTTCATAGCTTTGATTCATTAACTTCGACTGCTGGAATTGCGGGTAGCTCTTAGGAGTTGCATTTTAAGCAGGCAAGGATGACTGCTTTAAAATTGGTCCCTCTAAAAAGGTTAATAATATAAATGCATCTTAAATGCTTAATACATAACCAAATGCTACAACTGTGGAAATGAAAGCAACATTAATACTCAGAGAGCAAGAAAAACACACTGCTCACCTTTACTCTGTGCTGTATATTATGGGCTATGCTGCTAAGTCAGGCTGACGACTGGGCTGAACAAACAGCTTCAGTTCCCCTGTGACCCATCAGCCTTGCCTGGGAGCCAGAGAGGGCCAGAAGAAAAAGGACCACCTCTGCCAGGAGATGTCAGGGACTACTGTCAGGGGCCGTCTCCTAATCTGCCGGAGTACTGGTTTCCTCAGATGCAAAACAGAAGTGACGATCATTGTTCTTGCCCTACTCATGTTACCTACAATGCTCAGAAAGTTCTTAAGTAACTATGAATCCCACCATAAATGTTGAATGCTGCCCTCTTTTCTAGGTCAGTGCTTGGCACACAGCAAGTGCTTAGTAAGTACTCATTGAATGAATGTTTCTTCTCTTTTTGTTCACCTCTTGCCTTCCCAAGATCTATAGGGCCTCAAGGTTGGCAAACGTTAATTTAGACAGATGCTGCAATGTCAGGTATGACCTTCCTGAGGTGTACTTGGTGTTTTCTGGAAGATGACATCAGAGAGAAACTTTTCTAAGATTTGAAGGAATAAAGGTCTAATCGTGGAATTTCAAATGTATTAAAAGTCCAAGGAGGGGGCCATTGATGATCCTCAAATTAGATTGCAGAGGTTCCTACCTCATCAAACTAGCTCTATGTAATGTGTGTATGTGTGTGTGTGTGTGTGTGTGAGCACACACACACACACACACACACACGCATGCGCATGCCTGTGTGTGGATAAATAAGCCAGAGCCAGGGCTAGGATGAAACATGTGAGGTGCTCAGGGAGCATCATTTAAGAAGGCACTCACTCTCAGGTGCTAACTCTATACTTGGCATGACCCCATGAGTGACTGCCTCCTTAAATATTGTGTCTGGTGCCTTATACTGTTTCATCCTAGTCCCAGCATTGGGATATTCATATGTGTGTAGGAAAGGAGAATTGTTTAAAATTTGGACATAAGAAAGAACCAATACCCTGTCCTAAAGACCCTTCCAAGACAAGGATAGATTTCCTTAAATTTTGGATTTTTAGAGAATCTTTAAGGTTATCTAATGCAGTGGCAATCAAATGATCAGAATCACCTGAGGAGAACTGGTTAGACCTCTAGATTCCCAGCCCCAACTCCAAGATTCAGGGCTGGGGACCTGGAATCTGCATGTTTGATATGTATACTCACTCCCCATTTCAGGTAATTCTGATGTGGGTTGTGCAGGACCACCCATTGAGCAACTTGTTATTATGGGGACTATGGAATTCATCAGCCAAACCAGGTCACTTTTGAGAGTGAAAGGAATTTGTGATAGTTTAAATCAGAGAGTGGCAAACTCTACCTGTTTTTGTCAATAAAGTTTTATTGGAATACAGCCACACCCATTTGTTTATGCGTCATCTATGGCTGCTTTTAAACTGCAATGGCAGAGTTGAGTAGTTACAAAATAGACCACATGGCCTACAGGACATAACATATTTATTATTGGTTCTTTAAGAAACAGTTTCCCATGTCTGGTTTGGATTACTGTTCAGCAAAAATGTAGCCCCTCTGCTCCTTCTGCGGGCAGAGTAAGCTTCTGCCCATCACTGATATTGAGTTTAGCCATATTTCTCACCTTGGGTGATGGAATGTCAGAGAACATGCGATGGGCTTGCACCATGGAACTTGCTCTCTTGTAACTCTTTCACTTCAGTGAGAAGAACATGTCCTGTCCAGCCTGTGGCCCGTGGAGAATAAAGGACATGTGAGGCAGACTCAGACTCAACTCATGGTGTGGAGCCATGCCCAGTAGAGCCCACTTAAGACCAGCCAATCCACAGGCTAATGAGCGAGTGTAACTGATATTTTAAGCCATTGAATTTTGGGGTGGTTTGTCAAGCAGCATTATTATGGTAATAACTGATTGGTACAGAGACACTATTAACCTCTATAGGATTGCAAGCTTCATCTGGGTATGGTTATCTCATAGTTAATATTTAATCACCCTCCTTGCACTTAGAAGGAAGCCGAGGCCCAGAGGGGTTAAGATTTGACTAAGTAAATTTTGGGCAATGCCCAGATGGCTGATTGCACGGCATTATTCAATATTGGGTGTGGACACACAGCTGATGAACCGCCAAAGAGAGATACTTAGCAGCCCTTGTGATAATCTGGAGTGTGCCCAGGGGCAGGTGGGGTTAAGTGGGGATTTGCCTGAGCTGCTGATGCCTCTTTGCTAGAGTAATGGATAAAGGTCTGCCTCAGACTGCCATCTCTTGAAATGAACACTGAAGAAATAAATAGCAAGAAAAATGCAACCAAAGAGCAGTAGCAGCAAGAATAATTACATAGTAGTTATATATTTTGATTCAAACTTAATGTTGCTTAGCAGAGGAAAATGTGTTGTGAATAAAGAGAGATCAATTCATGCCACCGTCACGTGGCAGGTGACATTAGCAGATGGCCTTAAATCCTTCTGGGAGCCTCCACAATTCCACTCCCATGTGCAGTAGGACAAGGGCTCTCCCCAAGGGCTTCCCCGTGAGGAATTAGCAAAGTGGAAGGGGCCGACTGTGAAATCCTTACTTTGGTGCTAGGGATTTAAACTGCAAAGCAGCTTTTAGTGGCAGGGCATGTGCATGGGCATGTGTGTGTGCATGCGTCTGTCTGGGTGTGGGTGTGTCTGTGTATGTCTGTACATGTGTGTATGTGTTTATGGGCATCTTTGAACATGTCTATGTGTGTGATTGTGCTTTTATAAGGTGTGATTCCTATGTGTGCTTGTTTGTGTTCACATGTACATACATGTGTTCATGTGTGTGTGTGTGTGTTGCCTGGTGTCTGAATTGTTAGGGTCCCTCTGCTTGCCTGTCGCCCTATACCTATAGTCTGGCAGCTCCTGGGGGAGTCAAATGACTGATCTACTCTCATTGACTGATGAAATCTACACTAAGACTGAAAGTGATCATTAACTCTCAACCAAGCCTTTCTACCCAGGAATGCCATAGCTCTGGTTTGGGGGCTTGTAGGACATAGAGGTGATTGTCCTTTATGTAGCCTTATCCAGTCATGTCTGCTTATTTGAGGGTGGCAGAGCTTCTGGGAAAAGCTCAGATCCTCTCCACAGATCCTGCACCTCCTCATTAAGTCCAGACTGAGTCTGCCTCAATGGCTTATACCCATGATGCTGTGCTATCATCCCCTTCTCAGGGACCAGGACAGAGCTGGGTGGGCTGGGCAAGGCAGGGTGCTGGAGGGAGGGTGGATGGGCCGGAGATGCTATTAAGAGGGACTGGTGAACCAAGGTCTGCATTCAGAAGTAGCTTCAAGTGGCAAGTCTGAGGGGTAAGAGCAAGGCTGAGGCTAGCCAGGGATCACTTTGTAAGCAATCCAAATTGGGGCAGGAAAAAGGTCAAGCAGCTAAGACCAAAGGCTCTGAACACCTCAGAGGGGACAGAGTCTCAGTGGGTCCTGTCCAATGACTTGGAGCCATGTTCTGCTAACATGTTCAGGGCTGGATCAGGCAGACCATGCGTGTCCCTCCTCCAAGAACATTCCCTGGAAAGCCCTTTGATTCTTTGGCCACTCATAGAACCCCTATCCTGCCCACCCAAGCTCTCCAATGTAGTTCTGTGATTCTTTACAGATTTCACTGACTACTCTAAGAATTTGTTCAACTTCCCTGGACATTTGATTTCCCCCAGACATTAGCTGCAGACATTATCAAGCCATTCCCTTGACACTGGCATTGACTGCCTTGCTTCATGACTAATTTTTGCATGTGTCCAAATCTTGTCTCTCCAGCCAGACTGAAAGGTCCCCAGCATAGGACACTGTCTGTTGCATCTTGCCCTTCCCTGTGTGCTGCATGCTTGCATGTGCAGAACCCATCTCTTCTGGCTGGTGAGCTGATGTGGCTGTCAAGCTCATAAAGCCTTTTGTGCGTGTGAGACATTTAGCCTCAGCATATTTCCTTCCTCTGCATTCTCCAGTCTCAAAATTCTGGGACCACCTCCACCCATAGCCCACAGGCCCAGCTCTGCCTAGTTCTTGAGCAAATTCAGGCCCTCCACTCATCACCACTAGCTCCCCTGTCCCCAAATGTACACATCCAGATGTGATTGGAGCTCTTCTCTGTGTAAAAGTCATGGTTGGATCCCCATGGTGTCCCCCGAATAGCCACTGTGCCTTGGTGTGCACTATCTCCTCACGCCTGGCCTGACCTTTACCCTTCTCTTTTTTACAAATATTCATTATTCAGGACTTGGATTAGCCATCACCTCCTCTCTGAAGCCTTCCCTGATTCCTCCAGGCTGAGTCTTGTGCTACAGCCTCTGTCTGCCCACAGGGACTTATTCCTGCCTCATGATAGCACTTAGCACATCAGGGTGTCAAAATCAGTTTAGATGTCTAGCTTTCCCACCTGACAATTAGTTCTTCTGTATCTCAATCATCTTTGTAGCTCCCCACCCCCACCATAGTGGGTACTCAGTGAAAGTTTTAAGTGACCCCCTTGACCATTTGCTAGGGAAAGAGGAGGTCCCCTGAGGCAGGTAAGACAGGGCGGAGAGAGAAGCAGGTGCTGGTAATCAGTTGTCAGTGACAAGAATGTCCAGTGTTAGATAATGAGGACTCTTCCTGCAGTAGCACCAGGCACGTGCACGCCAACAGCTGACAGTCACTGTTCCCTGCAGGGACGTGGCATCAGGAAGGCCTGGAGCAGATGATGGTTTCCTGGGACACAACTGTAGTGCAGTAAGAAACTGGTCAGAAGAACTGAATTAGGATCCGGATCTGGCCACTTAGCTGCATGACACTGAGCCAAGGAATTCCGGGCCTCAGTTCCCTTGTCTATGAATTGGAGATAGGAATCCCTGTCTCACAGGATCCAACTAAAGTTTAAGTGAGACAATATGTTCAATAAATGGTCACAGGGCTTCCGTGACTATAGTAGATCTCTCTGTGGTCTCTCCTCCCATCTAAACCTATTCATACATTTCTTATATCATTAAGTTACTACTTCATGAATATTTTATTTATATCAGTTTGGTGAGTAGACTGGACATTCCTTGAGAACAGAGACCAGATCTCAGCTCTGTAGTCTTACTACCTGCACATATGGGTGCCAACATACACTTGAATGAATGAGTATAAATTATTAGTTGAGGGAGTCATGCCACTATATATGTCACAGAATTTTTTCTTTAGGGCTGAGGACAGCAGCTTGAATTAGCATACCACAAGAAGATTTTTAAAGCAAAACAAAAACATTTCCAAAAAGAACTTTCCAATTAATAAACCACCAGAACTTCTGACTCCAAAGTTTTTCCAGACAGAGGTTTTGCCAGGAAGACTCTTGAGTATAAGTAAGGCTCTTTTGTAATTAGTAAGTGTCCATTTGCATTCAGATGCAGTAAGGTGCTCAAATTCTGTTCTCTGGAGAAACCTAAACTTTATCCTTGAAAGTTTGGAGATCAGCAATTTTTTTCTTGGTAACATTTTTTTTTGTTCATTCCTTCAACAAATATTTATTGTGCTCTTATTCTGTGCCAGGTACTGGGGAGTGACATGATTTGATATATGCTTTTTAAAAAAAATGTCTCTGGCTCCTGCATGGAGAATGGATTTTAGAGACAACGAATGGAAGCCAGAGACCAGTTAGGACGTTATTTCAGTGGTGCCATGAGAAGTGACAGTTGCTTGGAGGGAAGTGTTAACAGCAGAAGTGGAAACATGGAGATAGGTATGTATAGTTTTCAATGTATTTTGGAAGTAAAATCAATAGCCTTTGTTGATCATTGTGGGGAAGATAGCAGTGAGTCAAAGAGAAGAGTCAGAGGGAATATGAAGATTTTTGGCTTGTGAGATGGTGAGCAGCTATGATATTTTCTGGGATAGGAAAGAATTGGAGAAAATAGTCTGAGATTTTCTGTGTGTGTGTGCATGTGTGCGCATATAAGTGAACATGTGTGCACATGTGATTGCGTAATAGGGACAAGAGTGTTTTGGGATCAAGGGCTTTGCTCTGGCCTTGCTAAGTTCGAGATGCTTGCTAGACATCCACGTGGATATGTCAACAAGCCATCGGAAATTTGCACCTTAAGCTCTGAGAAGTGATTAAAACTGGAAATACAGATCTGGGAGTTATTTGCATATAGATTACCGAAAGAAAGAAAGGTAGACAAAGACGAAAAGACCCCAGACAGAGCCCTGAGGCACTTCAATAGTTAGAGTTTCAGCGGAGAAGGGGGAACTGGCTAAAAGAAGAGCCAGATGAAGAGGCTCAGATATGAGAGGAAAACCTGGAGGTGAGCTGTCCCTGAGGCCCAGGGAAGACCAGGCTCCAGGAGAGACACGGACAAACAGTGTTGACCTCAGCGGTGTGAGGATAGACAAGTGACTGTCAAATGGGGCAACGTGGCCTTGGCAGGAGGCCTGGGCCGTGTCCCTGTCTGGTAGGTTGTGTGTGTGGTTACAGTGGATTAAGAAGACAACATGAGGCAGAAAACTAGACAGCTATTGACACATTTTTGTTTTCTTAAAGAAATTTTTCTGTGAAAAGAACAGAGAAGTAGAGCAGTGCCTGAAGGATTAAACGGAGCATGTATGCTGACAGTAGAGGATTTGGGAACAAGTTTATATATTGAGGGAAATAATGTTAGTGGAAGGGAGAAATGCATGGTGCAAAGGAGGTGGAATTGCACTGCAGGAGTGGGCTCTTTCAGAAGGGTAGATGAATAGGGCCCGGACCCCAAGAGGAGGGATGACCTTTGAAAGGGGCAGGAACACTTCATGTATAGAAATGAGAAGAAAGTCAAAGAAGGTGGGCTCAGAGCAGCATCTTTTCAGAATGGAAATCTGAGAGTGTCTATATAGCTGAATCGGTTGCATTCAAGCAGGAGATAAGGACTGTGGCTGTTGTGTATGAGTATGTGTGTGAGTATTTTGGGGGTAAAGACGTAGGAGTTTCGAGTAGAGACTAGAAGGTGTGAAACAGTCATTTTGAAGAATAGGCACATGAACTTGGAGAGTATAGTACGATTGCCAGGCAACACTGCGTTTGAGATTTCTGGCCATGAATTTAAAGTTGAACCAGTTTTCCTATGCAAGCGTGTGTTTTTCTTTTGTGGTTTTTTTTTTTTTTTTTTTTTTTTTTTTTTTTTTTTTTTTGCTTTTTGGTATGTGGGTAGCTCCCTGACTGGGAATCGAACCCAGGCCGCAGCGCTGACAGCACCAGCGCCAAAGCCTTAAGCCACTACACTATCAGGGAACTCCTGCAAGCGTGTGTTTTGTGTCGGCAACTTGGAGCAGGTGGAGAGTCAGATCTAATCATGCTCAGGGCTTGCCCTGGGAGGTAAGAACAGACAGGTGGCAAAGGAATTCAAAGTGTTCGGTAGAGAGTGATTATAATGACAAAACATGAGATAAAAGAGAAAAGTCAGGAGGGTATGAGAACCAGTGAGGCTGGCTTGGGGTGAGAGGTGATAAGGCTCATCTGTTTAGAACATTGATGAGACCACAGAATTGTTGGAGCCTGAGCACTGGCGTGGGTGAGCTAGTAGAATAAGTTTTCACACGAGGGAATGCTTAGAGTCAAGAATTCTCAAAGGTGATGCAGCCATGGGTGGAGATAAGGCAAGATCGTGACCATGGAGCTGGAAAGGTGAGGAAGGATGGGCAAAAAATGAACTACTAGGGGCATGAATTCAAGAAACAGAGCGATCAAGGTACTGGATGACACAACCATGGGGATCCTGAAGTCCCTGTAGTGATGACGGAAGTGTGAGAGAGGACAGAGAGAAATGGGTGGATGTGGTCTGACTGAGGTCAGGGCCACAAGGAGGCTTTGCCAGTGCTAAAGGCTGCACTGACCTCCAAGGAACTGTGTGTGCATGTGTGTGTGCATGCACATGCATGTGTGTGTGTGTGTGTGTGTGTGTGTGTGTGTGTGTAAGCAGGAAATCTGTATGGTTAGGAGGCATACAGGGTAAGGAGGGCCAGGAAACTGGGTGAGATTAGAGGGTGTGCAGAGCAGTGAGGGGATGAGGTTCTGCGATGAGGAATACTGAGAATGCTTGGGCTTTTAGTGGGGACTGAGCTGAAGAGAATGTGAGTTTGATAGGATTGGCCTGATGGTCTTCTGGGAGAAGGTGGGTTGAAGCTGGACTCTTCTCTTCTGCAGTTTCATGGTGGTAGTCAAGGGGGTGGATTTAGGTAGTACTTTTTTTTAGAATGAACTAGACCTAAGAGTGAACTAGATCAAGAGCAGGAATGTCACGTGTCCCCAGGCCAGGTCATTGAGGTAAACAAGAGAAGCGGACTAGACTGGAATTGAGGAGACCAGGTCAGTGCTTCTCAATCTCCAATATGTAATCAAAGCACACTGTGAAATAGATTCTGATTAGGTGAGTTTGGGGCGGAGCCAGGCAGTCCGCATTTGTAATAGGCTCCCAGGTAATGCTCATGCGCTGGTCCCCCGACCACACTTTGAGTGTGAGGACTCAGGAGTCCATGGTCTGCTAAAGGCAGCAGCTCTTCCCTATCAGCACCTATTGCTGTCGTACAAGAGTGAAGGCTTACCATCATCTTCTCTTCTGATTTGTAAAGAGAAATGAGAAATCTGAATTCTTATGTAAAAGAGTCCCATTTAAAAATATTGGTAAATAGTAAGAAATTTTGTAAAACACTGGTGGGCAAAACAAAACATGCACTGCCTTCCACCTGGGGCACATCAGTGTGTGATGTCTGATGGCGCAGAACTGGGGCAGGGTGGGGAGTCGGGGAGCAGGGCCCTGCGAGTCTGCTGGGCTGGATCACAGAACTGGCCCCGCCTTTGGCGCTAGAGGTTGCAGGTCACAGAACGTCGGAAAGTTAAAGCAGTTTCCCAGGGGGCTGACGCCTGTTCCTGCCACCCTGTGTTCATTCCTGCCTCCACAAAAAGGTGTCCGTTCTGCTTCCCTCCACCTGTCCCGCTCCCACCCCCCAATCTACTCCACTGGCTTCCTAGGTGGTTAAGGTGATGAAGCACCTGGAAGTCTTGGTTTTCATGGTGAAATGCCATGAAATATTGACATATTTAATTCTATCATTCAGACATGGAACCATTTTTTCTAGCAAGAAATATGGCCATATTATATGTATGCACGTCTCTGCAACTCAAGAAGAAGAGTCACAATAAAATATTTTGAAGAAAACACATTCCTGGTTTCCCATTAGCATTTATTTTCACTTGTTCATGCTCTGTGTCACCTACAGCACTCACTAGCAAACAAGTGGTAGCAGTCGCCCAAAGTTTAAAAGCAGTTAATTTTTTTAAAAAACTCTTTCTGTGAGAAAATTCTTTCCATTAAGGTAATGGTTCTGGGAATTGAAATGTCTATGACTATGTTAGTGGGGAGTGTTGTCCATTGACCTTGTGAATGCTAATGTTCTGGTGACAGTGGGCTGAAAATTTGCCAAGTCCCACCCATTCTTTTGGGTCTTGTAACAGAGTGATGTATTCTATCTAACTTATTTATTAATTACTTGCTCTTCAGGATATTATGGCCATGTACAGGGTCTCCATCAAGGTTATACTCATCATGTATACCATGGATCTATAGAAGACTCTCCCAATGATGGCTCATGAGCATCTTTAAATTCATTCACCTCCATCTCGCCATCTCCACCTCAATTCCCTAGTGGAGACCAGCACTCTCTTACTTGGACCTTGACAATAGCCTCTTCTCTGGTCTTCTCATTGCCATTGCAGCCAGTGTGAACTTTTATCTGTGCAAATCTGATTAAGTCACCCCCTGCCTAAAATCCCCTGTGACTCCGCATTGCTGTTGGGATAAAGGCCTGAACACTCCACAGTATTTGTGTCAGCCCCCTTCCTCCACCCCTTCCATGCCCATCAGTCACCCCATGCTCTCTGCCATCCAGCTATTCCGCCCTTGTAAGTATCCTGGATTCTTTTCCATTCAAGGGCTAGGCCAGGGTGTTCCTCCACAGAGAACATTCTCCACTTCAGCTTTCCCTGGAAAGCCTGCTGGACCCCTACCCAGCCTTCTGGTCTCCACTCTATCATCACTCCTCCTGATTCCAACCACGATGTCAGCTCCCTTGACTCTACACTCGGCATTTGCCACCATTTGGCAACCTCTTACAGTGACTGTCCTCTTTCCCTGCCCTCTTCCCCACACATGGGCATCCAGCCCAGTGTTCAGCAGAGGAGGCCCACGGGACAAGGAGTCTGGTATGCACGTGTTGCCCACAACAGGTTGGGAGAAGGGCTGTCTTTTACTCATCTTCACCAGGAGCAGAAAGGACACTGTATATGTGTCATATGTGAGTATATATCTCTCCAGAGATAAAACAGAAGCACTCAATTCCATGTACACAGACTTGAGGAGCAGTCTGAGGGCAAAGCTCCCCTGAGCAGGACACATGGAAAGCCAGTGGGCTCATTGCAGGTTGTCCTGAGACATTTCCTATGGGACATTTGTTACAGGGCATGGGGGTTGGTTGGAGTAGGCTTTAAAGGCCTGGGCTGATTCCTTCCAGCATTTTCTTCCATTCCTTAAATGCACAGCTTTTAAGATTGTAAATTATTTGAAGGTAGAAAATGCACGTTATCTACCTTGGTTTCCTCTGCTCTGGACAAATAGTAGAATTTTTGTAAATGTTTGCTGAATTGGATTGAATTTTTTGTTATCACAGCCTGAGACCTGGTAAGATTCATTTATTCAACATTTACTGCACATCTACTGTTCATTTATTCATTTGACATTTATTGTACACTTACTGATTGCCAGGCATGGGTTACCATTGCAAACCAGGCAGACGCATTTCCAATGTACTCTGAGCTTATGGTATAGAGGGAATTATATGAAAGGATCAGTGCTGGGCTAGGGAAGATCAGGAGGTAGAGGGATCCCAGAGAAGGTGAAACTAACCTATACCTGGGGTTGGGTGGTCAGGGAAGTCTTCCTGGAGGAACTGATGTCTAAGATGAGACCTGACAGATGAGTAGGAATCAGCTAGGAGTGGGGTTAAGTTCAAAAAGTAATTGAGACAGAGAAAAAGCATATGCAGAGGTTCAGAGAATTCCACATTATATATCCATCACTGTGACAGGAGGAAAGGATGAGGGGTGGAGCTGAGTGATGAGGCTGGAACCTGTGTAAGCACTGGCCTGGTGATAGGAAGTGCTGGGCCAGGCACTTCAATAAATTTGTTTTTATTGAGAGTTTAGGACAGCCCTGTGAGGCAAGTTTCCTCGTTCCACTATTTCAGGTAAGATTCAGGAAAGTGTATTGCTTTAAGGAAGTTTGCCCAGCTGGTCACTGCCGGGCCAGGTTGCAGCCCTATTGCCCAGGTCTTTCCCATCCCTGAGCCACCTCTGGATTCTGAGGCTGAGGAGGAGAACAGTCACCCACATTGGACAGATACTGGGACCAGAAGTGCCAGCACACCCACCAGTGAGGTGGCCACAGTCTGCATTCCTAGGCTCACTGGCTGGTCTCTACCACAGTTAGGATCAGCTGTGCCCACTCAATGTGGTGGGAAGGGGTGGTAGAAAGGCCACCTGTGTAGACAGTGCTTTTGGGCACAGAGTGTTAACCTCAATATTCAAATAAGGCCCCAACAGGTTGCACTGAGAGCCAGCACCTGGCTGCACAGTTTGGAAGAAGCTCCAGGGGCATGAAGTCCTCATTATGTAATTAGGTCTTTGGAAAATGAGCAACTCTTAGGCCACTGCAATTAAAAGGCTTGATGCAGCCCCGGGCTCCAAGGGGAGGCTGCTGCGTGTCTCTGTTGCTCATTGCTGCTGCTGCATGAAGCTTGTCTAGGGCACAGAATCTCTAGGAGGTTCCAGACTCTAAAAGGAGGAAAGAGGGCCTTTTGCCCTTCACCTTCCAGTAGGTAACAGCTTGGGGGGCAGAGACCGTCTAGAGCAGTAGTTCTCAGACTTGAGCATGCATCAGGTCAGTGTCCCCAGTAAGGCTGGTTAAAACCCAGACCACTGTGCCTGCCCCAGAGTTTCTGTGGGGTTCTGTTTGGATGGAACATGAGAATGTGCATTTCTAACAAGCTCCTTGGTGATGCTGCTGCTAATCCAGGGTCTACACTTTGAGAACCACTCTTTAGGGTGAACCGAGGTACCTTATCCCAGCCACCCACCCCCTACCAATCCCACAATCAGAGCGAACTCCTCATTCCTCACATGTGCACAGGGTTAGAGTGAGTGGCACTCTAGTGAGGAAGGGAGGACAGGGGTGGTTAGTTTTATTTCCCAGTTTAAGAGGCTGAGGCCCAGGTTCCCACAGAAACAATAAAGCTGGGTCAAAAACCTAGGTCCTCTGTTGCCCTTGCAAAGGCTTGCCAGGCTTAAATTCACACAGGGGAGGGGGATCACTAACTAGGCACCAAAACCTCTGCTGTCCCATTCTTCGTGGACACCCAGCTAAACTACCTCTCCTACTCTCTTTCTAGATGGGTAGGACCATTCATCAGTTTCTCTCCAGTGAGATGGAATGACGGTGATACATACCTCTGCCAGGCCTGGCCCATATCAGCCTCCCACATGCTGGGGTATTAATCTCCCACTCCCCACCACCACTACTTAAGACTATCAGCTTCCAGGGTGACTTTGAAACCAGGAGAACCTGGAATCCTGAATATTTATATAGAGGACTATTACTCATGAGTTGAGTAACTACCCAGAACTCTATGTAATAAACTTATGTTCTATTAAACCACTAAAATTTAGGGTCTATTGTTCTGACAGCCTAATCTGTCTTAATTAACATTATTGGCTTTTTCATTGTCTGATCTTAGGACTACCTGCTTTCTAGAAATGCAGATTCCTATGCCTCACCCCATTCCCTACTGCAGTGGAGTCCTGGGCTGCAGAGCCTGGCAATCTGTATTTTAGGAAATATCCCAGGTAGTTCTGAGGCACACTGAAGTCTGACAACTGTAGTCTAAATCTGGACTTGGCAAACTGTGGCCCACAGCCAAATGTAACCCACCACCTGTTTTTATATAGCCTATGAGCTAAGTATAGTTTTACATTTTTAAATAGTTAAACCAATAGAAGAGAGCACAATAGGATATTATTCTGTGACAGGTGAAAAGTTTTACTGGAACACAGCTATATTCATTTGTTCAATATAGTTTCTTTGGCTGCTCTTGTGCTCCTATGGCAGCCTGAATAGTTCCAACAGGGACTGTACGGCCCTCAAAGTCTAAAATATTTACTATACGCTCTTTTACAGGAAAAGTTTGCTGACTCACGTTTTAGTTTCTAAAACTCCACTTTACAAAGTGCCATTTGATGAATAGTAATGTGTAGTTATGGCATCATAACCTCTGGACTTGTTGTGTAGTCAAGTGAGAATATATATTATTTTTCACTCATTCATTTATTCATTCTTTTAGTAAACATTTATTGGATGCTCTTGAAGTGCTGGGCATTGAGTTCCAAAAGAACATGATAGGTGAATAATACATAAGCGTGGCAATTATGCTTTTCCTGTCATAATAAAACTCATTATTAAATAAAAGACTAAACATTAACTAATCTCTAATTACTATATAACAATGTTACATATGACTGCAGAGGGATTTTGGCAGAAGGCATTAACAGGAAAGGTTCACAAGAGGAAGTAACTGTGCCTATGAAGATCCTAATTTTATAAGCATAGAAAATAGCAAAGACTAAACTGGAAGCAATGGCAGGTAGAAGGTCAGAGAACTCTGTATTCTCTTTTTCAACATGAAATGACATGGAACAGCCAGCAGGAGAGGCAACGATGTCTCAGTGACAACACCCAACAGCAAGAGAGGAAGAGGAAGAGAGTCTGGAGCTCACAGAGATCACACAGGGGAGAGAGACAGCATGGGCCATATGAAGGGCGTGGCTCTGGTCACACGGCAGCTCGATAGCCCAGGCAGAACAGGTGGGCCAGCCAGAGAGAACTGAATAGAATTCACCTGATGCTAATTAAGGTCAGGGAAAGGGGCAAAACTAACTCCTGATCTGAACAGAGATGAATGTCTGAATGGTCTAGTCTGGGGTTAGTGTGTAGGTGAGTTACAAGGGGTTTCTAAGCAGCACTGATTCTCAGTATCAGGCAGGGTCCAGATTTGAGGTCAAGGATGTACATCCAAGTTATGAATGAGTTCATGAAGCAGAATCCCACTTTAGAAGAAAAAATTCGATGAAAACAAAACAAAAGTATCATGTCACAACAACTTACCTAGTCCTGGGTTCAAGACCAAGCCCTAGTTTTAGAGGAGGTGGCTAAAAGTCAAGGCCAGAACCAGGGCGGAAGCTCAGACCAGCAGTGGAGACCAAGTAGGGAGGCTCCATGCTCAAGAGATATCTAGAACTTGATTCTCACCCATGAAGCAAAACTGCTCCCTTGAAGCTTGCAGCATAGCCAGCCATCTGACAAGTTTCTGGCCAAAAAGATGTAAGAGGAGTCATTGGAGCTGAAGAAAAGCCTTCAAAGAGAGCTGACTTTTGGCCCTCCCTTCCCTTCCTGCTGCCTCCCAGATGTGACAGGTGATGCACAGCAGCCATCTTGGGCCATGAAGTGACTTTGAGACTGGAAGCACGTGAGAGAGTCAATGAGAAGCCCCCTAAGGGAGTAATGGGGGATGGTAGAGAGAGACAAATGGTATAAAAAACAACCCAGAGGTCTTGGGTGGGAAGGCTGAGACATGAGAACAGGCTCGGGGGCAGGGTGAGAGTGAAGGCTTGCATAAGTGTCCAGAGGGTGAAAGGTGGGCTTGTGCTTGGAGGAGTAATAAGTGAGTAGTATCTATAACCTGCTATTACCTCTGTGGGTGCACAGAGGTGGGAAACATCGACAATGACTGACTTTTAGAAGTCTGGTTTTTAAATTTGGGATCTGTCGGTATGACCTCTGTTGGTGGTCATTACCTTACTTGTCATAATATCCAGCGTCATAGCTGAGCCTCATGGCGACTAGGGAAGTGGGGCCAGGATGTTGTCCCCACTTTACAGGTGAAGTAATTGAAGTTTGAAGAGTCTCACCCGAGGGCGTATGGACGATGAGCAGCAGAATCTGGTGCAGATGCCTAGACTCCAGTTTCTAAGTTCAGAATCCTTTCCATCACCCCAGTGCCTCTGAGATTTTTGACTCACAAAGTAAGTTCTTTGGAACAGTTTCTGGACCATAGAAGGCATTTGCTGATGAACTGATTGAGTTGTGACTTTGCTAAGGTCATTTCATTCCTTCCCTTCCAACTCTGGCCCTGCAGCCTTCCTCTGTGGCCGGCATCTCCAGAGAGTCTATTCTACTTGAGTCTTCTCTTCTCCTTGACCTTCACTTGGCTTTCTGGTTCCTTGAGAGTAGGGTTTGCGGGTTGGCTATAGGTCTGCTATGTGTAATACCCCACACAGTAGAACTGCTTGGGAGTGGTGGCCATGCACTTTCTTTCTATACCTACTGGCTGATTGCCAGACTCTGTGGAGGAAGCAAGACGAAGTAGGCACAGTTACTCAGGGGGACATGAGTAGTAATCCTCAATCTCGTATGGACTCTTGGCCACTAGCATTTGGCTTCACTTCCCTCAAAATGCACATGTTTCCAATCAACCAAAATTTTGCATGGCATTATAAGGGTCCTCAAATTCCCAGAAGCCTATCTGTAAATGACCTAGTGGTCCAGGGACCTGTAGTTGAGCAGTAGTGGTGATGGGGGCTATGGATGAGAGAATAGGCTATGAAACGGTAATGTGGTCAGATGTGGGGAGGAAGATGAGGCAGGAGCTTGCAAGGTGGTGGATGCTGCCAGTTGGAAGCCAGGAAAGACAGGGCCATAGGGCAAGCTGGGGGCCATGTGGGGAATACAGCCTGGAGGCAGAAGGCCAGGGATTCAAACTGGGTGAAGCAGAGACCTTGCAAGTAAGACAGCATTTTACTTCGTGAGCATCAGTTCTTTCCCCGTGAGATGGCAACTTTCCCCACAGGGTTGTTAAGGAAAAATCTTTTTATCTCAATGATTTCGGTAATAATTTCAGAGATATTTTGCTTCTATTTCTGCTTAATTTAAAAATGGGCATTTGCCTAATATATTGGTCCCTAAAGTATTTTTTATTATAAAAGAAGAAATGCTCAGAAAATCAGTTCTTAAATGCACAGATAATGATGAGGGGAAAAAATAAGATGACTGGTAAATCTTTACATTTTAAAAGACTTGGTCATTTCCCAAGCAGAGACGCTTCAAACATCTCAACAGACTCACCCACAGAGTCTCAGGGAGCAGGAGAAACAGGAGAGAGCCTGCCTCCAGACTCCTGAATTGAATTATTGGCTCGTTTTATGGTTTAGGAAAGTACAGCCTAGAAAGATTAAATGGCCTGCCCAGGGTCACACTGCATGTCATTGTGGAGTAGAAAGCAGTGACCTTTGCATTGCTGCTACAAATGAGTGCTAGGGAAAAACTGTACTTTGTACAATCAGGGTGCCCCACAATGTGAAAATTCTCCTTTCTGCTCCACGTCCTTTCCAGGCTTTGCTGTGGAGTGGTGTTTGCTGAGGAAGGAGGGCAGAAGCTGGACACGCCAGGGTTAAAATCCCAGCTCTGCACTCGAAGCTGGGAGGTCCTGGTCACAAGCCACCAATGCCTATGTCTCCCACTATCCCCAACCCATCCTCCACACCCACCCTGGCTGTCTGGTCTCCACTTGCAGGTCATTTAGGCCCTGCTCCTAGAGCTGAGTGCTGGGAAAAGAGAACAATCTAGAGAAAAGTTGCCACGGCAACAGAGGAGCTGTGGTGGCTGCTATGGAAGGTGATGTACGGCTCTGTGCATGTCAGAGGGTTTGCTTGTTTGCTTCCCATCTGGGCCTGGAAGCTGAGTGTGCTTTGTGGGAATGTTAATGCCACCCCTCCCTCCTCTCACTCTCTTCTGAGCTGGCCACCTGGGCTTAAGGCACCACTCACCATTAGCAACTGGCCAGAGACAACTTAGGAAGCTTTTCACTGGATAACAGTCACATCACATCGCAGAGCTGAAAGTAGTCACAGAGATCATTCTGGCCCAGTACTCTGCTTTGGTGTGGAGGGAAACGGAACCTCGGAGGACAGTGATTTGTTCAAAAACACACTGTGAATCTGGGTGTCAGTCTGCATGGGCTGCCACAACCAAAGAACACTGAATGGGTGGCTTAACCAACTGGAATTTATTTCTCACAGTTTTGGAGTCTGGGAAGTCCAAGAACAAGGTCCTGGCAGATTCCCTTCCTGGTGGGGGCTCTCTTCCTGCTTGCAGCCACCTGCCTTCTCTCTGTGCCCTCGCAGGGCCCTTCTTTAGTGCTTACATGTGGAAAGGGAGTAAGATCTCTCGTATCTCTGATTATAGGGACACTAATTCCATCATGTGGGCCTTACCGTCATGACCTCATCTAACCCTAATTACCTCCCAAAGGCCCTATCTCCAAATACCACCAAAGTGGGACTTAGGGGTTCAATATATGAATTTTTGAGGGACACAAACATCTAGTCCATAAGAATGGGAAGGACCAGAACTGCGACTCACAGTCCAGTGCTCTTTCTCTAGCACCATACTGTTTGTCTGATGCAGGTCAGAAGAGCTATTTAGAGACCAGTTACCATAACTGGTGACCTTGGCCAAGTCCTTTCTCTTTGGGCCTTAGTTTCCTATTCTGATGGATGAGGGGTTGGACTTGATGATTAATGATCCTCTGCTTGTTTTCAGAAAGGATATAACCTTTTGACAACTCAAAAATGAGTAAAAATGAGACGTTTTGTGGGAGGCAAACCCAATCCTATAATCCCACTAATTTTTTTCTTGACATCTACATAGAAGCAATGGCAGATTTAAGGAAGGAGCCAATGGCTTAGCCATGATGACTCCTTCATTATAGCATTCAAATATTGCAAAGCCCCCGCTAACAAGTTTTTCTGCCTCCACCCAAACTCTGTAGTCAAATGTCTGCTTTTATCCTTCTAAAGCTCACATGCGACCACACCATCCTCCTTCTTTGCAGCATAGATAGAAGTCCCTGCCTCAGTAGAGCATCGTAGCCGCCCCCTTTGTCATCACTCCTCTGCTTCTGTTTGACAACGATGTTTCTTGAACTTGCTTGGATGTCTCTAACTTCATACATACTGATCACTCCACCCCTTGTTTACACCCCACTTGTCCTAATTCCCACTCATTCTTCAAGGTCCAACACTTCCCTGACACTCCGAAGTCACCTCTGTGCTCTCTCAGTCCCTGTTGGAGCTCTTTTCACACCATGCAATTATTGTTTATCCTCTTCTTTCACCTGGAGACAGCCTGGATGTAGGTTCCTCCAGTGGGCAGTGGATCTTGTTTCCTGTTGGCTCCTTTGTGTCTCCTGTACAGCCTGACACAGAGCAGCTACTCAGGTAATGTTTGTTGAGTGAATGAATAAATCTCATTTTATAGGTCCATTATGGAGTTCTGGGAAGTTGTCTAAAAAATATCCCAAGCTCAAGTTGTGAGTGTCTGTTACCCACTGTGTTTGCCACTCTGTCAGTTCCTGTTACCAAGAGGTCACCCATGAGATGCTCGCTGGCCTGAGAGTTAGCAGACCCTCAGTCGAGTCTTAATTCTGGGGATTCATTTCTCCTTCCTCCCATTAGCTATAATGAGAAGTTTGGGTATGACAATCCCTAAAGAGCTTTTTGTCTTTAATTGCCCATAATTCTAAGATACCCAATCAACAGAAAACAGAGAGCAAGTGTAGTATCTGAGGTTAGAATAGGAAGGGAAAAAACCCTGTTGATTTGTAGTTTAATTATAGCTGAATCCTGGGAACATGGTAGGACTCACCCAGAAAGGCCCCAAACAACTGTCCAACAGGAAGGAGCACACAGACACAAGAGGTCAAGTTCTGACTGATAAACAAAGGCAGTTCGGAGAATGAAGGGGCCTAGAGGTCAAACTGATTGAATAGCAGATGCTGTCTGCTTTCTGCTGTTAACCCCACTACGATTGTGTGGGGGATGTCAAAGGACAGCAGCTTAGCCCTGCTCCTGACCGATACTTGGGAAACTTCATTGCTATTTACTCTTAGAGGTGATTTTGTGACTGTCAACTCACTGACTTTATCTGAATTAAATTCCAAGTTTTAAGCTAGTTTTATGATTGCATAATTCTGGGGAAAGACCAAGCGCTTCAGCACTGAAAGCTCTTCACTCATCCTTTCCCTTCAGCCTCATCTCCTTCCCCTGCACTCTGCCCTCGCATCTCCAGGTACTCTGAGCTCCTGTCGGCTCCTTGGAGGTGCCATACTGCCCCATGCCTTGGTACCCACATGTGCTCGCCTTCCTTCTCTCATATTCTCCTGCCAACTCTTATGCATGGCTCAGAACAGAGCTTTGGTGTCACCTCCTTCAGAGAGCCTTCCTTCCTCAAATCTAGGTTATCTTCCTGTCACTCCCAGTGTTCTGTCTTATAACAGCCACTAACATGTTTCTTTATTCCATTGCTTTCCCACTAGAAACAAGAGTTCCTTGAGAGCAGGGGCTCTTAGTTGCTTATCTTCAAGGCCAAGCACAGTACAAAATTCAGTGAATAAATAGATAACAAATAAAAATAAAATACAACTTTCAAGGCCAACTATAGTATTTCTGTCAGCACAGGAAAAGGATGGAATTGGGCTGTAAGGCCTTGAGAACCTTATAGAGTCTATAATGAATAATAATGAGAAATATTTCTAATTAGGATATCCTTTGTTGTGGGTGGTGTTCACTTTTGCTATTTTATGGACTAAGCCTTCCCCGTATTTACATAAGCATTGTGCCTCTCTTGTGTACCAGGTGATAAGGGAAACACTAGGACTCAGCTGGAAAAAAGATCTCCACCAGGCCCTTCTGAATGCGCATCTTTGCATAGCAAGGGAGTGTGAAGGGAGACCTTTGGTGTTTCTTAGTGAGTCTGCGTGTTCCCTCATGTTGGTGTTTCCTTTGGGCAAATACATCCTCTGAGAGTTCGGTTGAGCAGGGAGGCTGACAGAGACTCCAAGACAGGGAAGACGTGCAGAGGGTGAAAGTGTATGATATATTGAGAATAAACTCTACAAATTCCTTTCAGTCATATTCTGGTGTGAGCAAGACAGTTGCTCAAGAACAGTAGCTGTACCCTCTGGCATTTTACCTCTCTCTTGAGGTGCTACTACTTTGATCCTTCCCTGCTTCTTTCTGTAAGCATCTCAGCAAAGCAAAATACACAATGCTCCAGGGCTGAGCTAAGCTGAGCTGTTCAGAGAGAGAGAGAGTTAAGCTGGGAGGGGTGATGTGTCCTTGCAGTCCTGAGTTTGCTTCCCTGCTGATATCTGCTCCCGTCATGCCTGTTGTCAGGAGGCCTACTCCTCCTTGTCTTTGACTCAGTTGTGAGCAAATTCAGAGTTTTCTTTTGGTTTTTCTCAGCATCACCATCATGGACTCAATTTCAGAAAGATCTTTGACAAATATGTATGGATATTGATAAAGATGAGACTTCTACTATTGCTGACAACCACCACAAAACAAAACAGCAATGTAGCCAAGGTAGAAGAGTGCAGAATTTCTATCCATTACAGCTTTATTCTTTCCCAACGGAATATGCACAGCACCCCTTTTGTCTCAGCTTTGGGTATTCTCATCTCTAGCCCCTTTAAAGGGGAGACCTATATTATCTGTGCTTTTTATGTTTCTGCCCAAGCTGACCACTGCAGTAGGAGAAGGTACTATAGAGAAGGCACTTTGGACCATGGCTGATTGCATTTTCAAAAATGGCTTCCCAGCTATGTATTCCATTCCACATGTTCTTACAGTAAGACACTGAGACTCCTCTATTGAGAAAGGAGATCTAGGTTCACCCTCTTTGAACCTAGTGGACCTTTGTATCAGCCTTGATTAGGAGGAATTGTAGGGTATTGCATGACTTCTGAGCCTAGGTCATAAAAAGTGGGATGGTTTCCACCCGGTATCAACGTCACATTGGAGGCCTTGAGCAGGTATGTGAGAAGTCTGGCTACCCTAAAGACCCCATGTTGGAGAGACAACATGGAAAGGCCACATAGAAACAGAAAGAAATGACCATAGAGTCCCAGCTGCCAGCTCTTTGAGTTTTCTAGCATTGACCAGCGGCCAATAAATAAGCTTTCAGATGATTTTAGCTTCCAGTCCTAAAGGCTTTCACCTGATGGCCCAGATGTCAAGGATCAGAGGAAAACCTTTCTTGCTGTGCCCTGTTTGAATTCCTGACCCCCAGAATCCAAACGCATAATAAATGGCTGTTTTATGTTTTCTAGGTTTGGGGGCAAATTGTAACATAGCATTAGATAATCAGGGCAAATGGGGAGAGTACTTTTCACAGTCTCAGTACTGAGTGGCTTGTCTTCACCTCTGCCTCTGTCTGCTTTCCATCTTGCTGCTGACCCTTTGCGTCGTTCACTTCTTATTTCTTTCTCCATTGAAGGCTTCATCTTGCCCCTTTATTTGAGTGTTGTTTCTTGGCCACCATGTTTACTTTTCCTCAGAGTGACGGAGCCTCTGCTTCTGCCGGCTTTCTTCCTCTGCTCTCTTTCCTGCATCTTAGCTCAGGATCCTCCGCCATAAGAGGCCCTGAGCAGGGGCCTGGATACCAGGGCCCTGGACAGTCGGGGAAGGCGATGTTCTCCTGTTGTCTTAGTCAGCTCTGGCTGCTATAACAAAATACCATAAATGCGTGGCTGAAGCAACTTTTATTTCTCACAATTCTGGAGGCTGATAAGTCCAAGATCAATGTGCTGGCAGATTTGGTTCGTGGCAAGAGCTTGTTCCTAGCTTGCAGGCTTCTTGCTGTGTCCTCACGTGGCAGAGAAGGAGTGAGCACTGGTTTCTTCCTTTTCCTACAAGGACACTACTCCCATCATGGGAGCCCAACACTTATGACCTCTTTGAGACCTAAAACCTCCCCCAACCCCTACCTCTAAATGCCATCCTGTTAGGGCTTTAACATGAATTTGGGAGTTTACAAACCTTTAGTCTGTAACACTGGTGAACCTTGCCTTCTCAGGTGGCATTCACCTAGACTTAAACTGTCCAGACACAACTCCACAGCTTCCTGTTCTTCAAGATGAAGAAAAGGACATTGGAGGGGCAGGTAAGAGAGGCTCTCTGCTTCCCAGTGAAGACCACCTTCCCTGGTGGGGAGCACAATACTGGGAGCAAATGCAAAAAGACCCCAGGGAACAAAAATATTAAAGGGCAGTAAATGTCCAAACCAAAGGTCACAGATAGCAGAGAAGGTCTCTAGGAGGGTCAGCAAGAATCTGCTACAGAACACCCTTTCCCAGGGGGTGGTGGACCTGACACAGGGAGGGCCAGGAAGAGATCAGAGCAGATAATATCCCTGGTGCATGGCTCCATTTTGAGATGAGCTACATGTTTTGGGAAGATGAGACGGAGTTACCTAATTGGAAAGAATCCAGAGGTAGGAATTAGACAATGTCAAGTCCTGCTCATCCCTTGCTTACTCTATGTGACTGCAGACAAGTCACCTTACCTCTTTGAGGCTTCTTTTCTTTATAAATGGGAGTAACTCCAATCTGCCTTGTCTCTTCCTAGGGCTACTATGAAGATCCAATAACAGTGCACAGGAAGATGCTGTAGTTGAATACCCAGCATGTGCCATGCTGTGTGTTGGGCACTCCACTTGTGTTATGTCACTTATTCCTCATAACAGTCCTGCAATGTAGGAATCATCCTGTGTGATAGTTGAAGAAACAGGGCAGAGGGGTCATGCAAGTTGACTAAGATCACATGGTTGATAAGAGGTAGATCTGACATTCCAGTTCAGATTCCTCGGGTGCCAAAACCAGTGTTCTTTCCATTACTGTATGATTATTGCCATTGTTGTTTTTGTTATTAATTTTATATCTCTTCTATGGTCCTTCTTGGGAGCATATTCTTAATAGCTGTCACATAGAAATGCTTGGGCATCATGAAAGGGTACCTGGTTGTCCCCAAATTCCTTCACTTTCAACCCCATGGACCACATTCCAATTGAACTAATCAGATTTCTACCATGCTGTCTCCCAAGGAGGTCTTGATTTCTAACACCAAGGTCCTGGGGAAATGCAGGGTCAGAAATGATGCCCCAATGATATTGATCAGAAGAGGACTATATATGCCAGCTCCTGCAGTTGGCATAAGTAGGGTGAGACAGCATCCCTCAGGACCTCCACCTGGGAAGGCTAATGGGAGGTTCAGTCCTTGCAACCTACAGGGGGCAAAAAGAGGGAGCCCACAATGTAGGCAAAAATCCACCCTGGCCAAGCTTCCTGGATTGGAGTTGGCAGGATTTCAGCATGTTCTTCCACCTACAATGCTCCATGTTACCTTTTCTGCCAAAGGGAAAAACCCCAGTGGCAGCCCAGCAGCATGGGCAAAATAAACAGCTAGGCATGCACACCACGTTCCACTTTCCAACAAATCAGCCTAGAATGTGCGGGTTCTGACTAAAGCCACCATAAAGGAAAATGGAACTGCAAGTGCAAGGCTTTCCTTAAGGACCGCTCTCCTGCCCGTGGAGGCTGGAAGGAAGGGGAGCTCAGTTCCTTAGCAATCACAACTAGAGCAGGGCAGGGCCACTCAGGACCCTGGCCCATCCCTGGAAGCAGGTCAGTGGAAGGGATGTGAGGGACTCCACACCCGCCAGCTGGAGAAGCTCGGCAAGTACAAAGCAGCTTCTTTGAGTAGAGTTGAGGAATCCATCTCCAGGAAGTAGCTGATTCCCAGAATCGCCATTGAGATCCTCTCTTTAGTACAACATGGTAGAGAGGGGAAGCAGGACTTGGGAGAGCCTCCCACTTTGCTATCTAGGAGCCTGCCACCTGGGCAAATTCCTCTCTCTCTCTCCCTCTCTCTCTGTGTGTGTGGGGGGGGGGTGGGGTGGGGGGGTGCGGAGAGAACAGGAAGCAAGCATTGCTAAATGTAAGATGCTTAGTGGGAGGAGCCATACCATACATTGTACAGCAAACAACTAAAAAAAATACAACAAAAGTTGTAGTTGCCTTTTTTGATGCCTGATGGCAACCTTATGGAAACCTTCCTTTCCTCCTCCCTTGTGCTCCCACAGCTTGGCTCTGCCCTCTACTTATCCCTGTGATCCAAACGTGCTATTTACTTTGGCTGCACTACGCTTTCTTCACCTGTAAAATGGGCCTCATCACGGGTTTGTCAGGGCCAGTAGATGTGTGTGAAAAGCACTTGGAAACTATAAATATGCTTTAGGATTTGTTTTTGACGGGGAGAGGATGAACATAAATGGTAGGGAAAAGCAAATTTCAAAGCAGTGTGTATTTCGTCTTTCTGGGAATGAGGTTTGCAGGGGTTTTAATCCTCAGAGATTGTGCTTTAGGGATCTGGGAAGATTGGTTCCAGAGCCTCTGAAATGAATCAGAAATTGAAAATAGAAAGCGAAAGCTAAAGTGTTTATTTGAGTGGGGTGTGGGAGCAGATGCTGGGGATAAAGATGACGTAGGAAGAGGTCTCTGTGTTCCCCCACATGGAGGTGAGTGGGGCAGGTGGAGGGGATGGTCATACTACTGGGAGTGTAGAGGCCCCAGACAATCACCTGAGCCCCAGGAGAAATGGGACCAGAAAGAACACTCGTGAGATCCCCCACCATCCAAAGCTGAGCCTGTCTGCCTCTATTGTAGCTGGAGCCACACCAGATGGGGGAGGTGCAGGGACTGTGTCGGCTGGAATGCTTCCTGCCTGGAGCGCTGTAGCAGGGTTGAGTGTGCAGTGGACCAAGCATACCAGTGTGGACGGCGGGCAGTACGAGGAGGGGTGGGCAGCCAGTGTAGGGGCAAAAGCATGGGGGAGCTTCTGGCTCTGTTTCTCACCCAGAAGAGCCCCCCGTCTTCTCTCTGTTCATGTCTTATACATGTGAGGGCCTGGAGGCCATCTCCATCAGTGGTGCCCTTGGATTTCTGGTGCTGATGGGCAGGATGGGGAGAGATTGGGGCTCAGGATCAATGAGAGGAAATGTCTTTGAAACTTCACAAGCAGATGCTATGGAACACAGACTATGAGCAAGTGTGGTCCTGTCAGAAGGGAAAACTGGAAAAAAGGTGATATGTCCCTAGATCCTGTGGCACTGACTTTAAATGGGGTCCATAGGACATGTGGTAGAGTTAGCCAGACATGCAGATGCCAGGAAATATTTCAGATGCTGGGATAAAAGGAGGGTGGATGGTAATTCCCTCAGCATAGTAGCAGATACCACAGGTGTGTGAGTTTAGATTACCTGGACCTGTGGGTGGAACCACAGACTGGAGTCCAGTGGATCAGGTTTAATCCCAATGTTCAGCTTTACTGATAGAGGAGGAGGCTCCCAGTGGTTAAGCACTTTCTACATGCTTGACAGGCCACAAAGCATGTTCACACAGAGATCCTCTTAAGCACTGGGAGCCACAGCCCTTTGGGGTATGAGGAATTGGCTCCATTTTGCACACAGAAAATAGAAGCCCTTGGAGATTCTACCTTACTGGGTCCAGGAATCTGGACTCTAAGAAATCTGTTTTTTAATGCTTCTTAGGCAATTCTGAGCCTAACAAAATTATTAATTATTTATTCAATCATTTATTCAACAGATATTTTTGAGTGCCTATCATGTTCTAAGCACTATTGAGATTATAGATGCAAGACAGTGAACAAAACAGCCTCCATGGAGTTTATGTTCTACTGAGGGAAGACATATGAAAAAGTTTGTTGTAAGTACATAGATGATGATAAGTGCTATATTGAACAACAAGACAGGTTAAAGGCATAGAGAGTGCTGGGTGAAGATGTTTGTTCTTTTATCTAGGTGGGTCAAGTAAGGCCCCTCTGATAAGGTGACGTTTGAGAAGAGACCGGAAGGAAACCAGGGAGTGAGCCACATGGCTCTCTGAGGAAGAATCATCCAGCAGAGAAAATAGCATTCAAAAAGACCCTGAGGCAGGAATGTGCTGGCACACGCACAGAAGGGGAAGTTCACCAGTGTGGCTGAAGCAGAGAGAACAGGAGGAAGATCAGCAGGGGCAGAGGTCAAGGAGGTCATGAGTAGACCATGTGGGGTCCTGCAAGCCTTTGTGAAGACTTTATCTTTCCCAATTAATGAGATGAGGAGCCATTAAAGGTTGTGAGCAGCTAAGTGCCATGTTATGGCTTGTATTTCATAGGGATCATTCCGGCTACTGTATTCGGAGTGAACCATAGGGAGTGCCAGGAAAGAAGCAGGGAGACCAGTTAGAAGGCACTGAAATAACCCAAAGGGAAGTAATAGTATCCTGAACCCTGGCGAAAGCAGAGGAGGTGGTGAGAGGCAATTAAATTCTGAAAATATTTTGAAGGTAAAGCTATTTGCCAATGGAGTAAATGTGAAATATAAAAAAGGAGACAAATGAAAGATAAATTTAGAGTTTTGGTCTGAGAGACTGAAAGTGTTAAGCAGCAATTTAATGAGATGGAGAAGAATGAAGGATCAGTAGTTTGGGGGCTGGGATAAGAACTTAGTAAGGACATAATGAGTTTAACATTTTGGATTAGTCATCCAAATAAAGATATTGAATAGGCAGTTAAATGTATGAGTCTGGAGATCAGGTGGTGGTGCCTGGGCTGGAAATATAAATTCCCAAATATAAACTGGGGAATTGTTAGTATGTGAGTGGTATTTAAAGCCATGAGACCGGATGAGATATCCTAGGGATTAGAAAAGAGGTGTGCACCTTATGACCCTCCAGTGCTTAGAGGTTTGAGAGGTGAGAAAAGTCAACACATGAGACTGAGAAAGAGTAGGCATTGAGTAAAAGAAGAGTCAAGAGAGGATACTGTTTCAGAAGCCAAATCAAGCCAAGCTAAAAAAAAAAAAAAAAAAAAAAAAAAAAAAAAAAAAAAAAAAAAAAAAAAAAAAAAAAAA
>PVJL010001154.1:136151-199059 GCA_004026885.1 Lyroderma lyra | reverse complement strand
AGAACGAGTTCAAGAGAAAATGGGGAACGAGGAAAAAGACACAGAACAGTGTGAGGAGCTTTGCTGTAAAGGTGAACAGATAAGTGGGACAACGGCTGGAAAAGGAGGTAGAATCAAGAGATTTTTAAAAAGCTTTCATTAGTATTTTTTCAGTGGGAGAAATTAAAGACTGTTTACTGAGTATGACACAATAGCCAGAGGAAAATGGATGGTGGAGGAGAGAGTGATTCCTGGAGCACTGTGCAGAGTTGAGGATCTCAGCTGTGGGATTGGCTAGTAACTCGTCTTCCTCCAGTCAGTTCATCTCACCTGCTAGAGATATATGGGACTCAGGTGAGGAGGTAGGAGTGAAGCACATGCCACTGATTTACAAAACAACTAGATAGGAACCCCCAGAAACCATGGGGAGTTCTTTGGAAAGAGTGGTGATCATGACAACAAACAGGCAGGGACAAGACTTTCCTAGCCTGTACAGGTAGAACAGTCAAAGACAGAGAGGATAGGGCTTGAGAACTACGGGTTTTCTCAAAGCCTGATTCTATGCAGTTTCATTGTATGCAATTTTCTTTTTTTAACCAAAAACATTTACTGAGGTTCTGCATCTGAAAATGAAGAAGTAGCTCTTATTGGACGCACTTTACCACAGATAATATCTATTGACTCTGGACAAAATATTATAAAAAACAAAAACAAAGACAAAAACTACCCCAAACTTGAAGGCACTGGTGGAGAACCAAAATCGGGGAGAAATTAGAGAGGACTATGTATTTAAAGGAAAAAAATGCAACTAGGTAAATTTCACATTTTTATGATTTTTTGCTGAATGGCAGGACCTAGTTAGTAGTGCTACATGAGATAGCTAAAACTCAGAAAATCTTTGGTCTTACTGTCTTGAAAAATCAGAAGAAATTATTCAGGGTGAGCACAGCAACCAGAAAATGGGAGATGGGGGATGCCAGGCAGGAGAGAGTCATAGAGAGGAAGCCCTAATTTTTTTCTATACATTTTCCCCAATTCTTTGGCTGACTAACCCCTGAACTACACATATGCACAGAAGACTCCAAGCAACCCAGCTAAGGGAAAAATAACTGAATCAAGATTTCAGATGCTACCTACCACAGAGGAGATGAAGCTTATAGTCTGAGTTCTAAAAGAAATAAAAAAGCAATACTATTTAAAGGATCATAACAGAATCCAGAATCTCCATATCAATCACAGTGTCCAGAATACAGTTCAAAATTAGTGGACATTTGAAGAAATAGAAATAGGAGAAAAGGCAATAAATGGAAATGAACTTGAAATGACCCAGGTATTGAAGTTAGCAGATACGGATTTTAAAGCAGCTATTATAACTATGTTCAAGGGTGTAAAGAAAAATATGCTTGTAGTGAATAAAAAAGGTAAAAGAAAAGCACACCTCAATAGAGACAAAAAGGAGAACCAAGTGGAAATTCTAGAACTGAAAAAATACAACATAAATAAATCTTTCACTAGATGATCTTAATAGTGGATGATAAATTATAGAAGAATCAGGACAATTTAAAAAAATAATTTAAAATTATTCAATGTAAAGAACAGAGAGAAAAACGATCAGTGGGGAGAAAAAATGAACAGAACTTCAGTGGTGTGTGGGATAATGTCAAAACGTGGGTGTGATTGGAGTCCCAGAAAATGATAATAGAAAAGGGGAGAGAAAAAAATATTTGAAGAAATAATAAAAATTTTCTTAAATTTGCATGTTTATAGGATGAATGAGTTTATTGCATCTCCTCCCCCCAAAAGAACATAATGGAAACTTCACCTAAACACATCATAATCAAAACTGAAACATTTTCTGAATGACTAGTGTGTGCCAATCACAATTTTAAACACTGTAAATATAGAAATGGGGAAAGCTGATAAAGTCTCTGCCCTCACAGACCTACACTGTAGTGGGGAATTTGGAAAATAAACTAACAAATGACTATAAAACATAATGCTAGTATGATACAGGCAATATAAAGGAAAGGGAGTATAATAAAACAAAATTTGTCAACCCACAGCCCACGGCAGCATGCGGCCCAGGATGGCTTTGAATGTGGTCCAATACAAATTTGTAAACTTTCTTAAAACATCATGAGATTCCACATGTGTGTGTCTCTGTGTGTGTTTTAGCTCATCAGCTATTGTTAGTGTTAGTGTGTTTTTTGTGTGGCCCAAGAGCAAACTTCTTTTTTCAATGTGGCCCAGGGAGGCTGAAAGATTGGACACCCCTATAATAAAATAAAGAAAAATGGGCCAGATGAGGGATTAGCTAATGAGGAAGTGCTCTTTTGAACTACTGAACTACATTTTTTTTTGTTGTTGTTATTAAATTGTATAACTTACTCCAAAACTGTCTAGTTCAAGCTGCTCTTCAATGAGCAAGTGATGATAGCTTACAATTATTTAGAATTTATTCTAAATAATTCTGTGCTGAGTACTCTTATATGTGTTTTATACATATTAACTCATATTAACTCATTAACTGATATAACAGCCATATCAAAAGCAAGGACATAGAAAAAACAAGTTATTGCTGAAGTTTACATAGATGCAGAGTCATGTTCTTGGTCATTACAGTGCAGTTCCTCTATAAACAGGATTCTTTAGCTGACTATCAGAACAAACAATTCATCATCATCATCATAATCTTAGGTAGCAATTATTGGGTACTGATCATGGCCATGGGTATTCTCCTGCATGGTTCACCTAAATTATTTTCAGTCTTCAAAATAACTGTGGATGAGAGGTTTGAGGATATCTATTTTACTGGTGAAGAAATTAAGAATTAGAGCATCAAGTAACTTTACCCCAGGTCCTACCACCTTTGATAAGGGAAGCTGCCCCTCAAGCCTGGATCTGCTGTGTTCCAAAGGGTAGAAAGACATTCCTTGAGATAAATCCAGCTGGAGAATATTTTTACAAACTGAAAGCTTTTAAAAATGGTTATAACAACCCCTTGTCAATTTCTCTCTTATATGGTAACTTTCACTAACATCTCATTGCCAACATCTTGTTTCCGATTTCTTGGTGGCTTTGACCAAACCTCATTCACTCTGCACTGTCCCTTCTTTCTCCCTTACCCTCCAGGCAAACAGAAGTGCTTGGGATTTCCCCAATATAATTCTCATCTTCTACAATTTGTCCATTTTCTTTTCTCTTCCTGGCCTCATAGTCCTTCTTTATGCAATCTGCAGTCTGATGGCATCACCCTTCCTCCAGGTTTAGCTAAAAAATCCTTTCTCTGTGAAGATTTTTTATGTCTTTTCAACCTCTGACTTGTCTGACCCTTAACTATTCCTAATCTGTGAGCATGTATGGCTCAGCTGTCAATCTGGGAAAGCCATTGTCCCTCTCTGGGCCTTATTGAAATAGTAAGAAAGAACCCAGGGATCACTCAACATCATTTTCTCAAAATATAAGGTTAGGACACAGTGGGGCTCCACAGGGTCCCTGAGCAGCACTACTTCAGCAGCCAAATGGGTAGAACCCCAAACAGTAGTTCTCCTCTTGCCCTACTCCTCCAAGGATGCTGATGTCCCCCAATGGGCACAAGCTAGCATTCCTGCTTTCAGGGCATGACATAGAAGCATTGAAGCCAGTAGATCAGGATTCCAGCCCACTTATAGCCATGTGATCTCTGGGCAAGTCACTGATCCCAGTGCCTCAGTCTCCTCCTCCCTTTCTAAATTTTCAATGATAATAGTTTCACCAGACAGTGTTGCGATCATATTATGGGTATGACACATACAGATGTGCTTCACATGTTCCTTTTCTTTCTTCTCCCTGCTGGCTAAATGTTATGGCCATCAGCTTTGGCAGAAAGGTGTAGGCAGTGATGATAAGGGGAGTCCCCTTCCCTCTGTTACTTAGTGAATTCCCAGCCAGAGAGCATCTAGACTCAACCCCAGAGGAGGCCTCATTGGCTTTGAGGACTGGCAGCTGCCTGGCCCTACCATGAATAATGAGTTTGTCTGCTGGCCCATGGGGTGATTGGGCCTCACTATCCTCCTTCCTAGGACCATTCTGGGTGGTTCATGCTCTGCTTCTCATCACTCACTGCTTCCCCAACATGTGGACAGAACCCCCTTGAGAGGCAGGGCAGTTGGCCTGACATATGCGCAGCAAATTGAATGATGGAGAAGGCTCTTGGTGGGGGATGATTTTAAATTACCAATGATTGGAAATGAAGTGGCAAGAAGGCAACTAGCCTTGGAAAATTGCAAAGTCTTAGGAATTATTCATATCAGTAGATGTTTCTTATTTCTTTGGGGGCTAGGCAACAACTTCATTTTTGGGGCCCACCTGGGAAATGGCACCAACCTTCATTGGGTCTGGGAGGGAAGAACAGGGGAAGAGGAAGTTGGAGGGGAAGTATGACATGGAAGAATGGACATGGGATTTAGAGGGTGGAAGTTTTTACAGAGGACTTTGGGTAAGTTACTTAACTGTCCTAGGACTCATTTTCCTACCATATCCAGTGTTTGTATAACAATTGAATGAAAACCAATAATTGGAAAAGGGTGCTTGTTTACTGTAAAAAATCTCCAAAGACATTAACATTTGAGGGTTATTGGGTGCATTAGAGGAGATAATGTGTGCAGAGCACTCAGCCAGTGCCTGGACCAGAGCAAAGGTCGCATAACCAGGGTGTCTTCTGCAGTGGCAGAGATTGTTTGAGGAAGCACAGTGGTGGAGCCTCCGACCAGCCACACTTTGGAGTTAGCAAAGCTGCCCCCAAATCTCTGTGTCTCTCTCTGTGTCAGAGACTGATCAAATTAGTTAACCTTTGTCAAGTCTCAGTTTTCTCATCTGTAAAATGGGACTGATGATAACTCGTGACACTGTGGTGGTTGTGTTAGATAAGTTTAATAAGTAAAGCACCAAGCACAGAGGCTGGGGCACACTGAGTTGCTATTTCCCTTCCTTTGTCAGCAATCAGAAAGCTCTTTGGTTCCAGCACTATATACACAACTGGTCTCCCAGGTACACAGATTCTACAAGACTGTGGCACCTGGGGCCTTCCCAGGGGTAAGAATTCCCATGGATGTTTGAACGCTGACTGGGGGCTCCTCTTACACAGTTCAAGCCTCACATGCTTGCACCCTTGCCTCCCTCTTGCACCTTGTGCTGCTCCTTTAGGCTATCCTACAAAATGCAGACAATCAGACTCACTCTATTTTCTTTCCAGGAATATCGTGAGGTGATCTACATCAAGTAGCTTTTAGATGACCAACTGTGGCACACATAGAAGTGATGGCTGCTATGAATTTTGCTGTGGCTGCTAGAGGACACAGGCAGTGAGGAAGGGACTAGGGAAAGGGACCTTGTGGCTTCTAACTGATGACAGGGTTTAAAGGGGACAAACCACATTCATCTGAGTTTACATACATCTCTTTCATTGTCATCAAACTTGGCTTTGGTGTCTGGCACATAGTAGGAACTGAACGTCTTGCATAGAGTAGGTCCATAGAAGGACCTTGTTAAGAATTGGTCACATTGATTCCTATCAGACACATGATGACGGTGATGACAATGCTGATGCCATGAACATTGGTTAGGTGTCTACTCCATGCTGGACACCTTATGTGCATGCTGTTTAAATTCCACCTCTGAGGCAGAAAGTGATAATGCCATCTTACACAGAAGACATTCAGGCTCAGGGGGTGAAGTGACATGCCCACCATGTGACCGCTGGCCACGGCAGAGGCCCATCTGTGTTTAGATGCTTCTGCATCCAGACTCATATTCTTTCTTCCAAGGTCTGGGCCAAGCTGTCACTTTTAAAATCCTAGAGTGGCAGGCATTGGCTTTTCAAATCAGTCCTTCTATAGCCTTGGACAGCATAGTCACAGGCTGTGTGGCTGTCCCCTGATCTCTCATCAAGGGTGCAAACATCCCCACAGACCCCTTGCACTGCAGGAGGCCTGGCTATGGTTCTGCACTGAAGAAAGGGTGAAGGGGTCCTGCCTGAGTGCCCCCTAATTGTTGCTATTCTACAGATTGTCATCCCTGCACATCAGTTTGGCCTCTGAAAGGCACAGTGCCCCATGCAAGTAGAAGGCATGCCACCCGACTGCTGAACACCCCCTAAACCACGCCATCTGCACTGCTCTTACTGCTGAGCACCAACACTGCACACTCGCCCCGGAGAGGAACAACAGAACACAGATAGGCCTATAGAGGCAAACCTGTACTTTAAAGAAGAGCTGGACTCACTGTTCACAATTTGAGATGGGGGCGTGGTTTGGGCCCCCAGAGAGGGAGGTGTGTGGCTTTCTCCAGGTGGAGGCTGATAACAACACTTAATGGGCAGTTATGCTTTCCTTGTCCATCAAGAGCAAAATGAAGAATCCTTATTCCGTGCCCATCAGACATGAGTGTTGTTCAGAGCTCTGAAACCACAGCTTGCCACGGTTTTACTGGGAGTGCCACAGCAAGAACTTTTTTTATAAAACCCGAGACATCTGACTTGCTTGAGGCAGCTGGGTCACACCCTTTAGTTCTTTGCTGGGTGGCCCTGTGTTAACACCTTTGTTGGCCTGCCTGGGTGGACTGCTCGTGCTACTTTCTCATGGCTGGCCTCTGCCTGCTCTGTCAGACACTGGGCTCCATCTCTGCATTAGAATTGCTCCCAGCATTCAAGGTGAGATAAGGATCTTCAATGGGTGGGTCTCATTCCTGTCCCAGAAATTTTTAGAATCCATCTCAACCCAGGACAAGGTATCTGGGCCATGCCCAGTTTGGACCCAAACTAGTATGCAAAGAGACATGAACTGAAATCAGGAACCTTCTTTCCAGGTGAATAAAAGAGTGAACGATGCTGACATTTTATACCAAGTTTGATCTTTCTCAGAGACACTGGGGTTTGGCTTGGATTGGAAGCTTGTCTGTCAGAATGCTGCGGAAAGATGTGTCTCTAGGTCCCAAAATGGAGTTTTCCTTTTGGGGACTACAAACTCAAGTGATGGAGCCATGGAGATTCAGCTCCATATCACATGACCTTATATAAGGCAAATTGGAGGGCTCCCACTACCGGTGTGCCCTGAAGACCTACCGTCTGTCAGGCATTGTGCCAAATACTCTGCAAATATTATCTCATTCAGTCCCTTGTAACAGGAGATGGGTTATTTTTATCTTAGCGAGGAGGACATCAAATCTCAGAGGGCATACCCCACTAGTAAGGTCTACCCATCTAGGAAGCTGTCTGAGGCCGGGGCTGTGCCATTTTATCCCCCAGAGGTAAATGCAATACTCAGTGCATATTAGAAGCTCAATCAGTGCCAAAGCAGATGAGGGCAAATTATTTCTTAGCCTCATTTTCTACTTACTCCCAGCTTTCTTGCTGTTTCACAGACTTGTTATGTCTCCTTCTGGTCCATGTTTTTGTGCCTGTAGTTCCTTCTGCCTGGAGTATCTTCCTCCTTTCTCCACAGAGAGACCTCCCTTTCTCCTTCAAGACCTAGTTCAAATGTCGCCTGTTTGGGGAAGTTCTGAAAAGTCTCTTCTGTAGAGTTAGTCTTTCCCATGTAAGGTCCCACAGCAATTTGTCCACCCCTGTACAAGAGCTCTTATCATGTAGATTACAAATTCCCTGATTAGTATCTTTTCCTTTCCTTAGACAACTGGAGGGTTAGGCCATTTTGAAATTGCCTTTGTGCCCAGGATGTCCATGTATGAATGGGAAAATCAGGCTCGTTAACTTGTCTTCATGGAAAATTTCTCCAGCATATTCAGTTCTTTTTTCATTTGAAAACAGATGCTCTGCCCCTATCTACTGAGAGGTTGCTGATACCACACAGTAGATGCACAGGGAATTGTCATGAGTTGACTGGCAATTGCAGGCCTCTCAGCAGAAACACATCCCGATATCAACGGTAAGCTGACCTTTTGACTCATGCTCTGCCCTTGTGTGAGTTTAACAAAATGAATCAATTCATCCATGTCTCAGTGTCTAGGCATATGGAGGGAGTTGAGCCAGCATTGGGGCCCCACCCCAGGCCTCCATCCTTGATCTGACAAATTCCATGTTTCCGTCAATGACTCAGAAAAACACAATGAGGTATTGCTCATCAAACTTGCAGATGACAAGACAGTGGCAGAAATGGTGATTATGTCAGTGGCAGAAATAATAGTGATTATGTCAGGATCTAAAATGATGGCAATAAGCTGGAAAAAGGGTCACTCATTTAGCAGAGATTAATATTGGGTCCAGAAACTGACTGCACAGGGATTGGAAGGGGTGGTGTGGCTTGGCAGAAGTGTGTGGGGACAAAGGCTTATTTACTCAGGACTGAGTTTCATATGAGCCACAGAGTATGGTGGCTGTTAGGAATCAAAGCTGAGTGTGCATTATTAAAAGTAGAGTTTCTAGAAGGAAGGAGGTGATGATTCTGCTGGATTCATCTATGGGCTGGCAGCACCCTGAGTTTGAGGCTCATGTCTGGTCCCAACCTTTTAAGTGAGGCATTGACAAAGTGGTCCATGTCCCAAGAAAAGTGACCTGATACTGACAGCATTGAAATCCAAGAAGTGGGGGGAAAGATACCCTGTGGAGTAGGGACTAAAAAAGACACATGACTACCCTTTGCAAATATCGAATCTTGTCACATTGAAGAGTGATTTTGTAAGGTTAATGGACAGAATCAAAGTTAATTGGTGAAAATGTCAGCTAGACATATTTCTGCTTTGCATAAGAAATAATGTTCTAATAAGTCAAAGCTACTAACCAGGGAATGAGCTGCCTGGTTATGCTGGGACTCTCTTTTCCTATTTGAAGATTTGTCAGGAGTGATATGGGAGGAATTACCAGGCTGGAGGGAGGTATCCACCTTCAGGTCCTGTCCACACTTGAGGGGCTGAAATTCCAAATTATACTTCAATAACTTGAACTTTCCCAGGCTATTGCAGCTCAAGGGGTGGGGGGAGGACAATGGACAAGTGGGCATTTTTAGAGATGTACACCATGCCATATCAGTCCTGCCAAGGACAAATCAGTGACCTCTTGAAAGAAGATGTTCTCTCTGTGCTCAGTTCCTTCTTTCTGTGCTCAGGGTAAATTCCTTTTGCTGAGACTCCTTGCTTTCTCATGTCTATAGACTCAGTCCTGAGGCATGCCCAAGCAAATGTGAATCCTTAGAGTATTAAACCTCAGACTCCCTAGCTGGGACCCACACTCCTTTGATAACTGGGTTGTTTGCATTTCAAATCCATAGATCTCATTCATATTCTCAATGCCACCACATTTCCTGGAGAGCAGGGCTGTGTCTGTGATTACATGAAGGTCTTCCCCCATCACATAATGGTTAGAAGGAGAGCATGCTCTTAAGTCAGACAGATATGGGTTCAAATTCCAAATCCTACTTTTAGCCATTCCTAGCTGTGTGAATTGGGCAAGGTATGAACCTCTCTGAGTCTCACTTTCCTCGTCTGTAAAATGGGGGTTATAGCATTACCTATTTCATTGGTTGTAAGGATTAAATAAGAAGTGCAATTAAAGAACTTTGTAAAATGGTAACATGTGGTAAGCACTCACATTAGCCACCGTTATTCTACTGTGACAACAGGACTGAACAGCCTTTCGCTGGGTTTTTCCAGGTCTCTGCATCCATCCTTGCCCCACCCCGCTGCCCTCTTCTCTGGGTTACACCAAGGACTGTTCTTTTTAGCACCTCAGCTTCCTTCTAGGTGAGGGCCACCATTTTAAGCGGTAGCCCTTGTCCCTGCGTCCCATCATTCCTCATGGCACGTCACTCTCTTTTTCCTCCCACACAAAATTGTTCCAGTTGTAACCTTCAGATTTCTCTTATTTCAGGGGAAAGCTGTTCTCTCATAATGCCTTGCATTTTAACGACTTCCATTGCTGCTGCTCATTTCGATCTGTTTAATAACATGTTTTAAACGAATCCCTTGTAACAAAAGGATTTCATTACTAATGGAGACAGCTGCGTAATGCACAAGTTGATTACTGTTACTTTTCTGATGAGGCTGCTGGAGTAAAAAGTTTTACAATTCTGAAAAGTTTTGGTTAGGAGAGTTGCCTGGGGAGGCTGAGAGGGCATTTCCATACCAAGGGCAGATCCAGGATGTAAAAGAGTGGAGATTGTGTCTGCAAAGACTGGGTGGAAGGGGCAGAAGAATCCCCATCTCATGGCTGGTTGATGACTGTGAGGAGGAATATCAAAGTCTTGAGGAAGACAAGACATTGCACAGTGAGTGAGGGGCTTCTAGCATGGTGACAGAAAAAAGGTTTATGGACCCCACCTGCCTCTACTGACTCGCAAAGATGATCACACCCTCCTGCTTACCTTGGCAGGTATCTGTTGCTATACATATCACACTCTAACACATTATCTGACAGACCCACAGCACGACATCTTATTCATCTTTGTATTCCCAGTATTTGGACAGACCTAACACAAGAAAGGTGTTTGCTAAACTGAAATGAATTCTTTTCTCCCTTCATTTCCTGCTAAGTGCTCTCTCCCATATGCACACATCTTCGACAGCCAACTCTAAGCTGATGCCAGAAACTTCTATCTTCACCCCTGACCTGTAGAAATCCACCTGTATCACCAAGTATCCACTTACCTTCTCCATGTGGCTGCCTTATCTTCATCTACAACTTAATATGTCTAAAGCTAGTGTATCACCTCCCCCTATGCTTCCACCCTGCATACCACACCTGGTGCTTTTCATGTTACTTATCCCTGCAAATGGCACCACTGTACACTCAGTTGAGAACCCGGGAGTTATATCCTGATATTTTTCCTCCCTACTCTGTTATTTTATCAATTTTCAAATTTTGTTGATTTTTACCTACTAAATAGAGTTTGAATTCATCCAGTTCTCTCCACTGACTCTGCCACCACCTTCATCCATGTTATAGCCATCCCTCACCGGGACGCTGACCTGTACCCACTGCCACAACATTCTCCAACCAGGAGCAAGAACGTCATCTGACTTTGCCACCCCAGCTCAACAATTCTATCAATTATCAGTTTTCTTAACATCCATGCATCCCAGGCAAGTGTGGGCCCCTTCCGATCTCTCTGGTCTCATTTAGTGTCATTTTTGTGCGGCTGTCAGACTTCCTGTCATGCCCCTTATTTTAGTTCTTCCAACACATCAGGCAACTTTCATCAGGGCCTTTGCCTTTGCATTTCCATGAAGACTTCTGAGGGCTTAGTATGTGACAGGCACTATGCTCAGCATTTACATGTATCCTTTTATTTAAATATCACACTAAGGCTGTGACACAGGTCCTATTTTAATTTCTATTTTATAGATGAAGAAATCGAGACTCAGACAGATTAAGGCACTTGTTGAAGGATTCAGATTCAGCTCTGACTTCAAAGTTTTTGGAACACGGTAAAGCACTAACTGGACGGTAGGTCAGCTCATTTCCCTCCCACAGGCCCTGGCCAGCAGGGGCACCTTCCTCCCAAACCCAGGTCCTGGCCCTGGGGACAGGCGCTAAGGAGGGAGATTGTTGTGGGCCTCGCTCATTTTTATCATTATGCAGCCCCTTCCTCATTGTTCTGACAATAGCCTGACTCTCACCTCCTAGCCAGGTATAGTAGGCAGAATGATGCGCATGTCCCAAATGTATCAGAACCTGCAAATGTCACCTTACATGGCAAAGCCTTTGCAGATGTGATTAATTTAAAGAACTTGAGGTGGAGATACTGTCTTGGACTATCCAGATGAACTCAAGTATCTTTGTAAGATGCAAGCAGATGCAGGTGTGACTACAGACAGAAGAGAAGGTAACGTGATCACTGAGGCAGAGATTGGAGTCATGTGACCAGGAGCCAAGGCACGCTGGCAGGAGTCACCTTGATTTTGGCCTTGTGACATGAGTTTGGACTTCCAGTCTCCAGAACTGTGAGAGGAAAACTGTTTTAAAAGCCAGCTACTACCTGTAAGAATGAGCCCCAGGCTGCTGGCACCATGTGCTTTAACTTTGCAGGAAAATTGCCCTGACCAGAGAAGCGGAGAATGAAAATGGACGGAGAGAGACCTCCAGGGGTGGAAAAACTAGTTCCAGCTGTCCCTGAAGCGAGTTACCTGACCCCGCTTTCTACTCTGTACATACACACATTCATCTGAGGGCCTTTCCACCTTTCTCAAGGATATAGACTGTCATCAGCAGTGATCACTCATTTACAGGGGTGCCTCAACCTACATTTCCAGAGATTTTTAGCCCAGAGAAGCCATTTATGGCAAATGCTTGGCCGCATGGCTCAGGGGTCCCTTAGTCAGAACAGCCAGGCTATGCCGTGGTAATGAATAAACTCTCACATTTCTGTGACTTCACATGGAAAATTTTTATTTCTTGCCCACACAAAGTCCATTTTAGTGTGGCTGTTTTCCATGTGGTAATTCAGCAATCCAGACTGCTGCCATCTTGCAATACCTCCATCTCAATTCATGATCTCCGTGGGCACCTCAGCAGGAGAACAGAGGTCATGAAGGAGCCACCGCTACTCTCAGCTGCTCTCAAACAGATGAGACAACACATCCCTATTTACAGCTCATTGACCAGGACCAGCCACCCGAATCCCAATTTAACTACAATGAAGGCTGAGGAGTCTTGATATAAACACTGGAAGAAAAAGTAAATGGACATGGAGAGAACATGGAGAGATTTTCTAATCCATACTAGAAGGAAGTTCTGCTAGTGGATTCCAGGTTCAAAGAGAAATCCAATCATTTCAGGTTAAAAATTGCTGGGCCGGCTTTCGGCATACATGCTGGCAGAGCAAAGACAAGGAAGAGACTCTGAAGTTAGTTTCTATAATGGAAGCTAGGTAGGCAACTAATACAAGCTCTCCTAGGACTAAGATACCTAGCCCAATAGTTCAATTTATCTGCGCAAGAAAGATCAAGGAGTAGGTTTGGAAAGAATATACCACAATAGTTGCTCTCAAAATGATTCTTATATATCTTCATGAATGTAAATCAGTAAGCTTGGCACCCATTCCTGAAAATCCTAAGAGAATTGGCAAACTTTTTAGGAACAGGGATAATGCAATGAGTTTGGGTAAATGAGAATTGAACACAGTAATTCTTTTTCTAAAGATTGTAGGGGGCTAATGATGATGAATTTACCACTATGAACTTCATTAAACAGTATATAGGATAAACTCTGTGCTGGAGCCTCAAGAATCATGGCACACCAAGACCCAAGGCTGAGATTGGCACGTCTGCTCCTCATGCCTGGAATGCTCTTCTTCCTGATCTCTTCCCTTCCTCTCGTTAACTCCTTCTCTTCTTTAAAATGCAGGCCAATCATTCTGTTTGTAGTCTTGTAGTTTGTGATTATGTATTGTGTACAAAGTACACCCCACATTTACTGGCTATAAAGACCAAGCATTTATTATGTCATGGTTCTGTAGAATCCAGGAATCCAAGGACAGCCTAGTCGGATGTCTGCCTCAAGGTCTATATCAAGATTGCAAAGGTTCTGCCAGGGCTGTGGGGTCCCATCTGAAATCTCAGCTGGGGGATGCCTGTTAGTGGGACTCAGTTTCTCATCAACGACTGGACTCCTCACTCACTACTGGCCGGGGGCCTCCCTCACTCAGTTCTTTGCCAAGAGAACTTCTCCACAGGGCAGCTCACATGATGGCAGTCGGCTTTCCTCAGAGTGAGTGAGAAAGCGTGAGAGAAAATGCAAGATGAAGTCTTTGTAACTCACAGATTCTTTGAGTTTCTTTGTAATCCTAGAAGTGACATCTACCATGGTTGCAATATTTTATTCATTAGAAGCTAGTCACTAAGGGCCACCCACTACACTCAAGGGGAGAGGATTACACAAAGGCATGAATGAATACAAGAGATGGACATCAATGGGGGCCAGCTTAGATACTGCCTATCACATGTCCCTTCCTCCAGGTAGTAGCAGGTGACTAGATAGAAAAGGAGGAAGAAAATGGTATAGGCTTAGCTACACCTCTAGCACATCTTCCCTGATTGTCTCCCCACAATGGCCCACACCCTGTTCTGCTGCTTAGAATCCAAGAGCTGGAAAGGAATTTGAAAATCATGTCTAATATTCTCATTTTATAGATGAGGAAAGGCATAGAAGAAGTATGTAGCCTTCCCGAAAAGATGGAATTATTTGTAGAATGGGGTCTAGACTGGGGCCTCAGGTCACCTACTTTCCCTAAAGTGGCTCTGTCCATCCACTCTCTCCCACCTATTTTCCTTCTAATTTCTCACAACTTTATCAGTACTAGTCATTCCATAGAAATTATTCTCTCAAAGTTCACCTTGAAACTCCTCAATCAAGTATTTGATCCTGACCTAATGCTTAAGTTTTCATCTCCTCCAGCTCCTATGAGACCACACAGACCTAGTCCTTCCTTCTCTCTCTCAGCGGCCAGCTGTTAGTCCTCCCTGCACCAAGCAAAAACTTTGACAATATCCCAGAGACTCAGTCCTTAGATTCCACCCTTTTCCTGCTCCATAGGACCCTTGATGGACTTATTTGGTCTTAGGGCTTTGAGGACCTTGCTTTGACCTTGTGTTGCACTCCAGTTCTTCCATATCTAATTGCCTGATGGGCATTGCCATTGACATGTCATTAATAACTAAACTCAACCATGATAATAAGAATAACCCCAAATATTATTTATGACATATGTACCAGTTCCTATGGTAGGTACTCTATTTATATTATTTAACCTTTCAAGGACACTGTACTTTAAGTAATATAATCTGCATTTTGTAGATGAGAAAAATAGGCTCAGAGAGGTAAAGTGACTTGCCTGATATTCCACAACTAGAAATGGATTCATGTCTTTTGATTCCAAAATCTATGTTTTTAACTACTACACTCACAATCTGTTCTCGAAAACTGTACCCTCAGACTCTCCTGTTTCTGTTCAGCCCTTCTCCAATTTACTCAGCATCAAAATCTTGGAGTTCAAAACATGATGTGCCATGGAACACCTTTTGCCTTTGTACATGTTGTTCTCTCTCCCTAATCAACGTATCCCTTTCGTGTAACCCTACTGCTGGGGTCATCACTTCTACCTTGGTGTCATATGGCTGGGTCCCAGTGAGCTTGAAGTTTTCCTAATCGGCTAGAACTTTGCTACTGGAACCAAGGTGCCCCAATACTAAAACAGCGTCTGAGGTTGCCTCCATAATAGCAGTTATCAGCTGAGCTGAAACAACACATTTACCTATAGGTACTCCCATCTGCACAGTAGACTTTATGGGAGCAGGGACTGTGAATGCTTATCTTTGCAGCTTCTTTCCTGGCAACAGACACTTGATGGCTAATGAGTCATCTCTGGTGCATCTCATTCCTTTAATCCCCATAGCTGATCAGTAGACATGCCCTGTGAAATTTTTTTTGTTAGATTGCCCATATCTCTTTCTCATTTTCCATTTTCCCAGACATCATACTAAGTCTGCAACTTCTGACCTCTTGTTTGGCCCATTGCAATCACCTCCAAACTCGTGTCCTGGCTCACTCCTTGTTGATTGTGATGATTTCTATTCTATTAACATGGCATTGCACATATCCCTTGTCTGCTAAATGACTCCCTGATGCCTACATAATAAAACCCGAGCTCCTTAGCCTGGCTTTCAATAACCTTCCCAACATGCCTTCCTGCACCTTCCGATCTCACAGTCACTGCAGCACTATATAAATTCTTGTTCTGCTAAAGTGTGCTAGTCATTGTGTCTTTAATGCTCCACTGAGTACCACTTCCACACCATTGCTCTCACTATTTGTCCTGCTAGAAATGCCCTCCCTTCTTTCCTCCACATATCTGAACTCTACTTTGTCCTCATATTTCAGCTTAATTCTTGCCTCCTCCGCTGGTCTTCCCTGAGCATTGACCCATAGTAACTTTTTTCATCAGGTATAGAGGGAAAAGCTTGCATTTTACTAGAGATATGGGTCAGAGTTTCAAGTATTGATTAGTTGTGTGGCCTTGAGCAAGTAAAATGGGAGGTAGTAATACCTATGTTCAGGGATTGTGGAGAAAATGAAATAAGGGAATGTATGTGCCAAAAGAGGCTCCAATTGTGACCTAAGCTGTGTTGGTCTAGGATTCAGACACAGCCAGGCACACATGGAGGGTCCATGGGGTAGACTTGCCATGCCACTCTTTACACTAAAAGAAAGAATATACCCATGGCATCTAAGATCCCAGGTGACCTGATGTGACAAACAATACCTTGGTGACAGAGACCACACAGAGGGTCTAGGCCCTGCATTGGAACTCTAATTCTTCCACTTAGCCAAGTAATCTTAGGTAAGTTCCTTCACCTTTCTGCCCTTTCTTACTTCACTTCCAAAATGGAGATTAAATATGAAACCTACTTGATGGGGTTAATGTGATAATAAGTGAAATACCTGTAAGGAGTTTAGTATGCCTCAGGTAGACCATAGCCTTCAATAAATGCTAACTATTATGTTTTATGTTATAATTCTTGATTCTGGCCTCTATGGAGTTGTCTTCATCCCAGAGCAAAAGGGATGTGAATAAAAATGAAAATAGATGTTTTACTAATCAACTGTGGAAGTGCTCCACTGGAGCAGAGGGAAGCTGCTCCATAGCATCTGTTGCAGAGGGTGGCACAGGTGAGAACTATGTGACAGAAAACAGCTCAAAACTGGATCACCCATCAGGAGGGGTAGAGTGGTAACTCTCAGCCTTGGCTGCAAATTAAAATCAAGGGCTTTCAACAAATGTTGATACCTGGGCCCCATCAATGGAGTTTCTGATTCAATGTGTTGGGCTGGGCCCATATGTGGGTATTTTTGAAAAAGCCACTCAGATGCTTACATTGTGTCGCCAGTGTTGGCAAACACTATGCCAAAGAGAAACATAGGTCAAGGTCATAATAACTTGAACCAGTAAGGAAGGGGAGAGGTAAAGGACTAGAGCAGAGCTGAAGGGAAATGATCCTGGAGATGGGGTGAGGCAAGGGAGGTACCTAGAGAGGAAAAATTTATTGAGTATAAGGGTCTCCTTAAATTTTGTATCCTAGGTACCTCGTTTAGCTCCCTTGAGAACCAGTCCTGTCTGGAGACCTTCTTGGGAGCTCACAGCATATCTTAAGTGTTTCCCTTCATTCTTAGTACGTGGGTCATATCTTCTTGGAAGCAGATACGCAAAAGGGAAAAGAGTAAATTTTTACTCTAATGGTGCTCCCATCCATCCATCCATTCAACCATCCACCATCTATCCATCCACCCATTCATCCTCTATTCACTCATTTATCCATTGAATAAAAATACATTGAGAGCCTATTATACACAGACATCTGGACAGGCCTCCAATCTGCTGTAATTCACCTGAACAGGTGTGATGGGCATACGTCCAGGGTTCTGCCTCTGCTCTTAATTTACGATGTGGAAGAATGGATTGTTTCAGCTCCGGAACCAGGCTGAATGAATGCTGCTGTGGATGAAGGTAATGGCACATGGGCTTTTCCTATCAAATGTCTGGTAATCTGGAGGAAAAAGCACTGACTTGACATTTAGGGGCTGTGGAACCATGACCAATGTGTTTAACCTTCTCAAACTGCATTTTCAAAATTTATAAAATGGGAACATCAAGAGGTGATGATGATTAAATAAGCAAATAAGCATGTAAGGGCTGATTCATGGTAAGTGGTTATAACAGACGCCAGAGAAGTTGTGAATGGAATTGGTAAGGCTTTTGAATTCCTTTCAGAATCTTTTGTTTTTCACTTTGTAATCAATTGCAGGAGAACAGCAGATTTTTCTACCTAAGCAGATCTGTTCATAACCAGAAAAACTTACAACTCAAGATTAGAACACATGTAATTCATTTTACTAGTAAAGACAGAGTCTCAGAGAGGGGCAGTGACCCAAGCTGCACAGTGAGTCACTGACTTAGGGGCTGGAGGAAGCTCGGGATATGTAGTCCTGGTTCTCACACACACCCAGGAGCAGATGTACCTCTCATTTCTGCTAAACAGAAATGAACCATTTAACAATTATGGCTGAAACTGGAATTGATACAACAGAAACAAGAGTCCAAATTTCACATTTCTTGAACTTCTACTATGTATTAGGCAATATACTTATGTTGTCTCATTCAATGTTCACAAAAGCCCATGAAGTAAGTGCTATGATTATTTTTCTCTATTTTACAGATGTGGGAAATTGAGTCTCAAAGAAATTAAGTGACTTTCCCAGGAACTCATAGCTGATAAATAGTGGTGCTGGGCTTGAATATAGGTTTTTGTGATTTCAAAACTCATATTTTCTGGCTTTACCTCATTGCCTTACTTATAGAAACTGCTCCCCAATGATTTATAGATATTTCTGTGTCTAGGGCTGGCCCTGCATCACACACCTGGGGCTAAGGTGGAAGACTGGAGGCATTTGTCACCATGCTAGACCACCTCTCTAACAATCACATCCTGCTAGAAATATGTCAGAGGGAACTTCAATGACAGGGGCAAACATTAGGAAGTTCACCTGCCATACTTCTCTGTCTCCTCTGAAGTCTGAAATTCTGCCATTAGTGGTTTATTCCTTTGGCCGATTTGTGTTTCTCATCCCGATTAGCTGGGAGTAGGGATGAGGGCACAGCAAGTCCTGAGAGCTCAGCATGACTGAATTTTTTCTTCCTTCTCTGACCTTTTGGGTTCTGATTCATCTTTGAAGGCCCAGCATAGATGTCATAAAATGCAGGAACTTATATTCGGAGTCAATGCTCTGCTTTGGGCTAGGGACACAATGACTAGTAAGGCAGTGTCAGTTCTGCTTAGACTGCTCACTGTCTGATGGAGAGGTCAGCTGCAAAATTACACAATTATAATACGAAGTGGAAAGGATAATGGTGGATGAAAATACAGGGGTGTTCAAAGGGGGCTTTCAACCCTGGAGAATCCAGGGTCAAGGACTATGTCTGTTGCCAAATTTTCCTGGAAAGTAGTTTCTCTACCCATAGTGCTCACCTAGTAGTTTGCACAATCTTCATCAAAGCACTAATCTTGGCCACTTGTGAAGGTCTATGAGTATTTACTTGTTTGTCTTAGAGTGTGTGTTTCTTCAGTGGAGGTCCTATGTCATTTGGGTCTGTATTCTGTGTGGCTGTATTCCAGTGGCTAGCATGGGGCCTGGTATATAGTACATGCTTAGTAAATGTTACTGGAGGGAAAGAATGGGTGGCACTATGGGAAGTCTAAAGGTAAGCAATAACAGGGATGGGGGAGGATAAGGAAACTAGAGGAAAGGCATAGACATGTGGGACAAGAAAGACTGGGGCTGCATGCCTTTCTAAAGCACATTGGATCCACTTTCTATTTTGACTAGAGCTGGTCCTGGAGGTCTGGGTCAGGGCAGAGGCCTTTGGAACTCTGAAGAAAGGAACTGGTCATCCTCCCATCGCCCATTGACATCTAGTCAGGGCAGCAGGGAAGCTCAGGGTACAGCTTAAGGTCTAGCTGGAGGAACCCATTAGGCAATGTCCATCCTCCAGCTCTATAACACTTTCATTTTACTCTTTATATCGATTGGAGATCCTACTTTTATTGTGAATAATTTACTAATTTTCTGTACCTTATTTTTAAATCCAAATTTAATCAGACCCCTGCCCTTTTTCTTGAGTTACAGTGATTTATATTTGTCAAATAATGACCTTCTCAATGAAGAGCACAGTGAAAAAAGAAAGCTTAGACTGGGGAGTTTTCCATGATGGTGGGAACAGCGCAGGCTGTAAGGAGTTGCAGGGAGATGCCTGTCTGCTCTCTTTCCTTGGCCTGCTGAATTTACTCCATGTTTCTGTTTCTTCTTGGCTTGATCACCTCTTAACATACCATGTAAGTTACTTATACACATATATCATGCTTATTATTTCTTGTTTATCTCTCCCTCCCCCCAGGAAAATGTAGGCTCTATGAGATTAGGAATCTTCATCTGTTTTGTTCACTGATATATCTCCAGCATCTAGAACAGCACCTGGAATATATTAATAGTACGTGTTCAATAAATACTTACTGAATGAACAAATGAATCAATAAATAATAGAGTTAGTGCAGGCTAATGCAATCCAAGATCTGGAAGCCTTACTGGGTGGCCATTTTCTATTGTGTACCTGGTGAAGGAGAGACAGGAAGGTTGGAGGGAGAGAGGACAGGAAAACAGACACACAGAGATAGATAGAGAAGAGGGATCAGCTGGACCCAGGGGAATTAGGTGGGGTCATAGGTGTTGTGGTTCCTGGTGGCTTTTGGGGTCTAAGTTCCTATTCCTCATAAGGCCCTTCTCTACTTCCTGTTCCTGGGATCCACATAAACCCCCTTTGGCTAACCTGACACCACTGGGAATTTGTTTCCTTCAAACAAAGCTCCTGTGACAGCCTATTTGCTTAGCCTTTGGGAAATCACTCATCCAAGGCTGCTGACCTTGGGGTCAGCCAGTAGCACAGTGCGGTGAGGTGAGGGTAGCAATGAGGTGGACAGCTTGTCCTTACACTCCCAAGTGATTACCACTCCACCTACATCTTCTGCACCCTCTTGACCCAGCTCAACCCCCTCTCTGTCTTTAGGTGGGGTTAGGATGAAAAGAATCTACCCCCATCTACATCCTAGTCTGAATTGTCCCCCAGTTTGCATTAGCCAGCATGTATAGACACAGTGCCCAGGCCTCAACAGTGATTGAGAGCAACTTCTGTTCTCAGTGTGGTCACATTTTTGTGACTCCTTTCTTTTGCATCCCGTAATACATGCCCCTTTCCCAGTTTCCTGATATTTCTGATGGGGAGAAGGCCATGGGTAGAAAGCCCAGTAACAGGATATGGGATCTCTTGAAGTATGTGTGTGTGTGTGTGTGTGTGTGTGTGTGTGTGTGTGTGTGAGTGTGTGTGTGTTTCTGCATGTGATAGTGCCTCAGATACCTGTCAGCACGGTCTGGGCCTGAAGTCTCTTCCGGATTATATATACACTGTTAATTTCTCTCTTGACCATGCAGAGGCTGGTCTGGGTTGAAGCTACACATTGCTGAGTTTGGTATTTCCACTAATCCCTCTATCTTTTCTTCTCCCACTGCTGAGCCACCCTGACAGGAGGTCCTTGGAATAGGATATATGGAAATGACCTGAGAAATACCTTCCAGAGGGAGGTGGGAGCTATGTTCCTTGTTCTACATATGTGGTCTTGTCCAAGTTCTCATTACGGGAAATAGAGCCCTGGGAGTCTTCTGGGACCTAAAGCATGAAGCAGTTGGACAACCTTGGGGCCAGTTTTCTAGTCTTGGGAAGACAAGCAGGAGAAAGTGAGCTTACAGAACAACAGGAGAGGTGTTGAGGGGAGAGGTATAAAGTAGAAGTGCAGAGTGAAAGTTGGCTGGAGTAGATGAGTTTGTGAGTATTGGGTACCCCTCCAACTCTACTCCCCTCCTAAAATATGACTGATCATGGGGAAGTCTCTCTTTGGGGAGAAACTGGAGCCCTTATGCTAAGGGCTGAGAAGGACCTAGCATCTTCCTAGAACCAAGCAAGTATATACAATTAGGACTTTAAAAAGAACTTTCATTCATTTCCATTTGATGCCTTTCCACAGGACTATTCCATGCAAACCACTCTCCAGGTGCTCAGAAGTTGAGTCCTTCAGATCTTGCCTCCTACCTGTCCTCACTTCACTCTTTGTGGTTTTTACCTGTCCCCCTCACCAGCCTCTCCTACTACAAGACAGTGTCTCTGCTTTCTACTCACCCATGTCTGTTGCAATAGACTGAGGTATGATAAAATAACAAACACTTCCAAAATCTCAGTGGCCTAAACCACCACCAGTTTATTTCTCATTCACACTATCTAAAGCAGGTCACCGGAGGGTTCTGACTATCCTAGTTCATACTGGGCCCAGCCGATGGAGAGTTAATTGTGAAATGACATCACCATCTCAACACTCTAACACACCAGGAAACAAGGGGAATTTCATGTCAGCTCTTAAGTGCTTCCACCCAGAAGAGACACATGTCATTTCTACTTTTATTTAATTCGCTGAAGGGAGTCGCAGACATGTTTCACTCCATGGGGTCAAGGAGTATAATTTTCTTTTGTGTTTGAAAGAAATGGAGAACAAGGACTATTGATGAGCACTACAAATGTGTACCTTGCCCCCTGTAACCCCCCTCCCTAAACCCTTTCTCCCTTTTTCCCTCCCTGATCTATCTGAACTCCAGTCCTTAACCCCTTGGCCATGAAAATGTTCCCTCTGTCCATCCCTTTCTTTGTCTCCATGCCCTTCCTCCTAACTGGGCCATCTGCCATCTCCTCCTGCTCTGCTCCCCACCCAGCCCCTGATGGTCACACCTCTATCACTTGGCTGCTTTGGATAGATGTGATAGAACACAACCTCCAACTCTAATTTCACACATTTCCTTTGCCCCTAATTGAGCTTAATGATTTATGTCTTGTAATGCACACAAATGGGCAAGAAATACTGGATCTCATTAATAATTTTAAGCACACCAAAAGTAAGATTTTAAATCCTAAGCAAAAATTAAATGACCATAAAATCTTTGTTCCCTTCCCAGGAGACAATCCCATTTCAACTTGACAGCTTAATTAAAAACTGGGTAAATTGGACACAACACTTTTAATAAACAGGACTTGGCAGGCCTGGGAAAGAGATAGAAGGGAGGTGAGAGTGTGAGAAAATGAAGCTCACAATATAACAAAAGGAAATTAAGCTATGGGAGCTCCCTCTCCTGTAGAGTAATCTTCCTGGGAACTTCAGATACCTTCAAATGACATGACTGGCCCAGAAGATTCTGAGAGAATTGATTCTCTTCTCTGACTTTGATTTTCTCTAGGGCCATATTAGTCCACAGAGCAAGACAGCTGTTGTCTAGGAATGCTCTTGAAGGATCTTTGCACTCCTTCTTTCTCTGGGTCCATGATTCACTTCTTCTGGACCAACCTTCTTGCAAGCCCCAAGCCCACTGGGATAGCTGCTGGTAGGCTGGGGCTGGAGCTGGGGGCTTAGATCTGAGAAACCACACTGTATGATAGGCTCCAGGCATAGACTCATTTTCAGCCTCAGTCTTTTCTTCTATTTTATGGTCTTGCCTTACCCTTACGCCTGTTTTTTTTTACCATGATTTTCTATTGTCAAAGTACTTCCACCCCTACTTTAGATTCTCCTCACGCTCTGCTGACTCTACCTGTTGTAGGCAAATTGGCTCAGATGTCCAGCCAGGAATTTGGCTGCAGACCCCATCATCAATGACCTTGCAGGGCTCAGCCAGAGTTCCTGAATGTGAGAAGTTCTCTGGTTACCAACCAGCATCTTTAGCAGAATACAGGAGTATCACCATATAGATAAGCTTACTATATAGAATGTAAAGATTTGAAATAGAAGGAAGGCAGGCACACAGCTTCCTCACTCCACTCCCCAGGACATTTTCCTCCAATCAGAAGGAATCACTTTTCCACTTACATTTGGCCTATCAGAAAGATGGCTCTTCTGTCCGTGAATAACCATAACTTACAGAAAGACTTGTGACCTCATTTTTTTTTGGCTATTGGTTCTTCTAGCTTAATGCAAAGCTACAGTTTTGCCAAGTCACCCACTAAGTGAAAATAAATTTCATTCTTTAATACTGACCACCATAAAAATAAAAAAGTCATTCTTGCTTAAAAGACCCCAACAAGCTGAGTTGTCAGCTTGGACAGGGAAGGGTTTAAAATATGAGAGTGCTCAGTGGTTGCCTGGAATCGGAGGTGGAAACCAGGAGTGACTACAGATACAGGAATGCATTTGGGGGTGGGGGGTGATGGAAATGTTCTAAAAATAGACTGTGGTGATGCTCATACAACTCTGTAAATTTACTAAATATTATTGAATTGTATACAAAATTAGTTTTGTGGTATAAAAATTATGCCTTAGTAACACTCTGCCCCTCACAAAAAGGAAAAAGAAAGAAAAGAAGACAAGACTGAGAGCAAGAGCTCAGACAACACCTTCAGGACAAGAGCAGATGCAGAGAATAAATTTGGGGGCTTTGGACTGGTTTGTGTGTTTTTTTATTTATTTATTTTTTTGTTTTTTTTGTTTGTTTGAGGGGTGGGTAGTTCCCTGGTTGGGAATCGAACCCAGGCCGCAGTGTTGAGAGCGCCGATGCTTGGCCACTGCACCACCAGGGAACCCCCTGGACTGGTTTGTGTTTATGATGTGGACCAAGCAAAGGAGCCGTCCCCCCACCTCACTATAGACTCCTTTTCCTTGTTCTTTAGCTCTCAGTTTCACCTTTTTCCTACTTCGAAGTCTTAATCGCCTCCTTGATCAATTTTCTCTGGCTACTCACCTTGAGCAACAGACTGTCCCTTATAGAAAATTACTCCAAAATTTGTAACTCATGTCTCCAGCTTCCTGATTACAATTACTACAGATAAGTACCCCTTCCAGGCCTTTCTGGATCTGGACAGGTGATGGCACCTGGGTGACCGGTTGGGCCAGGGGTCAGCAGGCCTCAGGCTCAATGGACTTTCTATCTCAAAACCACCCAGTAACAGGGGTTTAAGACCTATTTCTTGGATCAATGCTTTTAAAACTATTAATTGAATTAATTTCTCCTCATCTAGGGACCATCGGGATACAACTGATAACCCAACAAGGCTTCCAGCCCATCTCAACCAAAGAAGTCCACATGGAAGATCTCAAGATCCCTTTCCCTTTTAGATCAGATAGGGTGAGAGCTCCATGGATCCCCAATAGGCAGGGACAACGACCATTCTCAGCAGGAAGCAGATACAGAAGATGGAACCCTCAGTCCCTCAGCTTCCCATGGAGATTTGTGGGGATCACACCTCTCAAGAGAATGTGAGGAAGGCAGATAGAATGGGGAAATCTCAGGACCGCTCCCTTGAGACTCACTAGAATAGTCACCGCCTTGATACCACCCTTTCACTAGTAATCTCTGCCCCAGGCTAGGCAGCCACAGGAGGAAGTTCCAGGCAAATACAAGGAAGTTAGAGGGCACAAGAAGCCCACCACTGTGAGACAGTTTCTAACGCCTGCACAGTGAGAGCTACAATGACCTTCATCTCACCTGGGCCTCATTATACCATCATTGTAACATACACATGTCCAGAGTTCATTAATATCATTACACAGACTGAACTCTGGGAAAGGGCATGCACAGTTAGAAGGGGGTTATGTAATAGGCCCCACGTCAATCAAGCTTGTCAATCAAGAGGCCCCACACCCAGATGGGCATAACCCCTGGCAGCCAAAGACAATAGAAGTACCAAAACCTTGTTAATCAGAGCTCTTGAGCCATTTTCCTGCTCAAGCCCCTCCTACCTCTTAGGAGTGTACGTTCCATTTGCCACTCGAGGCCCTGGAGCCACTCTCCTTGCTCTGCCACTCCTACCTCTTTGGAGTGTACTTTCTCTCAATAAACTATCTCTTTGTTTAATCTCTACACTCTCGAGGGCCTGTGTCTCGTTCAATTCTTTGCTAGAGATACCAAGAACCTGGACACTGAGCCGAGGACCACTCCCATTTTCCAGTACCATTTAGGCTCTCAATGGCTGTCTACACAGTGGCAACATCTGAAGCAGGTACCAGAGCCTTATCTAAGAGCTCAGTCTTGACCTGATGGCTCTTCAGCTTCTGTCAAATGCATGTTGAGCTGGGTGACATTTAAGAGAAACAGCATTTGCATCACATTAGCCACATATCCCTCTGGGCTGTGGGTGTCCTGTTAGATCCCCAGGCAGCAGGATGTTTGTACTTCATTAGCCTAGATGCCCATGGAAATGCATTTGCAGCTGTTACAATAGTAATCTTCCCATTTTATCTAAGTTCAAGGAATGAAATGAGGCAATACAGGTATTTCTGGCCAATATATTACTCATTATATTACTAGTCAATGTTTTCACGAGGCCCAATTTAGCAAGTACTCCATAAAAGTTAGTACCAAGAAAAACTGATTTCTACCCTAAAATCTTGAGTGACTTATTTGATAGGCAGTGTGAGCAATTGAATCCTTATGGTGGCTCCTTCTCCTTCTCTTCCTTCTCCTTTTTATTTTGTTTTGTCTTCATTACCAGGATACTCTGAGCAGAGAGACAGGTATGATGTCATCTCTGGTACAACTGTTTCCAGCTTTCTGGACCATTTCAGGTCTCTCTTACATTCATTCAATCATCAAACATTTCTCAAGTGGGTAGCAGGGGCCATGAACCACACTAAGATGGCAAGGTTGGAATGATGACTAGGACATGATCATTGCCCTTACAGAGGGAAACCTAGGAATAATTGCAAATAGAATCTCATAATAGAGTCCTGCTCTGGATATTATGGGAGAAGAGAAAGAAGGAGACAATAGGAGTAGAGAAATGAAGGGCAACTCTCCAAGGTAGTATATTAACTTTATTTTCTTACTTCCTGTATTCTAGATGTTCTGGAATATGAACTTCCTGTGACCTCACTGACTGGAGAGAGACTGCCCCTCCCAGGTCTAATGAATTCTAAAGTTGGCAAAGAGCCCAGGAATGTACCTTTCATATGTAAAGTAACCAGCCTAGAGCCCAAATTCTGAACCACCTCCTCTATCTGGCTCTTATCTTCCCTGAGGCATTATTCCTCTACCCTAAATCACTCTAGGGCCAGGTATAAACAACTAGAGACAACACATTTGCCAGGATTATTTAAAGTAGCCAGCCCTAAATTGTTTCCCTTGCTTTGCCCTTCCCATCAAAAATACAATCCAGGCTCTATGCTGTGCCATTCTCCTCACCTCCTTCTGCCTTCTGACCAAGCTCAGCATTTTCCTACGTGACTCCGCATGGCATGGCATGCCCCACCCTCTTGGAAAATGTAAGTAATAAAAATTATCTTTCAATGGCATTAGCCTCTATGTGTCATTACTCAGTCACACCATGAATTCAAATCCTGTGGATACAACTGATACAAGTAGGGAAGGCTTTGCTGGGTGACTGGGAATTTTCCAGGAGGAAGGGCATTCCAGAAGTAAAACGAGTTCTGCGTTGGTCCACAGACTTGGTGAGATGAGACCATGAGGGAGTTGTCTCATGCACGGTTTTAGCTATTTAAAGGCAGTCTGTTCACAATCCTTTTGCAACGTGGGTGGGGCATAAATTATAAATAATAGTGTTGGGCCAAGTCTTATCTATACAAGGTTGAATTTTCCTCAGTTCTGACTGTTCTTTCTTTTGCTTTATCAAACATAGAACATAGCACAAGAATCTGGCTTGTGCTATATTCTGATTCCCTTACTAGCTGTGTGCCCTTGTTCAGGTTCTTAGCCTTCCTGTGCTTCAGTTTCCTCATCCAAACTACAGTAGCCTTCTCAGAGAGCTGTGAGAATTGCATATGTAGATATTTGTAAAACTCTTAGAACAGTGGCCAACACATAGTAAGGGCAATGCAAGCATTTGCTAAGTTATTTTCTGACTCCTGTTATGAGAAGACTACAGTGTTAAAACTTTGGAATCTATAAAGATGTGGGATATATGTTTCTACCTTTAAAGAATTTACAAGCGTAACGCATGCCTAGAAAATTCTGGAAGGTGAAAGACCTGCTCCTGAAACTGTATTTGCATGAAATACTGAAAAATTTGAAGGTGTTAGTAAACTAATATTTGGGCTCGTAAATACTTTCAAACAGAAAAGGGAAAAGAGAAAGAGCATTTGGTTTTAAGTCTGACAGACCTGGGTTTAAGGTCTGGGAAAACTGTTATTTTCTAGCCATGTGATCCAATTAGTTAATTTCTGAGTCTTACTTTTCTCATTTGTATAATGTAAATAACAATACCTACTATAACAGGTGGGAACAAAACAGATGATAACAATAACCAATACTTATCAAGCTCTTGCTATGTGCTGGGCACTGGACTCAAAGAGTTCTATAAGGAAGGTAGCTTAGAGAAAGGCCACTAACTCAGTGCCCAAGATCACTCAATAATAAGTGACTGAGCTGGGATTTGAACCCAGACGGATTGGTTCCAGTAGTTGTTCTAATTAAACTGTTATTTTAGCTAAATCTCTCAGAGCTGTGCGAGCCAGCAGGCACTCAAATAATCACAACCAGTTGTTATTTTTAACCATGTAATGTCCTTGATCTATTTCACTAATGCCGCTGATCATTTAAGACTCTCTTCAAGTGTTATATTTTCTTCTCATTCCTAGAAATGGCCTGGTGATACTCCCATGATTCATCGCTCTGGGCAAGCATAGCCCTAATTCTCCTAAAATTTACAAATTTACCTATTTTTTTTCAAGTGATGAGGAAAAAAGGAAAAGTCCTATCAGGCCCCAGATACTTTAATAAAAAATTAATCCAATAAAGTTGGTAATGAAACAGTCTAATTAGAGGAAAGATTTGAACTGGCCTTTGCAGATGGGGAACATTAGATCAGATGAATGATTTACTCCAAATGGATTTAATGCAAAATCCTCAGGCCCTGTAAGCCAAGCAAACCCAAGGAATTCTGGGACCCAACTTGGGACTGGCCTGGCCTGGTAGCCAATGGTAGGCCTATAGTCCACAGCCAGGTGAACTTGGGTACTGGATCAAATGCCAGGCCCGTGCAAGGGGAGTGCTGGTTAGCCACTCAGCACATGTCCCTAATGGCATCTGATGTCAATATGATGACATCACTTCCAAATCCTTCCTCTTTAAGGTGGAAAGTCAGGTAGCATCAAACTCAGTTCTCAACAGTTCAAGATGTGTGACTCTACCCTCCATGAGAACAGTGGCATGCACCCTGGCAGTTCCAGGGAATGGCTTCCCAGGAGCTTCCTTTCTTGCTCAGATCCTGGGCAGAGTTTAACATGCAGAAGGCACTGGCAGGCCCCTGCACATAAATCAATTTGACTGAATTATATTAAAAAAAAGAGAGAGAAAATAGCTTAATTCAATAACCAACTTTTGTTTCATTTGTAGCTTTCCTTTTCTGTTTTGACTAATTTTCCTTCCCCAACAAATGTCATTGCAATGAAATTGCAGTGGCAGAAACAACAGGAAATGGGCAGCTCTGGGTCCATTTCTGGGGTGTGGTCATAGGTGTTAGGTGGAGAGGAGGGCAGGATACTCCAGTGCAGTGTTAAAAAAAAAAGGAAGCCAAATCAGGGTTTCGATATGGCTATGGTACTTCTTAGCTATATGAGTCTCAATTTATTCATCTTAAAATGTGGAATAGACATTAACTTACAAGAACAAGCCATAATGGTAGACTAGAGCACTCAATTACAAAAATTATTTCGTACTTATTAGATGTTTGACAACATACGCTTACAACAACCAACCTCCTTTCTCTAATCTCTCCATCAGAGTAACAATGCCTTTCATCTCCACACCCTGGGTGAAAACTGGCAATAAATAAATGAACAGACAAATGCATGGATGGATGGATGGCAGGGGCTAGGAGAAGTTCAGAAACTAGACAGCACCAATTCAATCTTTGCAAAAGATTGAATCACTAAAGCCTCCTCAATGTCCCAGGGGGAAGGCAAAGCCGCACAAGCTAGGGAGAGAGCAAACACAGTGGGAGATGAGAGAGGACAGGACAAATGCCTGAGGATGCTCAGAGGTCCCAGGGAGGACAGTGAGTATGGAATGCACTGGTCTTTAAATTCCAGAAGCCATCAACCCTAATATTCAGGGCGTGGGTTCCTAAAGCCAGGTGAGAAGTGTCTGCAGCGAGGCATCGGCATAGAAACTGGGGTGACCCTCAAGAAGTCAGGGGCTCTACATGGACTATTACCCTCCCCACATTTTGGAGGGACTAGAGATCAAACTTAACCCCTAGTCTGGGTGTGCTCCAAGGCTAACCCTGACGCTAACCCTAAAACTAATGTCAGGAGTTCAGCCAGAGCTGGAGAGAGTGGAAGAAATGCTCAGTCATCGTCAACCTTCTCTCAGCCACTGCACTGCCGGCCTCTTGCCCCCCAGCCCTCCGCCAACTAGCTCATCCAGATAAAACGGAGCTGTGGTAGGAGATGAAAGTCTGTGCAGGTGGCTGTGCTTTCTGAAGCTCTGATAAAAGAGGAAGCTTGGGGAGTGGGAGGTAGTGGGAGCTGGACTCTGGCTTATGCCTGGGGGAAGGGGTGTGGGCCACAGAGCCTCAGCGAAAGAGCCTTAGGGATGATGTCACTGATCAGGTTTTATTAACAACTGATCCTCCAGGATCCTGGCCCAGCTTGGGTGACCTCCTGGCAAGCTTGTTTATTCCAGCACTTTTGGGCTCCATTCAGGCCAGCCTAGTTTCTACTTGTCCCAATCTACCTAGTTCATCCAGTTCAGCCTAGCCTGAACCAGGCCAAACCAGCTCAGTTCCCTCTAGGACCACCTAGCAGAGCCTGTCTGTTCAGTGTAGTCACAGTGAGTTGGACTTAATAATTTACAACCACTGACGGACAGACATTGGCAAATGGCCAACTCAGGGCCAGCTTCAAAGATGATGATGGGGGGCTCTCACAGGGCAGATCTGAGCAGCTATTTTCCCGACAAGACAGTCAGTAAAGACGGCCCTAAGTGCTGAATCTTCTGACCCTGGCTGCTGTAGGCATTCCTTATGAGAGTGCCCTTTATAACAACTGTAGGCCGACATGATGAGGGACGTCATAACTGGAAGCCACAGAGCTCTGGACCATGCAAGTCAAAATTGTGCGTACATAACTTTATGCTTAAATCATGCCCTTTTGTACTAGACCCTGGTCTAGGTGAGTACGAGACACTAATGGTTTAGGAACACACATGAGATAAGGAAAATATTAATTGAGAAAAACCCTGTCCTTTAACTTGCTTTCTTTTCTGAGTTGAGGGGGGAAATTAATAACCCAGGTTAGCTCAGTAACATGGTTTTCTGCAGATCAGGGTTGGGAACTAGTGTTTTTGAGGACCATATCCACCTGGGACCCCTGAGTAAGCACCAGCCCCACCCCCCCTCATCTCCAGCTTCCTAGCATATCCCCATCAAACCAGGCTTGTCTGGTCACAGTGCTTGTCTTCATCACAGGGCTTTCTTGTCCATTCTTCCCTCCATTGATCACTCCCTTTTGCCAATCTTGGACCCCATCTTTGTCAAGACCCTTCCCTAGGTGGGTTGCTCTCTGGGCATCCCTCCCTGTTCCATACCTGTATTGCTCTATCATCTTTGTGAAACAGGTAAAGGTGTCCAACATAGTACTACTTTCCTTTGCAGCTCTTCTTGGGCTGAAGATGGTTTCATAAACTCTGCAAGGGCAGGAGCCTCATTTCCATCTGGCCAGTGATGTCTAGGATTGAAGTGGATGCCAGCAGATACTTACAGGAATGTTGTCTGGCACAGAGGTATTCATAAAATATTTGTTGCATGAATAGATGTGTAAGTGAATAAGTAAAAGGACGGAAGAGTGAATAAATGAATGAAGGATAGGTCAATGAGTGTATAAGAAAGTAGAAGCATAAATATGTTAGAACAGGTAAAAGAATGTGTGAAAAAATGAGTGAATGAATGATACATGAATGGTGACAGTCAAGTTAATGCTACAGACCACAATAAACACAGGCTGCTTCTCCAGGGTGGCCAGCATGGGTGGTCTTCACAACAATGTTCCTCAGAATCTTCATTAGAATAGCAATTTTCTACTCTATTGTTTCGAGTTTGGATTGCATAATTGTTATCATTTGTCCTCAAATGATCATAAAAACTTTGAAGTGGTTAAAAAAGAGCTTCTGTGATTGTGAATTCCCAAATGAACATCAGTGCAGCTGGGCCAGATTTCCAGAGCTGGTCTGTCATTATGTCAATCTGATGTTAATTAAAATGGTAATTGGATGAGAGTTTTCAAAGGTCCCTCTCACTGGCCAAGTGAAGCTTCCCACTGGGCTGAATTTGGAGGGAGAGGAGCTGACAGGGAAGGAGAAGAAGGTACACTGGGTTCTTCCCAGCCTAGAGCCAACCCATGCATCTACCTGCTCTGGGCTGCAGAAAGCCCCAGACACACTGGTTTCACTGAGTCAGTGGTTTATGAACCAGGGAAGCATCAGAAAAAAAAAAAGAAAGAAAAAAAGAAAGAAAAGAATAAGGTAGGAGGAGGAGGAGGAGGGGAAGGGCCTTGACATTTATTCCCCCAGATTTAAGGACTGGCTTTACCATAGACTCATTGTGTGATTTTGAGCAAATCTCTTGACTCTGTGAACCTCAGTTGCCTCATCCATGAAATGGGATGACACCCACCTTAACTACAACATCAGTGCAGGTCAAAATGAGATACAAATAAAAAGACTTCACTGACTCTAGGGTGCAGTGCAGAAGGGAGATCACAGTCATGAGTAGCTGTCCAAGATGCTTTGATTTGGGCTTTAACAAGCCTATGAGTGCCATGACTTGATTTGAAGTTCAATAAAATATAAACAAAACTCTAACCTGTTTAAGTTAAAGCTGACTTTATTTGTTATGGCTTCATAATGTTCCATTGTACAAATATACCATAATTCATTTATTCAGTCCCCCATCTGGATTGTTTCCAGTCTTATGCTAGTATAGACAATAAGGCCATAAATATTCTTGTACACACATTTTTTTAGGATGTATTTCTAGAAGTGGAATTTTTAGGACATAGGATATATGCATGTGAAATTTTGACTTATTAACAAACTGTGCTACAGAGAGGCTCTGCCGATTGACCAAGAGGAGAACCTACATTTTTGTACTCAATCAGAGCCAAATCATAATAAAGTGAAGCTCTGGGGTGGGTGTCTCCATGGGCTTGTTCTTTTTTATTTGTTCAGCCCAAACCTTTGGTTGGGCCACTTTTCAGCCCTCCATGGTTCTATTGCTTTCTCCCAGGCTGGAAAGAAAGGGGCAGAAGCTCAAGTGTGACTGCCCAACCCCACACAACTATCTGCACAGGCCCCACAGCCGTGTGGGCCTTGGAAAACTGGTGAGAGCCCAGGTGCCATTGATGATGGTCCTGCTCTGTTGTCCCACGGCTCATGGTGCCTGCAGAGAGGAAAGCAGAGGGGACACTCACTTAATGAGAGCCTCTACGGCCCAGACACTGTACTAGGCATTTTCCTACTACAATGGACTTCAAGGTTGACATTAATCTTTCTTTACAGAGAGGTCAGATTGTTTGCCCAAGAGCAGATAGTGAGGAAGAGGTAGAGTCAAAATTAAAATCCTTGTCTCAATAAGGCCAAAGCTTGTTTTTCCTGTGGTCTCGGGGCTTGATATGGGTCAGATATCTGGGGATGGGGTGGTTGGTGTAGGCAGGAGGAAGGCTGCCTGCATCATCTTTGCGTCTTCTGGGAGTGTAGGAGGAGTAATGTAAAGATGGAGAGAAGTGGTGCCCTGTGATAGATCCGAGCCCAGAGAGCTAAAAGAAATAATGAATTTGGATGTGTAAAATGGACTGTGGGTGGCTAGCAGTAGGTGAAGGACCTGGGCTGTGAGAGGGACCAGGGGTCTATGGGGCAGCGAAGGGCTAATGGAGGTGAGAGGATACATAAAGAGCCCCTACACCCCTGCCATCTTCAGCATAGTGTCAGATAAGGAGCTATGGGCAAGTTATTCTCTATTCTTACTTGCTTTCTGTGAGATGCTTCTATCCCATGCCTTAAAGGCACTTGGCTTCTGAGACTGGGGATGACCTACAGGGTTCGCTGGAGATAGGAGCACAGGAGGCAAGCAACTGGGGAGTGCCCCCCTGTCCCCTGGGGTGCTGTGTTTCCAAGGTTGTCAAAGTCAACCAAAACAGGAGCTCTGAGTCAAGGTTAAGATCTTAAATGTTCTCTCTCACCCAAGACTAAATGTCTCCATAGGGAAGAGGAATTAGCAAATCTATTCATTAAAGGCCCATTGACACTTCTATTATAAAGACTAATCATTTGTTTTTATTGAGATCTGTTCCCTTGATTAAAGTCATTAGCACCAATGAGTAACAATGAATCAATCAACAAGCCTTCTTAGATGCCCCTACTTGGTCCTGATTGCAGCCTGAATCCAGCCAACTTTACCCCGTAAGCATTTCTCCAAGCTTCCCACTTATCCCCACTCCATAGCGGTGCTCTGGTTGGAGACTCCCGTCCCCATTTCTCTGATAGCCTCTGGGCTGGACTGTCTGTGTCACTTCTGGACCAACTAAAGCCTTGTCTATTTCTTCTCCCCAACGTTATCTTGTGCCAGACTTGTTCCCTTGGTTTAGTTCTTCATACACATCTACTCCCTTTTCTGTTGCAGATTTTTACCTGCTGTTCCTTCTGCCCATAGTCCTAGACTCCCTTCCCACTCACTCTTCAGCTCTCAGCCTTTCATTCCCTGCACCCCCGAACTGGATCAGCACCCTCACCCTCCTGTACATTCTCTTAACACCCTGACCCATTCCTTCCTGGCACTGGACCAGTTTGTTTGATCATTTGGTTCTTGTCCATCTTTCCCTAGCAGGTAAGCTCTACAGAGGCAGAAATGACTCCCTCTTATTCACACATGGTCTAAGGGGAAGGATTAGGGTGAAACATCATTTAAGCAGTCCCTGACTCTCAGGCTGACCTTGAGCTGTATGAGCCCCAGTATGAATGCCTCTAAACCTTGCTCCCAGGAGGACATTCATCTGTCTTAGACCCGCCCCTGCTTGGCTCTCCAACACTCAGCCTCGTACACTCCATCGATACTTCTGGAATGAATACATTGGAGGCAGAAAGATGCAAGAGGAAGAGTTAGTTGGGGCATTGTGTTCAAGGCAGAGGAGGGAGCTGAGGAGGTTAAATCCTCAGTGGCAGCCAGGATACTGGAGGGATCAGCTCTGAAACAATCCAGTGGATAGAGAAGAGAGGACAGAGACTGTTTGGTTGCAGGTGATGAGGAAGCGGGTGTTCCTAGGTATGGTGGCTGACAGCAGCCATGGTAGCAGGAGGAGGCAGAGGCATGGAGTCGGGGGAGGATTGAAGTTGAGCAGACCTCTGGCAGGGATGGCTTCTCCCTGTTCCCACCTCAGCTTGTCTGGGACCTCTCTGGGAAAGGCGAATCTGCCTGTGGCACTTCCCTCTTTCTTAGTTAACTCTGGGGCTCCCGAGGCCATTGGGAATCTGGGGCCAGGCGCTCCAGGGTTTGCCCAGGACTCCTCCAGTGAGCAGACCCAGGTCCTTACAAGGTCCTTTTACACCAAGAATGCCAAATGCAGTTCTCTTTTAAACTTTAACTTGATTCTGTCACTGACATCATATATGACCCCACTCTACCCCTCAGAATGACATTTTATAATATCCCTGGATATACAGTGACATCAAACAGGTTCCAAAGAGTTTCCTTGTCTCCTCTGCCCCCTGTCCACTGTCCTTCTTTCTTTCTCTCCTTCCTTCATTTCAGGACATGCAGTTTCTGAACCAGGCCACATTTGATCAGATGCCCTCTTTGCACGCAGGCGGGACTGACCATCTGATGGTGATATTCTCATTTGGGCTCCCAGACATTGCCCCCACAGCTCATGGGGTGGTCAGACCACCCTCTGGGGGCTTGGTATCAATTCTCAGCTTTCCCCTTAACTGCACTGAATTACTCTGTGACTTTAAGCAACTCACTTACCCTCTCTGGGCCTCAGCTAAAAGAAGATGGGCTTGTCTAGAAAATGTGACAGCCTTTCAGAGCTTTCATTTGAAGGTCCTTGCATTTTCCTTAGAGAGAAAGGGAGAGGGAAGGGGGAAGGCACACACACACACACACACACACACACAGTGATGGGGAGTGGGAGACAGAGAGAGAGAATTCATTCCGTTGCAGATGGCCCCAGCCCTTCTCTCTGCCCACTGACCTCACACCTGCAGCAGCTGTAGAAGACTTTATGTTACATCCTGGAGGGAAATAGAGAGACAGGGATCAAGAGAGATGTGAAAGAGGGAGAGACACAGAGAGAAATTTAAGTGAAGAACAATAGAGCAGAGAGAGGGAAGTGGGAGAAAGCGAAAGAAGGATCACATTTTGTGCCCATGACACTGAGGTTGAACATCATTTGGGGAGCTGACTGAGAGCCCAGGAGGTTTGAGGAGAAGTCTGTGCTTCTTCCAGCTGGAACCTGTGTGGGCCCTGTGCAGTGAGCTGCATTCGATAAGAAAATTATTTCCACAGTGGCACAAGCCCAGTTCTAACTAACGTGCAGAGCCAAGAGCAGTGGTCCATGCCGTTCTTTCAAGCAGAACCTGTGGGGCTCATGTTTGTTTGTGGACTGGTCATCTTTGGCCTTGCACTTGCTGTTAGCACAGGAGAGTCTGCTCAGCCCAGCTTTCTGCTGCTACACATGCCTGCATTATGAGATGTTATTGTTCTGGAGGTGACTCGCATACCCATTTTAAGGAAGTTGAAATCAAGACCAGGCTTGGAAGTCTTCGTGGAAGCATGATTCATTAGTTTCCTCACTGTCCTCCCCTCACTGAACAAATTGACGGAGCTTGAACCATTCGTCATAGCAGTGGACATGCTCACTTATTCTTTTTCCATTTGCACACCAGAGACCTTGCCAGTGAATAACTAGCTCTAGGCATGGCCAATCTCCTCTGCCCTCTCCTGTGGGCCTTTGTCTTTGTTGTTTGATTATCCTGTTTCAATTTTAAGGGCCTTGTGAATCCTGGGGACAGCCTCCCACGGGGTGAAGGGGGTTGGGAACAAAGCCAGCCCTTGGTGCCTGGGAAGCGCTGCTAATTACTCCAGGTGCCCATCGGTGGGCTTCGCTGTGTGCCTTGCCCACACAGGCAGTCGAAAACAGCACGGCTGTGCAGTTGCAGGGAGATGGCAATGGCTTTTTAATAGCTGGGGGCCCCTCTCATTCATCTGTGTGTGCTGAGTTTATTTTGCCATTTGTCAAATTCTGACACTAGGGGACCTGGGTTCGGAATGATTCAGGCTACAGGATTGATGACCTGAATGAATGACAGGCAACCCCCACTTCATCAAATAGCCAGCGCTGCCAATAGCAAGCCCCAGAGGCTGCTCATCTCCGAAAGGCCTATGCCCCCACCTTTGCGGAGGACAGAGATAAAATATTTATTTGGGACTAACCAAGATGCTGCAGCTGTCTTCCTGCCTGTGCTAGATGGTGAGCAAGCAGCTTCCAAATGAGCAGGCAGCTCAGTGGCTCGGCCCAGGCTCCATGTTGCCCAACAGAGAAAAGAAAGAAAACCATTCCAGGTCTCCTAGAAGAATGGATATTCCTTGGATGGAGAGCAGCTCTCCACGGGGACGCACAGTTCCTCTAGCTGCCAAGATAGACCTAGAACACACTCAGGCTTTAGCAGGCTGCTAACGCAACAGGGTTTTTTGATGGCATACAACACGATATTCTAGGCAGGAGGGAGTCTTTAGTTTTCAAGGGTTGTAAAATCTTAAAATTCACCCCATCCAAACCTCAGATCCTTAAATCCCATGATTATTACAATATTTGAATGCTTCCTGTGAAGGAGAAATCATGACTTCTCAAAGCAGATGATTCCCTATCTGCAATAATCCATCTGTAGAAAGCATTTGCTTATATTGAATTGACATCTGTCCCTCTGTAGTTTCTACCCATAGGATCAAGATTAGCCTTGGAAACACATAGAACACATCATTACCTATTCTCCTTAATGGCCTTCCACAAAGAAAGTAACCTGTCCTCTTTGAGACTTCTTTCCTCCGGGCTAAGGGTCCTCAGTGGGATCTTTCGTGCTAAGCACTGGGGATACACTGATAAATACGTTTAGTGAAATCAGGAGCATGTGCCTCCTAAGACCCTCTTTCAAATCCCTTTACCACACTGGTTTTTGAGAAGGAGTGTGCCTGTGTCCATGCCAACATTTCCACTCCTCTGCTTTTTCCTTTCCTAACTTAGCCCCAAGAGTGGAGGGCTGACAGTTCAGAGTCCAGGATACTCTTTGTTGGATTAAAGAGAAGGGCCATGTGGGCGAAGGGTTCATACCCTATGTGTGGTCTGCCCTTTGCAGTCTAGCTGCTAGGCAGCAAGTCAAGCCTACTTTGCTGACTCAGCCATCTTAGAATCAGAAATATTAGAGAGAGAGAGAGAGAGAGAGAGAGAAAGGAGAGAGAACACACTCAGACACGACTAACTATGTCGGGGAATTGGAGACTTTCCCAGCTCTGAAAAGAATGTTTCCTTGCTTATCTTCCTACTCTTCTTTGGCAATAACTCCCTAGTTTAAAACCCCACAGAGCAGAGAGATATCAGGAGGGTAGGATTCAGGAATTCCTGAACCTCTGACTTAATGCCTTATTCTAATGTTCAACTTCCCTATGTGACTTGAAGTGTGACATCCAGGACTAATCTGAACACTTGTCTTAGAAAATGAAGATGTAAAAAAGGCGAGGACATTGGAGACAGAGGGGGCCCATGCCTTGCCTACTAGAGAGGTACAGAAGCATTGCTTGCACCCATTTCTCTCTCTTCCTTGCCCTGGAGCGGGTGGCTAAGATGAGTGGTAACTGTATGCTGGGTCTCCCCACATCTTGACTGTTGATCTATGAGCAATGATGGGGAGCAGCTCACAGAGATTGAGCTGGGTGTGTTCAAAGAAACAATGTCAGGAGATTCACCTGCTGAGGCACTTGTTCATCGGAGGAGTGAGTGAGGTGTCTGACACCATGCCATTGCAGCACAAAGCTGGTCAGTTGTGTCACCTTCTGGGTGCTCAGTGAAATGATTGTTAAAATAATGACAGCAGTTTCTAATGCCAGAAAAGGTGAAAGTGAGCAATTGGTAAGGATGAGGAAGCAGATAGAGCCTGCTAGAGAGATAACAACATTCAAGGTGCTGTGTATTTGTGGGGGAAATGCAGCAATATCTATCAAAGTTAAGAACATGCCTACTCTTTGATCCAGAAATTCCCTTTTTAGGATTTGTTTTCCTACAGATATACTTGTACATGTGGGCAAAGATGTATGTATATAGACATATTTATTGCTGCATTCTTGGAAATATCCGAGCCATTGCCATCAGCAAGGGACTGGTTACATAAAATATGATCCATCTAGATGATGGATCCCCACCCAGCCTTGAAGAATAGGGTTGATCTAGTCCTAGTCTAGCTGGGCTGGAACTATCCTTGAGACACATGTCCGCAAAGACTTACGTACCCCAATGCTCATCGCAGCGCTGTTCACAGTGGCCAAAACATGGAAACGACCAAAGGTCCCTGCGACAGATGACTGGATAAAGAAGCTGTGGTACATATACACAATGGAATATTACTCAGCTGTAAGAAAAGATGAAATATTGCCATTTGCAACAAAATGGATGGACCTGGAGATCATCATGCTAAGTGAAATAAGCCAGACAGAAAAAGCAAAGAAGTGTATGACTTCACTCATATGCGGAAAAAAGAAATGAGCAAACAAAGAACCCATGGACACAATCAATAGTTTAATGTTTATTTGGGGACGAGTGGGTCAGGGAGGGGAGAAAGCGGGGTGGGGTGGGGGGGGAAGCTAAATATAAGGTGATGGAAAGAGAACTCACAGTAGGTGGTGAACTTATTATACAACAAGTAGACAATGCACTGTAGAACTGTATGCCTGAAACCTATGTAATCCTTGCTAACAGATGTCACCCCAATAAGTCTAACAATAAAAATGAATTTAAAAAAAAGAAAGAAACCCTACAGAACACATGCTTCTATTTGTCCAAAATAAAAAGTCTCTTTACAAATATATATGCTTGTGTATGTGTAGACTGTTTCTGGAAGGATCCACATAAAACTGGTAATACTGCTTACCTTTGGTTGGGAATAGTGATAAGAGATTAAGAAATGGGAAAGGGGGAGGCTTACTTTTCTTTCTATACAGTTTGCCTCATTTAAATTCATTATCATAAGCTTATATTCCAGTCTCAACAAAAATAGTTGATAATAAAATGGAAGCCTATGCCTTCTGCACGTCTGCCAGATGCTGTACTTCTCGTTGGCCCAGGTAATTATTGAACCTGTTTGCAGGGTACTGTGCCAACCCAACTGGGGAACATACTGTCCAGGTAAGGAGAAAAATATGTTCGTGTAGTTATTCTTCAAGTTAGAGGGAAAATTTAACCTTGACTAGGGACCTGGAGAAGATATTGTAGAGCTGGCTTGTAAAGTATTGGTAGTAGAATTATGAGACCTGAAGATGAATGAAAGGCACATAGAATTCCAGGTGGAGAGAACAATATGAACTAAAGATATGAACTAGGCAATGGAAAATCATGTTGTGTCACCTTAAGTGTACCTCCTTGTCTGCTTGCTATACTATCAGAAATGCTTTCTTTTGGGTAAAGGTATCGTTTGCTTCCAAGAGTCTCTGTGCGAATGCAGATGTTTGCTTTTAATTGAGATATGAGGGGATGGGTTCAGTGGGATGCTAGTAAACCAGCTCACCTTCACATAGAAAGACTAGGCTTTAGCATTTGCTAGTTTCCATGATGTAAATACTCCTGCCATGATGGATTTCAAGCTGCCAATACAGAATGGGAGTGGGGAAGTGACACACTTAATGGATTCTCTTAAGTCTGAAAGAGCTCGCTCCAGCACACTGATGGATAAATCAGAATCCCAGAGTATCAGAGCTAAAAGGAAATTAAAGAGATTTAAAATAGACCTTAGCTACACATGAGGAAATTAAGGTAGTTGCACAATGTCAGAAGTGGCAGAACTGGGATATTATCTTTTAGTTCTTAGTTTGGTGAAATTTCTACTTTTTCTTGGAAATCACTGATATAATGAGGATAGAACATGGGACCATGTAGTTTTGATGAAACAGCAGGTTATAAAGAAAAGCAGGGAAATTCCTCTGAGAGAGAGAGCAGAGAAGGGTGGGGTCCAGAAGGGGTCCTGGTCAACAGAAACATACTGTGTGTGGGGTGTGGGGGGTTGGGGTGTGTGCAAGGACCGCAGCGGTGAGGGAAAGGCCAAGTCACGAGAGATTTCGGGAGCAGGGCTTAGAAGACAGAATTCCCAACTGCACAATTTTGCTTGGGATTCACTTTCCTTCCTGGAACAGGGACAGAATGAACCCACCTGACATGTGGACAAGGAAAACGGCTAGTCTCACCATGTCCTTGATGACCTGTGTGCACTTGGGCAAGTCATTTCCCTTCTGCAGGCAGCAGAGCCTTAAAGAGGGGCTGGTGGCTGAGAGCTAGTAGATGACTTCCCAGAATTCTCCTAGTGTGACAGTCTCAGTGCCTGTGGATCAGTGAAGAAGCCCCAGCACCCATCGATGTAAGAAGTGGGGGGAGAACTGGTGCAGCCAGGTGGGCTTATTGATTTATCCCCGATTTGAGGCAGAGAAATCAGAGCAGCTGAAGGCAAAAGTGAAGTTTGTCTTTGCAAGTTGATGGTGGGGCTGGAGAGTGGATGATGGATTACAGAAAAACAGGACAGAGACTCCTTTTTATTATGTCATACATTTTAAAAATGTGACAACCATGCTGAAGAAAGCTTTTCAGTGGGGAGTCTTTACCTTCAGGGCAAGGTCCAAATTCGTTTGCATGCACATAGGGACCTCTATTTTCTGCCCTTGTCTAGCTTTCCAATCTCCTCTCCAGAGTCCCCCAACCGACCCTGCAACACTCAGGTAAGGCCCGAGGAGCACACGCAGCTCCCTAGCACTCTGCAGGTTTGGTGCCTCGGCCTTTGCACAGACCTCTCCCTGGAATACTCTTCCCCATCACAACTGCCCTGCCTCCAGACAGAGATGAATCACTCCTCCCCTGACCCAGTAGCTGCTTCCCTATGCATGCCATTTTCATGGCAATTCCATTGCAAGTTTCTGTTTTTATCTCCCCTATTTCCCTGTGAGCCCTGCAGGGGCAGGAAACTTCTATCTTGGCTCCCAAGGGGAAATTGATGGCACACCTTGGAACATGACTCCTAGACAGTGGTAAATCCAGGTAGAGAGCAGCAGGGACACTGCTCCTGCAAGCCCCCAGAGCTTACTCTGGGAGAGAGTGGAGTGTGCCAGGCATTGCAGACTTTGCTGGAGGCCCCTGCGAGTGCTGATCTGCCAGGTCCCTCACATTATTTTTAGCTGAGCCCCTGGGGGGGAATTGAGTGGAGCTCCCAGGTTGGGCAGGAGGCTTGTAATGCTATTGTAGAGTGAGGTAAGTGAAAGCCTTGTTCAAGGCAGCTCCACTATGGGCTCCAATTAAGTCATTCTAACTCTCTGGAGAGGAGGATACTTTCTTGGCTCCCACACAAATCCATCCCCCGTCAGCACTAAAGAACTTTCTCCTTGACTTTCCCTTCCCTTCCAGAGGTGCTGATGTCCAGAGCATACCCAGATACACTTCCTGCAGGCTAATCTCCACCCCAGAGGATACTTTCTGAGCAACTCACCCTACAAGGATAATATTGGCCTGCGTTCAGGGTTGTGACTATTAGCAGACTGCTCACTTGGTAGGCCTGGGTGATGATCTCTTGAGACAGTGGTAGGACTTGAGGCTACAGGCACAGAGGTGATGCCAATAGGGCAACCAGGAGAGCCACGGAGAGGACCAGAATCAACAGATGTCATCAGAGAGGTGCTTAGCCCTAGCCACCAAGCAACAACCTGCCATGGCATGTGGGATGACTAGCTGCAGTGGAGAGGTGGCAGTGGGCATGGGTCACACTTCTGGTATCACACTGGTAGGGGCTCTCTCCAGCCCAGTTCTATCCTCCAGGGGGCTATCAACCACAGCTACACATTAGATTTACTTCAGAAATACTGATTCCGGACTCCACCTTAAGAGATTGTGATTTAATTGGTTTGCAGTAGGGCCTGGGCCTTTACATGTTTTAAATGTTCCCTGGGAATTTCTAATGTGTAGCTAGGATTGAGAACAACCGCAAAGTGGAAAGATGATAAGCCCTGGAATCAGACAGAGCTGGGATTGAATCCTGCTCCATTAGTGACTGGGCAACTTCAGGGTGTAATTACTTTTTCTGACGTCCCATTTCTCATCTTTAAAATAATGTAAATCATATGTATTTCATAGAACTATCGTAAGGGCAGCATATTCATAGTCATAACAATAATGACGATACTAGCCTTTAATCCATGGAGCTGTCATCATGCTTATAATTATTACTGTCTATATTCAGACTTGGCCTTTTGCACCTTCTTCTCCAGGGTATAGCATCCTATGGTAGATCCGCCTTTTGTAGCTCTTGCCACATTATTGGGGAGACCTATCTCCTTATCCCAACTGTAGTTACCTTAAAAACCAGCAAAATGTGACTGCTGCAGCTAAATGGATCACCAATGCTCTCCTGGGGTTGGCCAGATGACTAAACATTGGCATCCATGATTACACTCATATTCACATCTACAACGGCACATACAGCAGTTCAGCCTTTCAAGGTGACACTGGTGTGTGGCTACTGTGTGGAAAACTAAGCAGGACAGGTTTTGCTCACACAAGGGCAGGGTACTTAAATGACTTCTCCAGAATTGCACCAGTTTGAATGCAACTTTGGACAAGTCCTTGCTCCTTCTTGTGCCTCAGTTTCATGGGTGGCTTATCTGAATGAGTGACAATTCGGTCCAGTTTGGTGTTCTTGGTTGGGTTTGCAATATTCTTCCCCCCAGGATTTGTCTTGGGGGACTGACATCATCTCCACCTTTCCCCACAGAAATTCCAATGCCAAAGGTCACGGTTCTGAGAGATGCCACTCCAGAGCCAGGGTCCTGAGAGTCTGTCCTGGCTGCTGCCTACCCTGGCTCCCCTAACTCCTGTCCCCCAAGGGTTGTAAGTCTCCCCATTTCTCCTCCTGCCATCTAGAACTTTAAATAGCCTCCAGCACACTATGTGGCTGCCAAAAGTTGTAATTAAATAAGGTCCAGCCATCAGAAAAGCTGTTATAAATGGCCCTTTTGTCTGCACTACTGTCTGGAAAGCCAGGAAGGAGAGAAACTAGAGGGTTATAAATATGAAGGGCAGAAGTTCAGTGGGAAACCTGAAGGCAATATCTCATAGGGACCCTGAAAACCACTGGAGGTTGTTGTTGTTTTTTCATATAAAATTATTTTATGGAAAAGCTCCTAACCCTACCTCTGTGATTGGATTTGCACATGGGATAGTCTGAGAAGGACTAGGGAAGCCTTACCTAGAGTTGGTTTGCCTAGGCTGCAGTCAGAATCCTCTTTAAAATCCAGATAGGAAAGTAAAAGGGGCTGAGCAATCCAGAGTCAGTGCTCAGGTGCACTTTTGTTATCTTCTCCCTCCTTTCCTTCCTTCTTCTCATTCTCGTTCCCTCTTTTTCAACACTCTTGAACATCTATTACATATGTTTGAGAATTCTAACTAAAAGGAGAAGAAAGCACATTTTTGAACATGAATTTAGTGTTAGATATTTTATTAGATACACTAATTCATTCAATTATCACAACACACCTAGGACATAATTATTATAAAACTCAGTACTGTAGATAAGGAAACTGAGGTTCTTTGATATTAAATAACTTTCCCAAATCACACAGTCAGTAACTAAAAGGTTGGGGATTAGAACCCCAGTAGCCTGTAAACTCCATCAGGTAGAGCATACCTTTCTGTATTGTCTTGCTGGGGTGCAGCATGGCACCTGGTATGTGGAGGGCTTGAGAAATGCCTACAGAAGGAAGCGAGGGGTGGGGGAGAATGGAGAAAGAGGGAATCAGCTTAGTTCTGTCAAACATCAAAACCAACAATCTTTTTATAAATGCACATTGTCTCTGGAGAAGATAAGACAGGCAGGTATATACCAGAGAATGTATACAATAGTTGGAGGAAAGGAGCTGTTAAACATGTGCAAAGATAACATAATTAGAAAGTAGAAAGTCAGTTTCAAGAGTCATGGAAGAGGTGCAGTTTGGAGGAGGGAGAGACCACTTTCCATTGCAGGAATGAGGGGGCTTCATGGAGGAGACTAAATTCAAGCTTTGAAGGGTGAGTAGGGAATGGATGTGAAGAGATTAAGGACAAGGAAGGCTGGTCAGACAGAGGGATGGGGAGACTCATAAATCACCTACCAGGGAGAGGCCAGCATTAGAACGTGAACCTCCATGGTGTCCTGGTGTTGTTCCTAGGGACCGATCTGGCAATACAGCATCCCTTCCACAGTGAGTCAACACGCTCAGGGTGAAGGCAATCCAGCTTGAGTGAGCTTGTGTCCATGTCCATGAGTGAGTGTGTGTGTGCACGCATGCGTGCCTGCACATGCTGAGGTTGGTGGTTAGCACTTTCTTCTGAACTTAAGTGCATGAGGCCCAAGTGGAAATTTGACCATGTTTCTTGGGTGGGTCTGTCATGTATAGGTCTGCCTGGGCATTCACAGAGGTCCACTGATGGGTTCTGCAGCAGCAAAGGGTATGGAGTGACTCCCAGGATGGGCATATTCCGTTGGGCAGAGGACTTGTTTCCCACCTTCCCTTGGAGACAGGGTCAGGTAGGGCACCAACAGAGGTAGTTTTGTGGGGTAGAACATGCAGCACACAGGCTTGGAAGCTGGAGGGAGCTAATCAAGGGCAAGGCCTCTGACTTCCCTCCTGCTCTTCATTTGTCCCCAGGCATCCTCGACTGCCACCTTAGCATCACAGGGCACCTGGCCCAGTGCCAGCAGACAGTGAAGGCCTGTGGAAGCTATCACTGAGCTGTCCCTTGCTTCAGCCAAATACCCACTGAGAGCAGCAGGAATATATGTTGCAGGAACAAACAGCCCAGTGGTTTGGGGATCATTAAGTAATTACAGACAGTGGATTTCAGCTTTGTGGACAGGTTTCCTGGTGATACCCCCCAAAACACAATGGAACCTCATGGGAGAGATATGGATGTTCCACATGAGGCCTGAGGTGGAAAGATGCAGGGTTATCTTGATAAGAGCCTTCCCCAGCCCAGTACAAGAGCCCAGCCAAAGGCTACCATCACTTCCTGGTGATCCCTTGACTGCTACAAAAACCTGACTGTTCAATGGTGGGGAGCCTTTGGAGCCAACTTTAGAGCAGGTGGTGTACACAGTTCCCACAGGATGGAGTTCCAAGGACAGGGCAGACTCTAGGTATGGAATGGGATTCTAAATTTAGCATATCTGCTATCAGGACCCAAGTGGTTATCATACTACCTGCCTGGTAGCCTTGGTCATGTTTCTAAATGTCCCTTGGGCCTTGATTTTTATATTCACGAACATTCAATTAGCAAGCACCCACTGTCTGTCCAGTGGTGTGTTAGGTACTGGGGACTGGGCAGCAGAGAAGAGTATATGATCTGTGCCCTCATGGAACTTCCGGTTCAGTGGGAGTAAATGAGTCATGGCCCAAATAAGTGCATGATTATACACTGCGATAACTGGTCTGAGGGAAAAGGACAGGGTGTTGTGATAGAGCCCTTTAGGATGAGAGATCAGGGAAGACCTCTTTGAGGAAGCCACTGGAAACTGATTCCTGAAAATTAAGTTCAAGTTATCTGAATCAGTGTTGGAGGAACAGCTTGTGCAAAGGCCCTAAGGAGGGGTACAGAGTAATATGTGTTAGGTGCCGAAGTTAAGCCTGTGTGTCCTGAATGCAGTGAACAAGAAGCAAAGCGGAGAAAGATGAGGCTGTGGGTTGTGGGGTAAGAGGAGTCCATTGCCATGAAAAGAATTTAGGACTTTACTACCTGATTATTGGGAGGCCATTGTTCAATTTTGAACAGGAGTGTGATGATTAGATTCACATGCTAAAAATAAAATGGTAAGAGATGGAAAAATGACAACAAACCCCATAAAAAGAAATGGACCTCCATACAGGGGAAAAAAAGATTTGAACAAGTATTTTCATCCTGTAGAATCTACCCCATGAGAATAATCTGCTAACAGAGCAAAGAATTGTGTACAAAAGCATTCATTGTAGTTTAAAAGACTGAAACCACTCTGGCTGTTGTGTGAAGAGAATAAAGCCTTGCCTGTTTCAGAATCATACGAAAGAAGGATGTAAAAGGGCTTTGTAAGCAGTAATGTGCAGTGCATGTTTGAGAGACCTGAACATCTCTCTATCCCTCCCACCACTCTCCACCTTCTCCAACAGCACCTAATATGCTGGTTATTCTAGGAGCCTAAAGCTTAACATCTATTAAAAAAGAAATGCCCAGGGAGGGTCACACTTAGAGCTAAGCAAGACAAGGCAGGGTCTCAGCCCCAAAGGGACTGGAGGCAATGATTTTCAACTGTGGTTGTACTCTGGACATACCTGGTTTAATAGCCAGCTTCCAAAGTAGCCCCAAATAGCCTTACCTCCTGGTATATAAGCCCCCATCTAGCCCCTCTCACATTGAATAGACCAAGAGAATAGTGTGAAAATGATACAGGTTGACCTCCAAGGCTAGGTCATAAAAGATGTTGTGGTTTGTTCTCTCTTAATGATGATTCTGTCCTTTTCTCTCTTAAATCTCTCACTCTGGGGGAAGCCAGCTGCCTTGTCATGAGGATGCTCAAGCAGCCCTATAGAGAGGCCCACATGGAACATAACAGAGGCCTCCTCTCAACAACTGTGTGGAAGAACCATCTTGGAAAGAGATCCTCCAACCCTAGATGACATCTTGACTGCAACCTCATGAAAGACCCTAAGCCAGGACCACCCAACTAAGCCACTCCTAGATTCCTAACCCACAGAAACTGTGAGACCACACATGCCTGTTGCTTTAAATCACTGAGTTTTGGATGATTTGTTGCATAGCATTAGACAACTAATGTTTCTAATGAGTTTTTAAATTATTGATGCTCAAGTCCCACCCCAGCAATTCTGACTCACTTGGTCTGGAGTAAAGGTATATACCAGGCATTGGTATACTTAAAAGCCCTAAGATGACTCTGGTGTGCAACCAATATTGAGAACCACTGGACTAGAATATTGGGTAGGTCTACACAGAAGGGCTTAAGTATAGGGTATTGCCTCAGTTTCCAGAGCTGGAACTTGGTGTATACTGAGGGTTGTATCTTGGGAGAAGGCCAAAGCCCAGTTTGAGGATCAGAGCCCAGAGTCACTGTGGTCTTAAGTGTTCTGACCATGAGATCCCTAAATTTCCCCAAGGATACAGGCCTATAGAAGGTCTGTGCCAGGCACATAAAACTACTTTCTACAGACACTGGCTTTGACCATGAACTCTCCGTGCAGTCCTACACCTTCATCCTGAAGGTGTACAGGATGCCCAGTTCTTCACAAACAACTCTCCTGCTTCCTCCCACCCACCATGATGTTTTCTCTCCAGCCCACGTTTCTGCCTCTGAACGTGCTCTTTGAAACTGATGAGCAATGATGACAACTGATTATGAAAACCTTTGTGTGTCCTCGAATTTCCATGGCTAATGGGTCATTGTTCCCATCTCTGAACAATAACTCAGGGAACCTGACTGTGTCTTTGCTCTCCTTCACATTATCTCCCTAATGAAACCTGCAATAAAATAATTTAAATAGTGATTAAGGGAGTGCTAGCAGGTGACAGACACTGATGGGGTCAACGGATATTGTGAATCCCCCAGCCTCTCTCAGCACTGCATGGCAGGGTGAGTTGGCTTGTCTCTTGTGACTCTCCTATGAATGGGCATTAGTCCCAACTTGCATGTCATTGTATAATATATGATTTCAGAAGCATTTATGGACATTTTTTGAAAACCTATAATGTGCTAGCTGTAGGAGATAGAGCAGTTAGCAAGACCTTCTTGTTCTCAAGGAGCTTTCAGCTTAGTAAAGACAAATAAGTACCAGAGAATATTGTGTGAAGAGTATTTTACTCAGGTGGCCTGTGAGAGCACAGATGAGGCACCACACTTGACCTAAGAGGTCTTTGGAGGAGGTGAGATCTGAGGTATTGTCTGGGCAAAGATGAAGGGAAAGCAGTACAAGAGGAGCAGCAGGTACAATGTACAGGTGTAGGAGCCTAAGGCTTCTCAGGGAATTGTAAGCAGCTGCTATAAGTCTAAATATTTTCCTGGAATCTAAGGCTTAAGGGGTAGCCCAAAGCTATTGGATGCACAGCACCACTTTAAGTTGAGCAGCAAGCAGGCTGTGTACAAAAGGGATGCAGAGGGCAGAATTCACCATGCACTGTATACACCCCTGACCCAACCCTCCTCCATACCCAGACCCTAACTCTTTCTTTGCCAGGACTGTGGATGACCCTCCCCTTCATTGTCCAAGCCCAATGCCTGCTCTGGCTCCATCTCCAGAACCAGGACTTCAATTTGCGTTCTCCTCTGTTGCCTGACCTACTAAAACTTGATTCCTGGCTGGTCTCTTTCTTCTGTCTGCTGCCTATGTCTTGTTAAAATTGGCCTCCATGCCATCAACCTTTCTGACTGTCAGACAGGCCTGTGGCCTTTCTCTTCTAAACTGTATCCACAGGCGGCCTCAGCATTTATAAGTACGTTTTTGGATCCAGGAACTGGACAGAAGAGGCCTGGGAAGGTAGAAACCCAAATATCTGAGGAGATTCCAGGAGAAAAATCTGGAAAGGGCACAGCCATCAAGAATAGGGCACCCCAGGTTCAGATGGAGGTAAGAAGTGGGGAACCTTAGCACAAAACCCTGGGTAAGGAGGCATGGGGATTCCCAGATAATCCCTAATCCTGTCACTGACCCTAGAACAGGAGTCACGGTGTGAATGCCTTCTGTACATGTAGGGCCAGAATGATGGTGTAGATAAGTCAAATGGTTGGTGAAACAATGGAAGGTGCTGGCATTGTAGGAAACAGGAGTGCTCATGCCCCTCTAGTGAGAGATGCTGCTCCGTAGATCCAGTCAGTCTTTGCCACATGGGAATATGGTGTGATGTCACCAGACAGTGGAACTTCTCAAGATAAGTAAAAAAATCTGGATTTTAATTGAAAAGAAATGGCAGTTAGTTCAAATAAAAACAAACACCTATACATAAAATGGATAGTTTTTTAGTTCCCCAGATAAAGACAAACAGGGCAACTAGAGACCAACCTCCCCTAAACTGTGGACATTTAAAGTGAATTAGGTGATAAGGTATCCCCATGGACCCTAAAACGCAAGCAGATGGAGGTGAACCACTGACATGCCCTGTGCCCCCAGCCTTTATGACCTCAGCATCTATGTGGGACAAAGCAGAGAGGAGCAGGGACGTATCTGATGAGCCTGAGAGAATAACCTTCCCTGAATAGCCAACAGATGCTCACTGGGAAGCACGAGGAAGGAGGGAGTTTGAAAATTGCACCTGAAACTGGAAGGGTTCTGCACAGTCCACTGGTGGGTGAGTGAAGGGATTTGTCACAAAGTCTAAAATGTTGTCCAGGCCCCATAAACACTCAAATTAATCAGCTAGCCATCCCCAGCCCAGGGTTCATGTACTGATGAGAAACTGCTTATGTGGGATCAAAATTAAGGAGAATAGGGGTCGCATAATCAAAAAGAAAGTGAAGGTTTCCATAAAAATGAGGAGGGGAAGAGAGCCTGGAAATCTCTGCAGGCAAGCTGCCATGTTTTTTAATACTCACTACCCAAAAACAACCAAAGAGGGAGATCTGCGAAGTTAGAAAAGCTACCCTAAACCAGGCGTCACCCATAAAGTTCAGGAAAATCATGTTCACATGAAAATAAACACCATAAAAATATTGAGGACAAAACCCACACAAAATTATGATAAGAACAAAGAAAATAAGGTACAGAATAACTTTTTTATAGACAGTGGAAGTGTGCCAGAAAGATACGTTCACAAAACAAATAAAAACTGTGACCTAATAAGCTAAAATGATGTAACAAAATGAGCTAAAAGACATTAAGAATATGACATCGTCATCAACATAAATGGGAATAATAATAAAAACTTCAGAAATTATACGACAAATCATAGGAAGGAATTAGAGTGAAAGAAAAAACATTTCAGAAACGAAGATTAAAACTGCAAAAACACAAGAATAAATATAATAAAAATGTCTTAATAAAAGAAAGTAAAAAGGAGGAAACTTTTAAGAATCAAAAAGAAGTTTAAAAAGGAAATAAAGGGAATTTGAAAGAAAATTTTAATATTAAACAAAAGCATGGCATATGTTATATGTAGCAATAGGGGCCCCTGAAAAAGAAAACTAAAGTAAGGGACAAAGCCAATGTTAGTAATTATAACCGAAGAAAACATTCCTAATATAATGGTAAAAGATCTAAACCATAAGCAGAGTACACCTGAAAAACTGAGCCTGAATGACTTACAGCAAGACATATTCTGGTAAAATAACTGCACTTTTAAGGAGAAAAAAAATTTTTTTAAAGCAGAAGAAAGTTATTTAGGTATCTAGCCATAAAGAGGAAATAGCTTACAAGGGAAAGAATAATTAGGTTACCACAGACTTTCTGACAACAATTCTTTATACTAGAAGAAAATAAAGTGACATTTTAAAGATACCTAAGGAAAGAAAATACAATTTGAGAGTTTTAAATTCAGAAAAACTGACTTTGATGTACAAAGGAAACAGGTAACAATTATCAACATGTACAAACTCAAGGAATATTATTCCTATGAGCTCTTCTTGAGGAATTTACTAGATAACAAGCTTCAGATAAGCAAAATCACCAAAGAGACATTGGTATTGAGGACTGATTGGAAGCATTAAATGCAAAGCTACTTATAAAATTACTGTATTTTGCCATGCATGATGCATACATTTTTGCCCAAATTTGTTAGGGAAAAATAAGGATGAGCATTATACATGAGTAGTACTAATTCTGTATCTATATAAATGTTTTTAATTCTTTATTTATGCTTATGAGTTAAAAGTGTAATTATAGAAATTAATAATGATATCTATATGCAAAATAATAGCCTGGAATGTGATAGTCTTTTTTTATACAAAAATCTTTATACATAAAACTTCTTGTACCTTGTATTTGTCCTTGTGTTTTGTAATTATTTGTTACATAAAACTTCTTGTACCATAATATGTTAAAAATAAATGCTAAACTTCCTTTATAATACAAAAAACAAGTACCTAAATATAAATGAATAAAAATTTGAATTAAAAAAATTAAAACAAAAGGTTTTTTTCCCTGAAAATTTGGGCCAAAAATGTGGCTGTGCATTAAACATGGGAGCACATTATACATGACAAAATATGGTAAGACTGAATGGGGGTTGAAAGGGAAACAATATAGTATGCAATGCTGTATAACCTGAAAATATAGTTATAGTACAATTACAAAAATTTAGGGGGCTATGAGGAGAACATATGCAGATATTTTCTAATAATTTTCAGTAATAAAAGTAGAGGTGGTAGCATTTGTATTGTATTTCTGAGATGGTTGAGTGAATAATGTGAGATAAAGCAAATGACTGATCCTGGGATATTCTAATCATACTATCTCCCGAATCCTCAAGAAATTGGGACACTCAGTGTGGAAGAAAGAAGATACAGTTATAATAGAAAAGAGATTGGTTAAAACCCAGAGTTATGACAGTAGGTAAATGCTGTGCTTACCTCCTCTCACGACCACATCAAAATTACAACTAAACTACAGAACAACTACCATTGAGAATTGCCTGAAGTCTCATTGAACCAAAGCCCTACAACTAAGGACACACAGAAGAAGCCACCTAGAGACTGGCAGAAGGGGAGGAGACATGGAATGGGCTGGTCCCACACCCATATATGACCATCAAAAATCAGGGGGGATATATCAGCTACAACAGTTCTCAAAGGAGGAGTGAGGGGTCCCAGCTCCATAACAGGCTCCCAGCTCAGGGTTCCAGTGCCGAGGAAAGAAGTCCCCATTAACTTCTGGCTGTGAAAACCAGCAGAGATTGTGGCTGAGTAAAACAGAGGGTGGCTGCAGCCCCAGGCACTCCTCTTAAAGGGCTTACACATTAACTTACTCATTGGTAGACTCATTTGCTCTGAACTCCAGCACTGGGGCAGCAGCTTAAAGGGCACCAGGGACATATAGGGAGGAACTGAATCATCTGGCTTTAGGGTGAAAGCTGAAGGGGCAACTTCCTTCTGAATGGAAGAGCTGGTAGAAGCCATTGTTTCTTTATTGAGCCCTCCCCGTCCTTGTGTGCAGACTCAGGTGGCTATCTGAGTGTCCATCAACCTGGCTATCACCTTTGTGGACCCACTCAAACCTCTTCCAGTGGTTTTTTTCATATAGCCTGTCCTGGCTCGTGGGGCAGACTTTCCTAAAATCTCAAAGATTCACAAAACTTAAAAAAGCAGCATCCAGCTTTGGCATATCCCATACCTCTGGCTGAGCAGCTCTAAGCCTGGCACTAGCAACAGTGGCCTTGGTTGGAGGCTGGGCTTCTGAGGCACCTCCAAGCCCCGTGTGGGTGGTGCCATCTGCAGGTAGCCTTGAGCAGGGCATAGGCTGCAGCTAAACTTTGCCTGCAATGGGTCCCCTCCCAGGAGGCCCTGGAGCTGGCGTGCCTGGTGGTCAGCTTCGGACTAAGCTGGAACACAACCTGGCCACCTCCAAGAATGACACATCAAAAGGGCAGACTGGTTAGAAACCAGAGCCATACTAAAGCAAATCTTGCTCTGTAGGGTCAGCCCCTGCACAATAGCTCCTCCACTATAGTCATGGCCACTCTTCACAATCAATTAGCCCAAGGGTCAATCCCTCCCACTAACATGCAAACAGCAACCAAGGATCTACTACAACAGGAGGGCAGAAGCAACCTACACAAGGGACACTCCTGGAGCACCTGGTTCGGGTGACCAGTGAGATTGTGCCACTGGGCCCCACAGGACACGATATAAGGCCACTCTACTAAGACTGGGAGGCATAGCAGCCCTACCTAATACGTAGAAACAAACATAGGGAGACCACTAAAATAGGGAGACAAAAAACATGTCCCAAATAAAAGAACAGAGCTAAGATCCAGAAAAAGAACTAAACAAAATAAAGACAAGCCGTCTACCAGATGCAGAGTTCAAAATTCTGGCTATGGGATGCACAATAATTTCAGGAAGAACTTTAACAAAGAGACAGAAAACATAAAAATGGAGATAAAAAACATAAAAATAAAAACCAGTCTCAAATGAAGAATACACTAGAGGGAATAAACAGTAGATTAAATGAAGCAGAGAACTGAATTAATGATTTAGAAGATAAGGTAGCAGAAAACACCCAAACAGCACAGAAAAGATATAAAAGAATTCAACAAAATCAGGATAGTTTAAGAGGCCTCTGGAACAACATCAAGTGTACCAATATTTGCATCATTGGGGTACCAGAAGGAGATGAGAGAGAACAAAGAATTGAAAACCTATTTGAAAGAATAGTGATGGAAAACTTGCATAACTTGGTAAAGAATATATATATATACACACAAGTCCAGGAAATGCAGAGAGTCCCAAACAAGATGAATCCAAAGAGGCCTACACTAAGACATACCATAATTAAAATGCCAAAGTTAAAAACAAAGAAAGAATCTGAGAAGTATTTAGTTACCTACAAAGGAGCTCCCATAAGACTATCAGCTAATTTCTCAACAGAAACTCTGCAGGCCAGAAGGGATTGGTAGAAAATATTCAAAGCATTGGCAGGAAATATTTCGATGAAAAGCAAGAACCTACAACCAACATTATTCTACCCAGTAAAACTATCATTTAGAATTGAGGACAGATAGAGTTTCCCAGACAAGAAAAAGCTAAAGGAGTTTATCACCACCAAAACAGCAATTACAAGAATGTTAAAGAGAAATCTTTAAGAAAAAGAAGGAAATAAGATCAAAATGGCAATAACTACATATCTATCAACAATTATTTTAAATAAAAATGGATTAAATCCTCCAATCAAAAATAGGGTAGCTGAAGAGATAAGAAAACAAGACCTTTACATATGCCTACAAGAGACTCACTTAAGAATGGAAGATACACAGTCTGAAAGTTAAGGGATAGGAAGATATTTCATGAAAAAGATCAAGAAAAATAAACTGAGGTAGCAATACTCACACAAGACAAAATAAGTAGTTTTTGCCTTATTGTGTGAAGATCCAATCTTATGAAGAATAAAAGGTGGGCATTTGGCCTGAGGAGTAGGAAATGAATGGCATTCCCCAATTCTTCGCATTGTTGTGCACATCATGGCTCTCAGAACCATGAATCTCCTATGTGTAACTTTGTATTGTTTGCCCTTGGGCTGAAAAATCATTGAACAGCCCACACCTCCTTCCACCTTGGGAAGCAATTACAGTTCTGTAAACAAATGCTTACGATTTCCTGAAAGCTACTATTTAAAGAAACCTTGATGCCAAACTCTTCTGCAGAGGGAAGAATGTAATTGTGATGGAAAAATCACAATTACCATAAAATTTTACAATTGAATGTTTTAAGGTAGAATTCTCCTAACAATATTGAGCCACCATTATAAATATACATTTCTCTTGACATTTTCTGGGACTCTGTGACCCCAAAGGGCTTCTGCTTAAAGTAAAGTAGAAATGTCAAATGCAAGGAACTCTTTACTCTGGACCAAGTTATATTTTATTATTCAGCTCATTCTTGGCTCCTAATTAATGCCTGTAGTTTACTCTCATGACCTCCTACCTATTCATTGGATACTCTTTTTAAATGTCTAAAAGCCAGAGAGAACATGCAATTGGGAGTCTGTGTTGTAGCCCACACCCAGTCTTCCAAGACATAATTTGAAACTGGAAGTCTTAATGACCAAGGAAGCCTGATCAATGTGTTAACCTTTGGCCTATCTACATAGTAGGTTGGGAAAAAAAAACAACAAACCTTTTATTTTAAAATACAACAAATACACAAAACAAAAATACATGTATAGCTTGAAGACATTATCCTAAGACAAACACTTTCATAACTATCACCCAGGTCAATAAACGTTGCCAGTTCCCCCAAAAGTCCTTTCTTGTGCCACTTTCCAGTCATAACCTCTTCTCCCTCCACCTCTAAATAATTGCTGTCTGTTTTTTATAGGAAATAATTCTTTGTATTCTCTTAACAGTTTTCTCACTCAAGTGCACATCCCTAGTGACTACACTTTGCCCATTTTACAGAGTTGGCATGCATTTTAAGGCTCTACAGGTTGCTTGACCCCCAACCCTTGGTTTGTCTAACATTTTATTGGTTGAAGAATCTGAATCTTCTGACCTGAATTTCCTACTCTCTGGGTTTTGCTGATTGCTCAACAATGCCATTCAACATTTTACACTGTTGCCTGGATTCCCTGCCAATGAGCAACTGGGGCTGCAGGTCTGATTAAACCTGGTCTGACCTTTTTGGCCAGACCACAGTGGTACATTAGGAGGCAACTAATGTTTTTTCTTTTTCTTTTATGATGCTATTGGTGCTCAATGCCAAGATTCAATAATTTGTTAGAGGATATAAATGTTGAAATTCCAATTTAATTATTTTCTTTTTATATATTTGTTGGAGTAATTCTATAAAGAGATACTTCCCCAATCGTTCATATAGAAAAGATATGATAAATACTTGATCTTTCCTCTTCCTTTATCAGATTTTAAGATAATGAACTGGTTCCCTATAATCTTCCCAAGCTGACCAATTATATACTCATATATAATATATGTATATATGACTATTATATATTATGCTTATTATAATATCATAGGTTATGTACTTATAAATCTATGTTTATAAGTATGTATTTATTTTATAAACATAGATTTATAAATATGTAAACTGTATTATATATAATATATAATAAAAATATATATAATATATTATATAATAAATATATAATATATATGATATATAATATATTATATATCATATATATTATATATAATATATATTATATATAATATATATAAATATATAAATATGATTATGAACATAATATTTAAATGTATGTAATGAGCATCAATCATTTTAATTATTATTCCTATTGAAGTTCAAATGGACCTATCTTTCTTTGGCCAGTTCAAACTCTTTAAATTGGCTTCTGGACCTTTTAACGTGATTCTAGTGCTCTTTGACAAACTATTTGCCATCTAGTATGACAAAATATTCCAGCCTTACCATGTACATTTCCAGCCTCACGTCTGAAATCTGACATTTCTCGAGAAGGCCTGATTCCCTCTACTGGGAAATGGTATGTCAAGACCACAATCTGTGTGCTAGAAATGCTTGTTGTCACTGGGTCAGTCATTGTTTCTAAGCCTTTCTAATGGATGGAGCTAGAAAAAACTATACAGATACTAATACTTTTTTGAAAGATTTCTTATTAAAATATAGCTCCATACAATATTATATTACTTTCAGGTGTACACCATAGTTGTTCAACATTTATATCTTTATAAGGAATATAGTTAATAATATTGATCACCATGATAAGTCCAGGAACCATGTGACACTGTTTCACACTATCACAATATTATTGACTATATTCCCTGTGTTGTACATTACATTCCCATGACTTATCTGTTTTATACCTGGAAGTTTGAACCTCTTATTCCCCTTCATCTTTCCCCCTCATTTTTAAATTTTTCAATTACAGTTAACATTCAACATTATTTTATATTAAGTTCAGGTGTACAGAATAGAGGTTAGATATTTATGTAATTTAAGAAATTATCTCCTTGACTTGTCTAGTACTCACCTGGCACTATCCTAGTTATTACCATAATACTGACTATGATCCTCATACTTTACTTTACATCTCCATGACAATTTTGTAACTACCAATTTGTACTTCTTAATGCCTTCACCATTTTAACCCTATACCCCAATCCCCTTCCCATCTGGCAACCATCAACATGTTTTCTGTTGTTCCTGTCTTGTTTCTTTATTTTGTACTTTAGATTCCACATATAAGTGAAATCACACTGCATCTGTGTTTCTCTGTCTGACATACTCCCCTCAGCACAACACCATCCAGGTCCATCCATGCCGCCGCAGATGACAAGAACCCATTCCCTTCCATGGCCGAGCAATATTGCATTGAATATGTCAGTATGCTAAAAAAATCAGTGAGTTCAGGAGTTTTGAATCATTTTATTGAGCACATTGGGCTATACATTTAACTAAGTAATTATTCAAATTAGTCATAACAGCTGTTTTTCTATTTTGGGACTTGTTAGTGAGGAGGAGCAGAATATGTGACACCAATTTGCCACATTGACATGTGGATTATTTGAAGCTGAAGACAATTAAGACCAATTCAACTCAAGAAAAGCTGTTTACTTTCCTCTTAACTGCCTAAAAGAATTTAGATCGAGGGATTGTGCCAGGAGAAAGCTAATACCACAGCTAACTTTTTATCAGAAAGACTTATCTACAAGGCACAGCAGACCTTTGTTACCAAACATTGGCTCTTCTCAAATTCCTGTGAATTGTATTTTTCCCCTTTGCAGTCCCAGAACCCTAGCCAAATCTCCTTAGCTCAGGATGGCAAGTAAGCTTCTGTTGCCCGCCTGTCTTTGGGTCCCCTGGCTTTGGGTCTCCTCTACATATAAAATTTCTCTTGCTAATCTGTCTTATGTCAATTTGATTATCAGGCCAGCCAAAGAACCTAGAAGAAAAGAAGGAAAACTTTTTCTGCCTTTACTTTAGTATTTGAATTGTCCTCCTATGTTTGGAGACTTCTCAGTGGTATGGATTTTGGTGAGAAAATAAGACTATCTTTCACTATAAAAGTTGAAAAAGCCAATTATAGGTGCTCCTCACTTAATGACTGAATTCCATTCCTGCTACTAGGTCTTCAAGCAAAGTGGTTGATAAGTGAGGAGCTTAAAGCCAGAAGTCTGTCTTGTGGTGTGCTAACAAGCCATAGAGTATGTATTTTTCAATAGGTATCATGTGATACCACATTAGAATAATATAATTCTATCCACACAAAGAGCATACATTAGATAAGCACCAAAAAGCAACAAGACACATCATAAACACAATAATATAAATCTGGTGTAATCATTTTTATTTAATTTGAATAATGAAAAGGTCTAAAGAAAACTCCAACTTGATAACTTTGTTTTAATTTGCATCTCTTACATACTACAAAACATAAAAATAATATCAGCAAAAATTATAAAAGTGATGTACAAAAAATTAATGTTTATTCATAAAAAAAAGGCATTCAGATTAATATTTTAGTCATCAGATCCTTTAAAGTGTGGTAGTGGTTCAAGGTAATCAGTGTCATCATCAGGACTGTGAAGGGCCTGGGTAAAGGAAGATGGCAGTGATGAAATAAATGGAAGAACAGGGGTGGGGGTCCTGGGTAGAGATTTGGAGAAGAATCTTGTTATTGTGGTTTGCTCTGTATATTTCTTTTTGTTCTTCATAAATTTCACAATGGCATTATAAGAGTTCATTCATTTGCTGTTTCACTTTCATGAACCATTCAACATTCAAATCCATACCCTCTAGTTTTAAAAAGCTGCATTCACTTTTGAGAACACACCAGCTAATCCTTTTACAGTGAACTTCTTTTGTACTTCTTCCATTCTTTCCTCTTATTCGTTTATGAGGAAACCCCCTCAAAACCAGAATTATCTTCTGAGAGGAAGGCTTCTTGTAGTACAGGCTTCCCCCGCTAGGTGACTATTCTGGGGATCTAACTGTATAAGTGTACCAGCTGGAGCTGAGTTTGGCTTCAGTGAATTTTTTTGGAAGACTCTTTCAATACATTTGTCCACACCGTGCTGAGTGTTCTGTGCAGTGTGGACAGGTGCATTGTCATGCCACATGTCATTTGACCAAAATGGCATGACTCCTGTGCCACACCCTCCATATTTACCTGATTTCATTCCCAGCAACTTTTTTTGTTTGTTTGTTTCCCTGGATGAAAAGAGTTCTCAAAGGGAAACATTTTGCCAATGTGAAAGAGGTGAAATAAGAAACAGTAGAAGCACTAAAAGGCATAAACATTGATGAATTCAAATGTGTTTTGAGCAGTGGAAAAAGCATCTCAATAGAGGTATTACATCAAACAAAGAACATTTTAAAGGTGATTGAAATTTTAACATGTAAGAATAAATACACTATTTTTTAATAAATAAATTCCAGTGGCTTTTTTTGGGTCCCTCTTCATAAGTGCTGGTGTACTTCCAACTCTTAAATCTTCAGGCATTTTCTTTTCCAAAAAAGCCCAGTTTCATTCACATTGAAGACCTGTTCTGGGCCGTAGTTGCCTTCCTCAATAATTTTAGTGAAGTGGTCAACAAATTTTCCCATTGCTTCTATGTCCATGCTTGCTGCCTTACCATTGATACTCAGATTATGCATGTTCAATCTTTGTTGAAAACTTTACAACCAGCCATGGCTTGCAGTAAACGTTTCTGTTGATTCTTCTCCTTCGTGAGCCTTCAGTGTTTTGAAGATACTGCAGGCCTTGGCTTGAATTATTAAAAAACTCATCAGCATTCTTTTTTGTACCTGTTCGTCAAATCAGATTACCAGTAATTTTTCCATTTCATGGATGAGGCCTTTTTGCTGCCAAGTTATTATGATTTTAAATCCTATCATTGCTTTTACTGCCTCTTTAACTCTACCTTTATCTTTCAAGATGGTCAAAATGGTTGAATGCACCAGCTCCAAATCATATGCTATCTCTTTAACTTTTTTACTAGCTTCATATTTGTTTATGATCTTCATTTTCTTCTCAAGATTGATAGCCTTCTTTTGAATCTTGATGCTTCCTCCAGGTGAAGTCATGTTCTTCCTTTTTGTCAACATCTTGTACTATGGGTGCACAATAAAGTACAAATTTATAAATGAAACATGTAGTCTGCATGATTGCGAACATTTCATGTAATGACTACTAACCAACTGTGGGAACGAGACAAAAGACTGAGAAAGGGGATTCCCAAGATTCAACAGACTGGGAAAGGGAATTTCCTATACTGGAGAACTGGTCATAAGTCTGAGAGGTCGTTAAACATGTAGGTTGTTAAGTGAGAAGTGGCTGTACTCTTTTTCCCAGTTTTTTTGGGGGGCCTAGGGAGCAGACACATGTCTTGGGCCCAACCAATCAGAAGCACTCACTGTTTGTGGCCAAGAAACAATGATGGTGGGGAATTTTTGAAACAGTACAGAAAGGATTCAGTGCAATCTTGTTTCTATGGACAGCTGTGTCAGAATGGGCAGTGCTAACTTCAGTGTCCTGGGTTGGATGTGGCAGAAGCAGGGTCTTCACTGATCTAGTTGTAGGGTATGGGTTATACTGCATAAGGCTATGCTTATTTTCTCAGAGTAATTATATTCTATAGTCTTGTTGGTAATTCTTTGAGCAGCTCAATGTCTTTTAACAAAGGTCTTTCCTGCTTAAGTAATCTGGAATCTTTTTTTTTTTTTTTTTTTTTTGGTAACTTTCAATTTAAAAACCTGGTCTGATATTCTTAACATGTCCTTAAGCCTTCTCAAGGAATTTTTCACAGATCATTCACCCTATGTTTTTCCAACTCCATACCCTATTGTTTTTCTTCTTACCATCCTTCTCTTCACTACTTCTTTAATCTAAAAAAAATATTCCTCTTCTTTTCTTGTAAAGATTAGTTTAGCTGTTTTCTTTGAGGCCCTGTCCACTTGGGTATGGAGTTGGAACAACATAGGGTGAACGACCTGTGAAAAATTCCCTGAGAAGGCTTAAGAGCACGTTAAGAATATCTAATGTTCAATATAAAGTTGTTTTAACTGTAAATTACTCCACTCTATTCCTTGCTTCCTTGACTCTACAAGGAATCTAGAATAAAAAGTACTCCACACTCATCAATGCTTTATGTAAGTGGTGTTTTGAGCATGTCAACAGCAGGAGAGGCTGGGTTTCACAAATGGGTTGTGTGAAGTGAGTTAGAGGAGCTATGAGAAAAATCAAGAGCCCAGGGCAAGAGGAACACATTTGCAGACATCTTCTGCAGGGGATACTACAAAATAATGAATAGGGCTCAAGATCTTGACTGGCCTCTGGAGCTACTTAGGAGCAGTGGAGGGAACACTGCTTCCTTTTGGGGAGGCAACTACAAGGCAGGAGGTGATGAGCTCCAGAGATAGGAGTATGGATAGCAGTCAAAGGTAAGAACTGGTGAAGGCAAGTAAGTCAACACACAATTAGAACAAGGAGATACAGAATAAGACGACTGATTTCTGGTGGGCTTTAGTCCTTTTATTTTTAATCAGATATTTTTAAGTATAATTTACATACCATAAAATTCACCACTTGCTTGTAATGTGCAAGTCAATGATTTTTGAATTGCGCAACCATAATAATGCAACTTTAGATTATTTCCATCACTTCAAAAAGTTTTCTTGTTCCCACTTGTAGTCAATCCATATTCCTGTTCCTAGCCCTGGGAAAGCCCTGATCTACTTCCCATCTATAAATTTGCTTTTTCTGGAAATGCTATACAAATGAAACCATGCAATATGTAGTTTTTTGGATGTGGCTTCTTGCACTTAGCGTGACGTTTTTAAGGTTCTTTCATGGTGTAACATGTATCAGTAGTCCACACTTTTTTATTGCTAAACAGTACTCTACTGCATGTACATATCACACTTTTTAATCTATTCAACAGCTAATGGACAATAGTATACTATGGTAAAAGGACAGTCTCAGTAATAGTGCTGGGAAAACTGCACAGCCAGTGCTAATGGATGAAACTGGGCCACTACCTTACACCATACAAAAAATTAACTCAACATGGATTAAAGACTTGAACATAAGACCTGAAATATAAAAATCCTAGAAGAAAACAGACAGTAAGCTCCTTAACATAAGTTTTGGTGATGATATTTTTGAATCTGGCACAGAAAATAAAAACAGTGAAGGTAAAAATAACCACGCGGAACTACATCAAACTAAAAAGCTTCTGTTCAGCAAAGGAAATCATCAACAAAATGAAAAGCATCCTACTGAATGGGAGAAAATATTTGCAAACCATTCATCTGAGAAGGGGTTATCCAAAATATATAAAGAACATACAACTGAGTAGCAAAAAAAAAAAAAAAAAAAAAAAAAAAAAAAAAAAAAAAAAAAAAAAAAAAAAAAAAAAA
>PVJL010001154.1:8992-136051 GCA_004026885.1 Lyroderma lyra | reverse complement strand
TCATAAAAATAAGAAATAACAAGTGTTGGCAAGACTGTGGAGAAAATGGAACTCTTGTGGACTGTCATAAATGTCTCATTTTTCATATTATATGGCTGGATACTTTCCAGACAGCCCTCATATATTGGTGCAGCCACTCTGGAGGATCCTCAAAAAATTAAAAATAGAACTAGCATATGATCCAGCAATTCCACTCTTAGGTATTTATCTGAAGAAAGTGAAAATACTAACTCAAAAAAATATATGTACCCCTATGTTCATTGCAGCACTATTTATGATAGCCAAGATACGAACACAACCTAAGTGTCTATTAATGGAAGAATGGATAAAAAAATTGTGACACACACACACACACACACACACACACACACACACACTGAAATATTATTCAGCCATTAAAAAAGAATAAAATCTTGCCATTTGCAACAACATGGATGAACCAAAGGAAGTATGCTAAGTACAGTAAGACAGAGAAACACAAATACCATATGACCTTTCTTATATGTGGAATCTATAATAAAACAAAACAACAACAACAAGATTGGTGTTCTAGATACAGAGAACAGATAAGCGGTTGGCAGAGGAAGGGGTTGGGGTGGGGAAAATGGGTGAAGGGAGTCAAAATGTTAAAAAAGGGAATTAGAAAAGTCTTAAATCAACAACGATAGAGACTCGCTAGAAAAGACAAAAGTAATGGACAATTGGATTATGTCCAATTTTGACCTTTTGACTGTTATGAGTAATGCAGCAAAAACATTTGCATACAAGTTTTTGGACAAGTATTTTCATTTCTCTTGGGTGGGTACCTAGGAGAACATGGTAACTCTAGGTTTAAACCTTTGAGGAATTGCCAACTGTTTTTCTAAAGTGGGTGCACCACTTTCCACCCCCACTAGCAGTGAATCGGGGGCCAATCTCTCAAATATCACACCAAGTACTGTCAGTCTTTCTTATTAGAACCATTCTAACAGGTGTAGAGCGGTATCTCATATGGTTTCAATTTGCATTTCCCTAATAACTAATGACATGAAGTATCTTTTCATTTTCTTATTAATCAGTCAGATAGTTTCTTCAGTAAAATGTGTATTCAAATATTTTGCTTATTTAAATTGAGTTATAAGTGTTCTGTACATATTCTGACTATGTCTTCTATATTATTTGCAAATATTTCTATTGTTTAATATTTATATTACTTGCAAATATTCTCTCCTGCTCTGTGGCTTATCTTCATTTTCTTAATGGTGCCTTTTGAAGAACTTTTTTAAAATTTAGACAATTTAATTTATTAAATTTTTTTCTTTTATTAATATACTTTTGGTGTCATATTCCACAGAGTCTTTGCCTAATGCAAAGTCAGAAAGATTTTCTTCTGTAAATACATTTTATAATTTTTGCATTTATATTCAGTTTTTTATCCACTTTGAATTTAAAATTTGTGTATGGTATGATGTATGGTGTAAGTTTGGAGTTTTGTATATTGATATCCTATGGGTCTCAACACTATTGTTGAAAAGATCATCCTTCCCCCACTGAGATGACTTGGTACTTTTGTCAAAAATTAATTGACCACGAATGAAAGGATTTATATCTGGACTCTCAGTTCTGCTCCCTTGATCTATATGTCTATGCTTATGGCAGTATCACACTTTCTTGATTTCTGTAAATTTTTAGTAAGTTTTGAAGTTTGGCAGTTCATGTCCTGAAAATTTGTTCTTTTACAAAAGAGTTTTGGCTATTTTACATCCTTTGAATTTGCATATAAACTTTATAATCAGTTTGTCAATTTCCTAAAAAAAAGCCTCTTGGGATTGTCAGTGGGATTGAACTGAATCTATAGATCAAATTGGAAAGAATATTGAGTCCAATTCATGAACATGAACTAGTCTTCCATTTATTTAGATACACTGTAAATTCTCTCAGCCCTGTTTTATAAATTTCAGTGATCAAGATTTGCACTATTTTTGTTAAATTTGTTCTTCAATATTTTAATCTTTGATGCCATTATAAATGACACTATTTTCCTAATTTTACTTTTTGCTTGTTTATTGCTAGCATATAGATATATAACTGATTTTGAAATACTGATCTTGTATCCTGCACCTTTGCTAAATTTGTCCATTTGTTCTACCAGATTTTTTGTTTAGTTTTGTTTTGTTTTTGGTCAGCTTTTCTACATATAAGGTCATGTTGTAAGAGAATAAAAAGTTTTACTTCTTCCTTTTCTATTGGTGTACCATTAATCTCTCTCTCTTACCTTATTGCACTGATTAGAACCTCCAACACAACGTTGACTAGGAGTAGTAAGAGTTGACAGCCTTGCCTTTTTCCTGATCTTCAGGCAGAAACATTCAGTCTTTCATCATTAAGTATCATGATTGTAGGGTTTTCTTACATACCTTCTATTCAACTGAGAAAGTTTTCTACTATACTTAATTTGTTGAAAAAAAAACCTTATCGTGGATGGATGTTGGTCTTTGTGCAATGTTTTTTCTGCACCTATTGTGATTATGTGATATTTGCTCTTTATTCTATTAATACAGTATATTATACGAACTGATTTTCAGATGTTAAACCAATCTTGCATTCCTGAGACAAACCCCACTTGGTCATGATATAGGATTTTTAAAATTTTGCATCTGTTTATAAGAGCAATTGAGCTGTAGGTCTCTTTTCTTGTGATGCTTTTGTCTTGGGTATCAGGGTAATACTGCTATTGACTAATGAGTTGGGAAATGTTACCTTCTCTGTGAGTATTTTCTGAATCAGTTTTTGGAGAATTGGTATTATTTCTTTTTCAAAAATGTGGCAGAATTCATCAGGGAAGGCATCTGGAGGTGAGGGGAGATTTTTAATTATTAATTATTAATTCAATTCAATTCTTTTACTTGTATTCCACTCCTTTTTGAGTCAGTTTTGGTAATCTGTGCCCATTTGCTTGGACATAATCTATAGAATCGGTCCCTCTGGGTGGTGTAACTGCTTATGTCTCTGCCCTGTTCCTTGAAAATTTCGTATTTTTATATTTTTACCTAGCTTCTTAAGGCCTGCCCCAATTTCCACCAAGCATAGTGGTCAGCCAATGATTGGGTAATGCTTATGCTCCAATACCTCTAGCCAACGGGGCTTCTCCCTTCTGTGAGTGGAGCCATGTGTGGGTTGGGGCGGGTGTTCAAAGTGCAGGCAGGTTTCAAGTCTTCAAGGTAAACTTTCCCCGGGGCATCTCAGGTCCCTGCGTGTTTGAACAGCCTGGTCAGTCATGGATGTGGAAGGCTTATCACGCCCCGTGAGGCCTCTCATTTCCAGGATCTCCCTGTTAAAGTTCTGGCTAGGCCTCTAGTCCGTGGCCGCCTCGCGGGGGAGCGCGGCCTGAGGCCCGAACTGCAGGTTCCCCCTTGCGGCTAGCACAGGCTTTGCCGCCTGCTCCCAATCAAGTCCGTCCCCCATTGGCAGTGAGGCCGGTGGTGGTCATGGCCAGCAAGAAGGCCCTGAAGCTCCAGCGTGTCTCACAGATAAACAATTCTCGATTCGTTGTTTGCCTTTGGCCACTTTCCAGAGCCTTGAGAAGGTTGTTTTTTTACAATTTTGTCTGGTTTTATAGCTGTTTTTCGCAGGGAAGATTTGTCAACTTCTTCATTCCTTTACAACCAGCAGTCCCCTTCATCTATTTTTAAATTCCGAGTGTGTGACCTGTCAGCTCGGCTTCTCCTTGTTTGAAAGGTGCTATTGGGTATCTGGAAGCCAAGTGAGTATAAGCTCTATTTGAAAAAGTCAGGACCAGAAATGGTGTCCGGGAAGGTGTGAGCTGGGGCACTGGAGAGACTGAGATATGATGGCAGACCAAGAGGTGATAGAGATCGTGAGGAGGTAGGAGACAGGGACACAGAGGTGGAAGCAAGAACTGAACACATGGTCTGTAGGTAACTGGAATTACAAAAGAATTAAAAACCTACCTTACCATCCTTTAATGTCACCACCCTTACAGACCCTGTGTCATGAGTTTCTTCCCAGGCACTGGGCTGGAAATTCCTGGGCTCTGGGGAGTGAGCAGGAGTGGGGGTGGGAATGGGGATGCACTGGCCATGTCATGAGGAAGGTAGGATGATGGCAGGGGGTCACACACCCCTGGGAGGTGCAAATGGCCTTCATGTCAACATCAGCTGGGGCAGGGGCGTGGGCAGAGCCACAACCTCCAGCTCACCTCCCATTTTCATATGAAGATCTGGCCCTAGGACTCTAAATCGGGGGTTGGTAAATAATTGCATCCAGGCCAGGTACAGCTTGCTCTTCATTTTTGTAAATTCAGTTTTATTGGTACTCAGCCACACCCCTTTGTTTCCATATTGCCTGTGGTTACTTTTGTACTATATGGATGGGGTTGAGTAGTTGTAACAGACTGTATGGCCTAAAGGCCTAACATATTTACTATCTTGTCCTTTACAGAAAACATTTGCCAATCTCTGTTTAAATTAAAACTATGGTAGCTAAACCCTTTGATATGTGGACAGAGTATCCCATATAAAATGAGACAATGCTGATGTGTATGTGTGTGTGTGTGTGTGTGTGTGTGTGTGTGTAATCAGAAGATAGACAATCAAGCCTGGGCCCTGCTACATTTTAGCAGTGACACCCAGAGTGAGCCATTGGAACAAGTCCACTGTAAAATGGGAATCAGATGACCTATTCTGTCATTTGGGTTGTTGCTCAAACAAAACTGTTGTATGAGAAAGTACGTTGTGAACCACGTAGCACCATACATACTGCTGTTCATTTTGACATTTATAGAATACCCATGTTGACCTTCCAAATCCCCTCTTGGATCTATTCTTCTTGTGGATTGAATACTACCTGTGTAACTTTCACATGAAGTCTGTGATGTAGCATTTTCTCAGGCAGTTTCCCTTGATTTGAAGGGGGAGCAGGAGACCATTTCTATCATAGAGCAGAGAAAGATGGGATGAGAAAACTCTAAGAAACACCCCCGGCCCCCCCATCTAATAGGCATGCTGCTCAGCAGCAAAGGAGTGGTTTGAGGGCCACTTTTCTTATCGAGGACGTCCCTGCTGGAGAGGATGACCATTTGAGGCTTGATCTTATTAATTACTTCTTTTCCCTTGAGGAATCTGAACATGGTGAACCTTTCTACAACAGCAAGGATATTTCAATGGTTGTCATGAAACTGAAATTTGGGTGACGGTTTATTAATAATTTTAACACTGAGTTACAACTCAGAGCCTGGAATTCCCAGCCTCTGTGGGTATAACAAGGAAACATGAACCCTCAGGCAGCTGACCAAATTAGAGAGTCTCCAGCCAGGGGAGATAAGAACTGTCAGTGTGGATTCCTGACTACAATGCTTAGGTTGGCTGTAACCTCCCGGCAGCCCTCTCATAGGTGGATATGCCAGTCCTCAGGTGCAGAGACAGAGGCCACATTGTCCCCCCAACTCAGTGTCCATAGTTAAATTACCTACAGAATGAGCTGTCACCTCTGCTCACTTTCTGCTGCCCCTGTGAGTTCAGGTCCTGGTGTGTGAATGCACAGGGTCAGGGAGGTGTTGATTACAAGTAATTGCCTACAATCAAATGGCAGACGAGGACTTCTGAGAACCTAATGAAGACAGAGAGGTTAGGGCAAGCGTATCTGAAGACAAGCAGAGTCAGAGTCTGCTCCCGGTGGTAGATGTGTTCCAGATAGCCTGTCTAGAGACACCATTAACCAAGAGAAGTCAAGGGGTCTGTCAAAGGGTGTGTTTATTGGTATAGCTTCCAGAAGTGGAGTCAGAAGATTGAAACTAAGTGGATAAAGACATGACTGAGTGGTCAGATCTTGTAATTAGAGGGACTAAGTAGGAGAAGGGAGGGCAGAGAGGTGAGTGAAGTTCATGATGGGAGAGGAAAGCAATAGGAGCAGTTGCGAATGCACAAGGCATGATGGTTCAGAGCTAGGTCAATGAACACTGAGTATGATTAGCAAGCTCCTGCTTGGTTGAGAACAACAGAAACAGATTCTGGGAGTTTCAAGAGAGGGGGAAAAAAGAGGTTGGGGCAGTTATTGAAGGGATAACTGAGGTATCTGATAGAACTGAAGGACAGAGATACATGCCAAGGATAAACTAGAATCAGGTGTTGAATTATCATGAAGAAACAGCATTTTCCTCTTTGCGTCTCTTGTTTCCTACTTCTTTTGCATCTTCTTTATTATTATTTTTTCACTGCCAAATGACATTCTTTTGCTAACCTTTTGCTGTGGTTGCCAGTTGCTCCTGAGTTAACATGTCCTCAGTTCTGGCTACCTGGAGAGACTGAGTTTCTTTTCTCAAAGCCAAACATTCTTGAAGGACTCTGATTGGCCCAATTCTGGTCAGGTGACCATCGCTGAACCAATCACCTGTGGTTAGGGTCACGCTGAAGGAACACGACAGCTTCTGTGGTAAAAGGAAGGGCTGGGGGAGTGACATTTCCCAGAAGAAAGACAATTTTTAGAAAAAACAAAAATGCTGTAGAAGAAATAATAATCGCTGTCAATGACACCAAGTGTCTCGCAGGGTAATTTTTCTATCTGTGCCCTGCTATGCTTAGGCATAGCAGTTATCTTAAAAGTGTCAAGCGGAAAGCCTAAACGTGGTATTTTCCTACCCTAGTTCTCCCTGTCTTCCCCACCGCAGGCTCCGTAGGGAGAAATCTAACTGGGCAGCAAGGCCACTCAGAGGATGAGGAGGGGAAATAAAGACCTCCGAAGGTGGTAGAACTGTGCTGTGGTCTGAAGCAAGGAAGGATGTGGTCAGTCCCACCCCGCTCCTCCTGCTCTACCCTGGGCAGAGGTGGGGTTCTCTCTAAGAACCACAGGTTTGAGGATGGAGAATTGGGATGCTATTGGAGGGATGCAGGGGAGATGGTCTAGGAGACAGGTAGAGAAGTTCTTGGACTTAGATCTTGTGTTTCTTCTTTTATTTCCCCTTTCTTGTATGGCTTTGGGAATATGCATTTTGCTTTCAGTGTTGCCTTGGACTTTGGAAAGAAAGTTAAGTGGACCACACAGGGATGAAGGAAAAGACAGTAGGAAGCTGGCTGCTGAGAGCTGGCTCTGGTGGAAAAAGACTCTCAGGGAGTGTGTGGAGGTGGCCTTGTGTAGCTTCTTTCAGCGTGGAAGGAAATGAACCAGGATTTGGGGATCTGGTCAGAAAAGAATGTGTATATTTGCTCTTAACATTTCCTGTGTTGTCCTGTAGAGGGAGGATTCCTCACCTTTTCCTCACCTTTGCTGATGTGCACCAATATAGCTGCCTAATTCCTGGATAGGAGATGAGCAGAGAGGCAGGGACCACAGTGGACACCACTTTGAAACACATGGACAGGGCCTCTCTTGAAGCAGATAACTATGTATATAAAATGAACTGCATTTCTCCTGATCTCGTCATCCCCATTTTTCATCAACTCTCAGGGGTGAGAAGCCATTTTACTTTTGCTCTGCAGTGCTCTTTTCCCTAGCTTTTCTCTCAAACAGGTCATAATTTCACTGTAATCAGCCATGCAATCACTATGTAAGGAGAACTCTGTGCATGTCATTCAGTCAGCCTGAAAAGGTCTGCTCTGAACCCCCACCCCCCACCCCATGGGTCCATATTGCTCATTTCCACTCCTTCTTCCTATTTCAGCTCAAATGTTGCTTCCTTTGGGAAGTCCTCCTGAGGCCCTCTTCCTCCACTAATGTACTTGCATTCCAACACGCAATCCATTATATTGCAGTTGCTCATCGGCCATGCTGTTTCTCCTATTAGACTGTAAAGGCTTGAGGGCAGTGTATTGAGCTGAAATGGTGGCCCCAAAGATAACAGGTCCTCATCTTTGAAACCCGTGAATGTTACTTTATATGGTAAAGTTTTGCAGATGTGAGTAAATTAAGGATCCTGCGATAAGGAGATGATCCTGGATTATCCCTGTAGGCCCTAAATATGATCATAAATGTCCTTATTTGAGGAAACCAGAGGTAGATTAGACACACAGAGGAGAAGGCAATGTGAGGATGGAGGCAGATATTGGGGTGATGTGGCCACAAGCCGGGAATGCAGGTCGCTGCCAGAAACTGGAAGAGGGAAGGAATGAGTTCTCTTCAGAGCCTCCGGAGGAGGCGGAGCCCTGCTAACACCTTGAACCTGATTTCCATCTCCTGGCCTCCATAACTAAGATAATAAATGCCTGTGATGTTAAGCCGCCAAGTTTATAGTAATTTGTTGCAGCAGTTATGGAACACTGATACAGGTAGTGACTATGTCTTTTCATCCCAGTACCTTGCACATACCCAAAATGGACTAGGTATGCAATAAATAGTTGTTGAAAAAATGAATTCTTTGGAAAGCGATCTTGGAACCTAGTGAAAAGAACACATATGAGAAGACCCCTACAGCCCTCCACAGTTTTCCTTCTTAGTATTTTTCATGATGATCCGAGTAATTTGTGGGCACATTCATTGAATACCAGTATCCCCTATAAGTCTGTGGTGGTGGAGACTTTGATGGCATTAGTTACTGTTATAGCCTCAGAACCTGTTCGGTGTCAGTTACGTAGTAGGTGCTTAAACATTTGTTAAATGAATGAATATGTGAATGAATTAATGGATGTCCTCCAGTGAGGAGATTTTAATCTTATGTGAAATGAAAACCTGAAATACCAAGTTTGAGCTGCATGTAAACTAAAACCAAAACACTACTGCTGACCTGTGTGCACACCAATATTCAGGTTTTGTACCACCTACCTGCTTGGAGGTAGTGGTGGGGATTTATGGGAGGAACTTAACCTTGGATGTCATGCGGATCTCAGGTCCTGGCCCTGGCTATACATCTTAGGCGTGTTCTTGGCATCTTTGAGCCTCAGTTTCCTAATCTATAAAATAGATATATTAATATCAATCTCAAAGGGCTACTGTGAGGTTTAAACAAGTTAGCTTTGCTCCTCTTCCCATCACTCTCCGCCCAGTGGTTTGGTCAGGGGTGGCCTACATCCTCATGCTGCCCCTCTTCCCCAAGAATTTGACCTGTTCAAAATCTAAGGAAATGGAAAGCTTGATTGTCATAGCTCTGTCCTGCTTTTGAGCAGCAGCTAAGAAGAGATAATCCTTAGTGGATAGATGTTCCCTGTTTCCTATGTGTTTCCTGGGCTCATGGTATAGTCTGCAAATGGAAGGGGAACTAAGTGGACTTTCCATTGCTTTAAATAATAATGCCATGTGCAATCTTTATTTTGGCTGAGGCAGGTGTGCCAGTGACAATGAAGCGAGGATTTGTGTGCTACCGTCCCAGAGAACTGATGTTTTCTTTGTTGGGAGGTGTGTGTGTGTGTGTGTGTGTGTGTGTGTGTCAGCATTTAGACAGCAAGGAAGAACCAGGAAATCATGTGTGTGTCATCCTATAAGGGGCTTGGGTTTGCTGGACTAGAACCCAATTGAGATTTTTTTACCAAAACAATCGAACTTTGTGTTAATCAACTCCCTCCAAGTGAGACAGCTCTACACGTCAGTGTGTAGCACAGGAAAGGAAAAGCCTCATGAAATGACATGGCCTTAATGTCTTACTGCACAAGTGCCGTGACTCCTTTCGAGTGATTGTTATTAGCACCCCTTTCAAACAGCCGCTCGGAAGGTTGCTAACTTATGCCTGTGGGTTTTTCCTTTTCTTCCCTGCTGAGCATCACAGCCTTCTCTCCCGCCTGTCTAATTCTCAGAGTATGTGAAAGTGTGCATGGGCAGGGGTCTTAGAACATACTCATGCTTAAAAGAAAGCCTTCAGCTTTGAATGCAGTGAGGAGCAGGGGTCTGGGGGTTTCTCAGCCCCTCATTGGGGACAACCCTCTTTTCCTTCTTGCAAAGCACTTTTGAGTAGATGAAAAAGGCTAATTTTACATTCTGAGTCTGTGGTTGTATTATTCCTCAGTATCTTATATTTTTGTGGAGTATGCCTGTCCCACAGATTTCTCTGAGGGAGAGTCATAGAATCTGGGGCCCCCAACCCCAGTGGGAGAGGACTTTCTGAAAAGGGTTGGGTAGGAGGTGCTGTCAGAGGAAAAGAGAGCAAAGTGTGTACCTGTGAGGCTGCCCTAACTCCCCAGGAAGTTTTTAAATTTTGCATTTTTTCCAGTGTATGGTGACAATTGTAGGATAGGTACAATTTGGCTTTATTGAAGTAAAAGTGATTTATAATAAATTGTCTATACATAAAGTGTGCAGTTTAATGCATATTGATACATATATGCAGTCAAGAAAATACATCATCCCCAAAGTTGACTTGTGTTCCTTTGTAATTCACCCCCCCACACACACACACATTAGCAGCCACTGATCTGCTTCCTATCACTTGAGATTAGTTTGGGTTTTTTAGAAGTGTATATAAGTGGAATCATACAACATGTAATACTTTTTTGGCCTGGCTCCTTTCACTCAGCATAATTATTTGAGGTTCATCTGTGGTTTTGGATGTACATTTAGCTCATTCTTTTTTTTTCTATATGGGTATACCAGAGTTTGTTTATCCATTTGCCTGTTAACCGACATTTGGGTTGTTTCCAATTGTTGCTTATTACACAGAAATCTGCTATGAGCATTTGCCTGTAAGTCTTGGTGTGAATATATGCCGGAATATACTGTCTTAAGTGTTGCCCCTCTTGTGACATTTTCTTTAGCTGTCCCCAACCTCTGCAAAGCCTGACACAGCCAGCCAATATTATGTGGTAGTGTGGAAAATAAAGGGAAAGGAGGGGCAATGTGTTCACTGTCCACTGTGCTGCGTCTGTGTGGGGACCTGCAGCATAGTGAAGAGTCGCCTATAGCAGAACTGAAGGTCGCTCAGAGAAGTGGCCACACCAAGCCCTTGACTCAGAAGTAGCCATGAGCAAAGCCCCTATGTCCCAGGTGGACTCGTTGGTAAGGACACATTGACATTTGAGATGCATTGAAAAGGTATGAAACCCATTGCAGGCACCCACGTATCTAAATTCCTTCTGGTGCATTTGCTTCCTTGATTGCTTTGTTTGTAAATTCTAGGTTATTTTCTTGACAACTGGGGGTTGTAGATAAATAACCATTAGGTAGAGGAGACATTACTCTGTTATTCTTCAAATATCTCAGGCCATCTATCAATATTATGATATGTATCAGTCCTATGTCTGAGAAGTCCCAGGGTGTTCTTCTAACTCCTAAGTCCTCTTTGTGGGGAGGACTTTTATTATCTTACAGGATGAACACTGGGCCTCCTTTTATTTTTTCTTTTTCTTTTCTTCCCTAGGTTTATTGAGATATTATTGACACATAACATGTAAATTTAGGTGTATAATATATATATTGCAAAATGGCTACCACAATCAGGTTAGTTTAACACCTCCATCCTATTACATAATTAACATTTGTGTGTGTGTGTATGTGTGTGTGTGTGTGTGTGTGGTGCTAACATTTAAATGAATCAGCATCTCTTACAAATAGCTTCTTCGATGATTGCTAACTTCTGCCTATGAGTTTCTGCCATCATCAATTTTCTAATTTCTCCAAAAGGCTAAGGAGCAGTGCACCTCAAGCCAGTGAGATTTCTACATTTCACAAGCACCCAGATATTGGGAACTACCTGGAGGACTGACTATACTCGTATATGTTCACTTTCATGTAGTTGCTTCGGGCTGTCTACACCAAGCAAAGCTTTTGCACAGTCCGTTACCACAGATTGTCAGAATTGCAGGGGTCTTTGCAGGCTGTGCTGTCCAGCTGTGACATTTTTAAGAGAGGCCAGCCATGGTTCAGAGAGGTGAAGGGCCCTGCCCAGGTCACAGAGCTTGTAAGTGGCGGTGGGGCTAGACTAGGGACTCAGCCCTCAGGCATCCCAGCCCACTGCTCTCGCCACCTCGACCTCCCTCAGCCCTCAGCTCTCATTTAGTTTTTCTGTGCTTAATATGTTTTCCTTGAATTGATTTTTCTCCCCTGCCTCATCCATTACCTTCAAGGTTATTTTTGGCGCTCTTCTCTGCCTCTTTCATTGCAGACTGATTTCTCAGGCTTTGCTGAGGTTGGAGGCACTTCCCAACCCAGGTCTCTGGCTTTCATTAACATTCTGTTCCTTCAACACCCATACTTTATTGTCTTCCTGGGACCTGTAAAATGGATCATCCCCAAGACCCCTTAACCCCATCTTCCCTCCCCACTTCCAGCCCCTAAGGTGCTGCTGTTTCCCATCATGCACTATCCCCGCCCCCTTCAGTCTATTCCCAGCTCACAAAGGCTGCTCATAATGACAACTCTTGGAGCTCATCCTTCAGTGATAATTCAAGGCTGCACCAACCACGGGGTGGTAACTACTGATACATCTTTCTGACGGCATTTCTTTTCTCCACCCAGTTTTTTGTGTGTGTGTGGAGATATGTCTATCTTGATTAATTCCTTCTCTCCTAACTATATGGTGGGTGGGGCATCTGCCAGGTACTTGGAGGTAATGCTTGCTAGAGTATGGGTGGTTCAGCATTATGTGTGGAGATGGAAAGAGAGATGGACTGAGCACAATTCCAAATACCAGTGGTCTACTTCCAGATGCTGGAATATCATAGAGAGAAGAAGAGGGCTTTAGAAAGGGTCAGACAACCCTTCTTTCAAAGTCCGGATCTATCATTGAGGGACTGTATATAGGTAAGCCTGAGTTTCCTCATCTGTAGAATGGGGATGACTGTCAACCACTTTCAGTCTTAAAGGGAGTACTAAATGGGGCAAAGGGTCTAAATTTCTTAGCCCAAAGCAGGATACTTTTGAAGTCAGAGGGGATGGGTTCAAATCCTGGGCTCCCTGAGTAGTTGCTATAATCCTTGGCAAACTCATCAATCTCCTTAAGTTTCCATTTACTTAATTGTAATATGGGAGATGAGTGTCTAACCTAATAAATTGGTTTTGATGATTACTACACAAAAGTGTGGGAAGCACTTAGTCTGGCAGACAGTGAGCACTCAGCAAATGTTAGCCATTTTTAAGTGTTCAATAAATGCTACTTTCTCTTCCCTTGTAAATTTAGCCCTAGCCTCTTTTTAGGAAAAAAAATATGTAATGCACATCCTAAACATCCTATGAGCATTGAGAAGTTTGTAAATTAAACATTCATTGAATACTTACTTTTCTTTATATATGCAGAGTATACGAGTATTTACTGAGAGTATACTCTGCAAGGAGAACCACTCTAGCTGAGTGGCAAGCAACTAGGCAAATGATTTCAAAATAGTTTGTCACCAGAGTCAAAACAATAAATTGCAAATTGAACCACTGTTACAACAATTCAATTCTACATCCATTTATTAAGCACTTACTAAAGGCCAGACATGAAGATGAACAAGACCTGACCTCCAGAAGCTTACAGTCTATAGAGGTATTATTAATATCTGTGATAAGGATAGTGATGGTGGCAGCAACCCTTCAACAATGATAATAGCTAAGATATATGAAGAACCTTTAACAAGACAGATATTGGCTAAGAGCTTTGCATAAATTATTTCATTAAATTCTCATAAGAACCCTTTGAGGGAAGTAACCTTGTTCTCTTCTGAGTGAAGAAAAGGAAGCGCAGAGGATTAGTCATTTGCCCAGCACCACACAGTTCCTGGGAAGCAAGGCTGGCTCTCAAACTCAGATCTGCTTGGTATCAAAGACATTGCACCCAGCCATTCGGCACTGCCCTTCCATGACAAATTATAGTGGAGGTCACAGTCACATAAATGCTGTGGTAAACGCTGTGGGGGAAGAGGACTGGAGCATCCTGATTCTGACCAGGATGATTGCTGAAGCCTTCATATCTGAGGCATCTTTGGAGTTGAGACTTAAAGGATGAGTAGGTCAATGGCAGTGGACAGAGTAGAAGCGGGGTCTGGGCAGGGGACCCTATCTAGCCTGGCCAGTAAAGTGGGCAGGCAGGAAGGAGGGTTCTGAGTGAAGGAGAGATCAGTGTAGGTGGGAAGGCTTTGGAGGCTGGGCTTGTGAGGTGCAGCACAAAGGCCAGGGAGCCTCATGTTCCTTGTTTTATTTTGTCGGTTTAGGTAGATTATTTTAGGATCCATAGGGAAAGGTATTTTTCCATTTTGATTGCTGGAGCTTTTTCACATGTGTGACCTGGGAGCCAGGAGAACTGGGTTTTATTGAAAGGACAATGCCATAATGGGCTCTGAAGTCAAACCCCACCATCCATTTGCATCCCATCGCTGTCACTTCTTGGCTATAGACTTAGGGCACGGCACATTAGTTGACACTCCTGAGCCTCAGTCTCCTCCTCTACAAAGCGGGTTTGCTGGGAGACTTGAACAGAGGAATATCTACAAAGCATTTAGAACAGAGCCTGGTGCTGAACAAGCTCCCACAACATAGCATTGCCATTATTGGTCACGGGGCAACTACTGTGTGGCCATGTGGCTTTCTCTATCAGTCTCACAATGCTCATCCATTAATGAAGGCATTGAATGTAACAGGTCCATGAGCCCTTCTGGTCTAAAATGGTTTAGTTCCTCATGGCTCCTTGGTGAAGAAGTTTAGAATGTAACAATTTTAGAGCATTCCTTTCCTGATACAATGAAGAACTGGAGTAATTCAGGAGCTGCAGGGGGTTCTGTCTGGCAGAGCCTTCCTAGAGCTGGTGATTTAGCAAGGCTGAGGCCTCATCACTGCTTAGCCTCCAGGTTGTCAACAGAGAGGCAAAGTCTCTTCTCACTGGACTACTGAAATGGCTTGACAGTCCCAGTGACCTCATTACCTTACCTGTTTTGTTGTCGGGGGTGCTTTGTTTTGAACCACCAGGGGCCCTAGCCTCATATTCCTTAAGTGTTTTGATCAAAACACAGTTCTGCCTGTTAAGTCTCTTGCTTGCATGGTTGGCCATAGGGTTCCCCGTGAGGGACGTGCTGCCTGTCCCCCACCCCGCCCCCCTCATCCCCACCAGGCATGCGCCCTTTCAGTATCTGGCGTGTCTGCCAGGCGGGCTGTGTGGTTCCCCGTGCTGTGTCTGAGGCACAGCTCACCACTGGGAGGCCGCCTCTCAGGAGACACACGCAATCAGTGTATCTAATTCATCCAGTGGCTATTTAGCTCATTAAACAGCTACAGATTCAAATAGAAAAATGAAACTGCACAACATTAGAGCTAAATATGCTTCCTTCCTTTGTCTTAGTTTTATTTTAAAGGGAAGTGTGAGGAGATCTGCATACTGAGAGGCTCATTGCCGGAGTAGGAGCGAGAGACTGAAAGCATCCAGGCAGAGAGATGAAAGGAGATTGGCCCCAAGCAACATGCTCATTGCAGGAAGTGAGGGGTGGTGAATCCATATTTCTACATAATAAGCTGTTCTGTGGGGGCCGAAGAGTCTCTTCATCAGTGCGGGGGACAGTGTGAGGCAAGGCTGGCTGTGCCTGTGGGGAGGAGGTCACCGTCCCTGCTGGTCTCAGGGGCAGCATGTGGCCAGCCAGCTGGGTCCCTGCAGGTAGTTTCCCTTTGCCCTTTCAGCCTGGGCAAGACCACAATGTGGGCTGGCAGCTGGGAAGTGACTATCTTTTGACGAATGAAGTGTCTCTTCTTTAGAGTGGTAAGGATATTAGGTGGCACCAAGTTCATTTTAGTCCTTGGTTTGCGTTTAAATTCTTCACGATCCAAAAATCTCCTGGGGACTATAAAATGATTTTTTAAAAATCCCAGGCTTTTCACTGTATTCCAGACTCTTACTCAGATTTCTGTGGTTGAGAAGCCAGCTAGTAGCTTACACACTCCCATAAACTTTTTTTTTCTTGCCTCCAGCATATCTATTTATTTATTCTGTCTACAATGTCCAAATTTGCTTTGGGGAAACTACCTTCCCCTATCATAACCATGGCTATTGACCCTACTCTCAACTCTAGGGGTGAGGTTGGATTGGTTTGAGCTAATTGTTATGTCCTGTCCCCGGGTGTGCGACCCATTTTGGGCAATAACACACAGGCACCAGTGTGGGGATGGGGGTAGTGCTCTTTCTTTGTCTCACCCAGAAGCTGGCAGAGAGCAGTCCCTCCCCTGGAAGGTGTGCTCAGAGGCCACAGTTTGGCCGCAATCAGTGCAGCCCCTTGGCACCTGTGACAAGGGGCATGCTGAGGATGATGCTGGCATGCCACTTCTGGATTCTCCAATTATGTTAGCCAATTACTCTGTTTCATTTTGACTAGTTTTCCTCTTAGTTGCAAAGGGAAGTTTTAGAATAGATAGTCCTATTAACCACAGAAATAACGAAAACTGATGGCCAAAGATACTTTATTTGGTCTCAGCAACCAATTTTATTCCTTTCTGTTGTAACATTGCAGGTTCTGTAAGAGCTAATATTTATGGAAAACACGTGCCAGACACTAACTTACGTGTTATGGCTTGTTTCAACCCCCAAACGACCTGGTGTGGAGTGTATTATTATTGACTCCATTTACAGATGAGGAAACTGAGGCACACAGAAGGTAAGTAATTTGTCTATGGCCACAGAATCAGGGAGTGACAGTCATGATTTAATCTGACACCAGACTTCTCATATCCCCCATAACTCTAGTATTTTATGAGTCTACAATTTTCAGACACAGAGCCAATGATCCTTCCCACCGGGAACTACCAACCATCTAGCCAATCTCACTGCCCAGAGGTGTCTCAGCTTTTCTCAATTCCATGTCCTTTGCTCCAATTGTCTGTTGCATTCATACATCATCTGGCCTCATCCTCCAAGTCTGACACTCTGGTTTCTGTAACATGTATCTCCATCGCACTGCATTAGAACGTCACCAGCCCACTCCCACTTGTCCCTCAGTACTTGCTTTTCCAGAATAGTCCCAAATGCAAGTTTTATATCCTGGAGAAGCAATGGTGGGATTAGATTCTTTGGGGATGAACGCCGAACGCTCCCCTGGATTTATATCCACATATTGAAATCTTGTTCAGTTTGTGACACGCTGATTTTGCCCAGGTCCTGGGAGAGGTGGGAAGTTACAGAATGTTTCCTCATCACTCCTCTCTATCCTCTGTCATTCCAGTCTCCAGGCACACTCTTAACCATATAAACAATCACTATCCAAGTTTCTCAGTCAGGGAACTTTCTAGATTCTCCCATTCAGTCTTCCTCACTTTGATATTCCCCACAGTGGTGTGGCTGGGTGCCACTCAAGTTCTTCTTGCTGTGACTTGTCCTTTATGCAATGCAGAGAAGAGGAGGGGATGGACTCTGCTTGGCACAATCGGGGGCACCACGAAAGTGAGGGGAAAGGGCCGACACTGGCAGCAGTGGGGAAACTGTTCATGGCGTCATACCTCTGAGAGCTGACAATTGCATCACATACCCAGCCATCCTGTCTCTCACCTATCCCATCCATATCAAGCAGTCAATTGTTTATTGGTTTGAATAAGTACATACACATGATTATATATTAGAAGGTAACTTTTATAACTCACATAAGAAAACCTTCAGATCCCTGACTGTACCAATTATACTCTAGTTCCATTCACTCATCAATTGAATAATGTATTGATCTACCCATTCATCTAGCAAAACCTTATTGAACACCTACACAGGCATTGAGGATATAGAGATAAAAAATACATTTATGTTGTTTGCCCTTACAGCTCACGCTTTAGTGGAAGAGAGAGAGAATATTTCAGTCTATTTAGGTAAGTTTTGAATGGAGCTAACCATAGCATGTCATGGGAGCACAGAAAAAGGGCCAGGCTGTGGGAGTCAGGAAAGTCTTCCTAACAAAGTTGACAACTGGGATTGAGAGCTGTAGCAAATACAGTACTACTAATTACTTCCTGGTGTCTGTCCTCTCCTTCCTTCGAGTAATAGAACCTACGAGGCTTCAATTGAGCACAGTGGCCAAAGGATCATTTCTAGAGTCTACATCTTGGTGGAGCCTTGGGACTAAATCATATTCAATAGCATAAGAGTGGAAGAAATGTATACAGTTTGGTTATGGCCTTTAAAAAGGTATCCTGCCCTCTGCTTCATCTTTCCCATTCTCCTCAGGTAGGAATTGAGTAAGGTGGAAATGATCTAGCTCTGACCATATAAATAATGCCCTAGTGGAAGACAGTCATAAGAGAGAAGGAAATAGGGTCCCTGGATGCCTCTATGGAACCCATCAACCCTGGACCTCTCATGTAGTCACTGCATGTGGGCGCCCCTTTGCAAAAGCAGCTTAACCTGCACCTCTACAAAATAACCAATCACCTGCAGGCCCAGCTCTGCACAAGTCATTCATCCTAATTAGATATTTAAATGTTCCTTCCCCTTTAGTAAGTATGATCTATGAACAGTGAGTGGTCGCTGTGCTTTGACATTTCTGGAGGATCTGGGGATGAATAAAATACTAGATTTAGGTGACAGTATTGAGCTGTAGCCACAGTGAGCATCCATGTCGTGTATAGTCAGTGTTTCCGACTAGTCCTGTACCAGGTCTGTACTCTGTTGGGCGCTTGGAGGTGGAACGGTTTAAAGGGATGGGACAAGTGACAGAAGCCTGGCTGTGCTTCTCAGCTTGTGATTGGACGGCCTTTGCTTCCCACTCACTCCATGCCCCCTGTTCCCCTTGGGCCAGCCACTGCCCTAGGTAATGTTACAGATCATCTTGAACTTCTGCAATTCAAAGATCGATTCCTGTTATTATTACTATTGAAGATGAGTGCCCTGCTGCCATCATCTCCCAGAGGGAGTTTCTGGCATGCTTTGCAGTTGGAGCTATAGAACCATCTTATACATCACAATCATCCTTTCTTCTTCTACTAGTCATATGACCAAGACTACCTCCAGAAACTACTCTTCGGGCTAAAAGTTGGCAAACAAAGAATGCTGAGGGCAAAAAGATGACTTAACTATCCTCCAATATTTCTCATTTGCTGTCAGTCAGTGAACTAGAAGGCAGTCAGGCACCTTGCTCTGAGAATATATCTAGAGGCAATTGGGTAGGTAGGTTAGAATCTCCACGGGGTTATCTATTTCTATGAAATAGAGCTCTATGGACCAAAAAAGATACAATTGCCAGTTTTGTGAGAAATCATCTGTGGAACCGATGACAGGTTATCAGCTACCTGCTTTGTTAAAATTTTCCCTAAGCCCTGGGTGGCTGGGAGCCCTCTGCTTGGTTGGTCTATCTGTCTGTCTGTCTCTCTTGCTCTCCTTCCAGTCCTGATGCATTGCATGTTTATGATGTCATCGCTCACACTGAATAGTCATGGCTTCCATTTGCCTTCTTCCCCTTAAAGGTGAATCATGTATCTTGTCTCCAGAAACCAGTATAACACCTGGCACTTGGAAAGATTTGTATGATTCGTAAGATGAATACATCCTCATAAAGCACGGTCAACACACTGGCTATGGGCCCTTCTGACGGGCATCTGAACATCAAATCACAAAACAGCCCAGCTCTGAAATTCTGGATCCATCTGGCCTTCCATCCCTGGCCTTCATGTGCCACACCTCAGTGTGTGCCCATTTCCTGTTGATGCTCATTTTCCCAGTCCCAAGATTCCTGCTTTCCATTCAGGGAGACCTGGATTTCCTCTCTGCATCCTTTGACCTTAAGACAGGTCCTTAGATGCTGCTAGCTCTTGATTCTGCTTGCTCAGTGGCTTCTGCTATCTTAGGTGAGGCACTCCTCATTTCTGGCCAGATCCTACGAAGGCTCTTTCTAGGTCCAGGCCCCTTGGGGGTGGTAGGACAGGGAGGTAAATACTATAGCATTTGAACCCAAATGGCAGACTCCTTCTTACTGACATTTGGGGAAGACACTCGAATAGGAAATTTCAGAGAAAAGACCCTCATTTTTTATTCCACACTCCTCAGTGATTCACCCATGCCTTTTCTTTTTCTTTTTTAAATTTCCTTTTTAAAAATGTTTTTATAACATTAGCAGGTAAGTGCTTAAAAATCAACTCTCCTACCGGGCTCATTACCTGGAACTTCACATTGAACTCTCATATAACCCCCTACCCTTTGTCACTTGGACAAAGCTCAAGGTATCATCCCTAGACACCCTGAATCACCAGAGTCCCTGACGCATGACTTCCCATAGTTCACAAGTTTCACCAAGGCACTTTTTCTGCTTAGGAAGAAACGTCTCCCTTTAAATGTTTTGTTTGCCTTCAAGTCCATTTGAATAGAAAGATACAATGGAATTCCATTAAAATAATGTTTGGGGTGTGAGACACCAGGATAAGAGAAGGAGATTGCCCTATTCTTTACGCAGTGCTCCACTTGGAGCTGACAGCTCCTGGATAACTTCGGGAAGCAGGCTGTTAAGAAAACAAGTGGGCCATATTTCAGGCTGGCTCCTAGCCTTGCTTCGCTGTTTTTATTAGCTAAGCACAGGGGCTTGTTAGAGCAATAATACACCAGGCTGCTTTACAGTGCTTTCCTCTATATGCTGAATTTTCATAATTGTTCAACGGGAAAATTGTTTTTGGTCTAAATATGTAAATTCTTAAGTCACATCTGGAAAGACAGTAAGTGAGGGATCTTTGACAGAGTTGGAAAGGTCTGACCTCTCTCTTGAAATATGAATGATCTGGAGCCCAGAGAGAAGAGATGAAAGCCCAGCCACACAGGAAGTGGTGGTAGAGGCAGGACCAGGACCTGGATTCCATGCTGTCCCCCTGCTGTTGTGCCTGACATATGTGGGGATGTGTAGGAAGGTTTTACACCAGAGTATTCTTCTTGTTGCTGTTAGAGTCAAACAATAAAGATTGTAAGGCTCAGCCAAAGAAAGTATCCTCAGGCTGAAGCCAGAGAGGATGTAGTCAGACTCACAAAAGAAATTTCTTAAGAATTAGTGCATTAAGATTCTGTGCTTAAAATAATGTTTAAAAATAAGGGTGAATTTGGAGAGGATTATCAAAGTGATAAAACAGATGGAGAATAAGTAACATGAGGGATATCCTCCCAAAAGTTTTTAAGGGTGAGAAAATCATGGACTATCTTGGGTGGGTAAAATGTCCCAAAAGGTGGGAACCCTAGACCGGAGAGCTGGGGAGGTCCTGTCCAGGGCTACTCAGAGACACTCAGATGGCTCTTCCTCAGTTCTCAGGATGCATGACTCAGGGGTAAGGCCTTTCTGTGGGTAGGGATAAAGAGACTGTGTCCTGGAGACCAGAGATGCTCATTAGTGGCTATTCATTCTTTACTTTCCCCAGCCAAGGCAGATTCAGAGTATTACTGGGTAAGTGAATGAATAAATCAGGATCAAAGAGCAGGTGAAAAGATGATGTAACATTAGGGAAGGTGAGACCATCTCGTGTTCTCCCCTCTGTATCCCAGATGGCCAAACGCTGCAACAAAACTTGTTCTGGGATAAAGATTCCAAAATTGATTAATTTTCCAGGTACTGAAGTCAACTTCTTTAGCATAAAATTTTTTGATTTGGTTTTTTTTTTATTTGAAAACAATTTGACCATATTACACACTTCTAAAACAGGGCTTACGAAACAGAAACATAATTGTTTCTGCTTCAGAACAGTAATATTAATAATAATAAAATACTGTGATGCATTTTTCTAAGGTGCTTTGTGATTATGATGTAACTTTACATGTGATGGCTGTCTGGAAAATCCAGCCATTGTCACTATAACAAGGACAGGCACATGGCTGGATACTTTCCGGATAGCCCTAGTATAGCATCTCATTTAATCTTCACAACACATTATAATATAAATTGCCATATTTTCCATGTACAATTTTGCCTAAAATTGATAAACAAAAAGTTGAGGGTTGTCTTACACATGGGAGTAACCAGTTGAGAGGGGTTCTTAATGTTGGGTTAGAAAAGTAGGGTCATCTTATACATGGTGGTGTCTTAAACACGGAAAAATACAGTATGTGTATGTAGATATGTTTCCCTCATTTGAATAGATAAAGAACTGAGGATCCAAAACAAGCTATTATTATCATTAATAGCACTTTTTAAAGGCCACACAACCAGTAAGAGTCAAAGATAGGTCACCAGTCCACATCATCCAATTGCCTCCCCATTGCCTAAGCTGATAGAATGCGTGCCTCTTGGCTTCATCTCAGGGCATGGTGCAGCAGAATCGGGAGTCTGCTAGAGATGTGGGCACCGTAGACTGGGGAATGAGGCATGTTGGACTTAAGCAACACGTTGGTGAGTAAGGGCAGGAGGCCAGGACAGTGGGGGCGAAAGAGCCTAGTGGGAGGCCTGGACCCCAGAGAAGGGAGGTGGCCAGCCATCAATGTTGGTGCCTAAATGGGTGTGAAAAGTTGGCCAGCTGCCTCTGGCATTGCTAACCCAGGCGGGCCTGTGTGGTGGGCAGGGCCTGGCAGAAGTTCTTGGCAGGGGTGATGTTCGGAGGCAGGTGCTTATGGATGGCCAGAGTGGCTTAGAGCCAGACCCCAACCAGAGGCCAGACTGCAGTGCAGGAAGCAGGGTCCAGCCTCAGGTGCCACAGGCCGGGATAGACAAGGCACAGTATGTGAGCCGAGGCCAGGTGGGCTGGGGTTCAGGGCAGGGAGCCAGGCTGAGCAAAAGGGCAGAGACTGTGAGAGGCTCTGCCGCCACCCTGGCCTATGCAGCTGGGCCTGAGATGCTGTGGATCCCACAGCACACTGGTGTCTGCACACAGACTATCAGGGGTTCTTATCAGCCTCACCGTCTGAGTTCCCAGTCACCCCCAAAGTTGTAGGAAGAGAATACGGGGGTATAGGAAAGAACTACAGCAGGAACGTGCCATGCATATCTATAAGTGGCCCCTCTGGGGGCAGCAGAAACAGCAGCAGACACAGTGAGCACTACTTGGAGACGGGGTGGTGGAGTCATGACTGGAGAGTCTCACTTGTTAGCTATGGCCTTGAACCAAACACGTGGTCATGCTAAACAATATGATGATGTCAGGTGACTCATTTCACCTGATACCATAACCAAAAGTACCAAAGGAAGCCCCTACTTCCTTTAGCTCCCTGTTGCCTATATAACTTTGAGGGTGCAGAATGAAGAGTTTGGATCTTTCAATACTTTTAATGCAACAGCTAAAGTATTAGGTATCTGCAGTGTGTCAGGCACTGTGCTGAGTGTTGCAGGAAAACAGGGATGCCTAAAAGCCTAGGCTTTGAAACCCAGGGCAGGGAACTAACATCTGGTCAGACAGACACATGCATGAGCAGTTATGATGCAAATGCATTAAAGGTGGAATGGAGTCAGAGACGCAAGGGAGTACATGCATAGGTGGCTGCAGGGACCCAGAGCCAGGGACACCTCATTTTCACCAGGGAGGTTGAGGAGGGGACTCACGAAGCAGCTGGTGTCTGAGCTGGATCATGGAGGAGAGCTATAATTGAGAATAACAGCAGAATCCAGCTGAGAGACCATCAACCATGGGTTGGGTCTTAAACCAACTCATAAGGCTCTAAACTAATGCTCCCAAATGGAGACTGTATACCTGAAGTGCCCAGGGATCATATAAATAATCTGCAGAAGACCGGACCCCTTCAGACCCCCTATTTCAGGAGCCCTGGGAGTGGGGCCTCTTGTTTGCATCCTGAGGAAGCCCTTATTCCCCCAGGTGATTCTGATGAGCATGGGTAAGAGCCAGTGCCCAAAGCCAGTCCCAAGCTTTGGCGTGCTTCAACATCTCCTGGACATCTTGTTAAAGTACAGATTCCTGGGCCCTCCTCTCAGAGATTCTAATTCAAGGGGTCTGGACTGAGGCCTGAGATTCTGCATTTCCAACATGCTCTTGGGTGAGGCTGCTGCTGCAGTTGTGTGGACCATGCTCTGAGCAGCAGGGCTCTAAACCACATCCTGGGCCTTGGCTTCTTATTGGGATGGTGGGACCCAGAGTTAGGAAGTCCCTTTAACTGAGAAATGCTTTTGAAAACATGCATGCTCCTCCATCCTGGACCTTTAAGAAGTCACTACACCCAGCCATTTTGAAACTACCTGCCTATACAGGATCCATAGCACCCACGTGCAGCCTCTGTCCTTGTTCCCCTGCCTCTACTTCCCCTCTGTTTCTCATGTTCCTGTGTTCCTGTTTTAACACCTGATCTGTAAAACTTTCCTGGATGTTGTACATCCCACCTCTGCCCAGCTATTTCAGGAATATGTTCTGGATCTCTTTGTGGCCACTCCACGGAAGTTCAGCAAAGAGATGGCCTGGTCACACCAGACTCGTTGGCTTAGCAAACATCTGCACACCTTCTTTCCGACACTCACTCTGGAGAGATTGGTGCAATGACTCTGGGTCATGTTTGTTCTTTACATGTTTTTGATCGGCTTCATTTTTGAAAAATATTGTTCATGGGAGCAATTTGTGATCATTAGTGTGAGAGACCCCTTCACAGCCCTTTTTGTGTTAGCATAAATTACCTGGACAGCATTGCTGTGCTAGCTGACCAACCCTGGGACTTGGTCATTTGAACACATTAGCTGTTGACAGATGACACCTGCCTTTTCAAAGCTTGGCAAAATAGGCTTTGCATTATGGGTTCTCATTAATTTAGTGGATCTTGGCTGGTTCCCCACTTCCAGCCCTGGGGAAAGTCTTAATCTTGAAGCAACATCTATGTGCATTTCCATTAAATTACACAGACAGTTTTTTCTTTCCTTTCTACAATTTTCTCTCTCTTTTATTCTTTATTAAATCAAATCCTTTGTGCTGAGAACAGTACTAGATGAAAGGCTGGAAATGAAGAGATAAATTCGATTGGGTCACCTGTACTCAAATCAGGTGGAAGAGACATACGCCACATGACCCTATCTGCAAATAATATGTGTTGTTAGAGAGGCACCAGTACAGGAGATACACAGAAGAGGAAGTGTTCGTTTGCGACTTAAGGAAACAGCTTTATGGAAAGAAAAAAGTAGCCTTTTCTCATAGGAATGGCCAGGCTTTGAGAGGATAACAGTATCTGAATGTAACACAAGAAACATGGTAATTAAAAGAACGCAAATGTATCACATCTCTTAGATAACCACAATAAAGATTTTGATAATACTAATTATAGCAACAAATGTCTTTTGAATACTTTATGACGAACACTGTGTTAAATAATTTATATGCATTATCTAGTGTAATGAAATCCTCCCAACCAGCCTATGAAGGAAGCTACAACATGTCCCTGTTTTACAGATGGGCAGACAGAGGTTTAGAGAGCTTAGGTAACTTGCTCAAGGTTTTCACAGGGCTGAAATTTGAACCCAGCAATTTAAATCAGCAATTACTTGTTGAATACGCAGTGCATCGGGCACTTTGCACGCCTCATCTTTTTCACCTTTTAAACAACCCTGGAAAGCAGGTAGCACAGCACTGTTTTGCAGGGGAGGCTACACCTTCCAAGAGATGAGTTTTGCATATTTAGGCAGTCACTAAATGGAAAAACTAGGGTTAGAAACCAGGTCTGTCTGAGCACCAGAGCCTACTTTCTTTAGAACTTGCCAGATTCTTGCCCCATCATTAAATCCTTGAATGTCTGTCTTAACTTAAAGGGGTGGCAGGAAACATGGGTGTTCCAGACAGGCTGCTTGGGGAGAATCCCTTCTGTAATGAAATGATTGCTCCACATTTGCTTAGGGATGGAAGTGCAAATGGCATGAGTGATTGCCCAAAGAAAGAAAGAAGCAGAGAAATCTGGGGCTTGGAGGGGCCAGTGTGAAGGCGAGATGTGGAGGTCAACCTGTAAATGAGAGATGGATTTGGTGAGGTGGTGGATAAGCTGTAGGCAGCCTGGGGCTCTGGAGTCCAGCAGTCCTGGGTTCTAATCTTGGGGGACTACACTTTTTACTACACTTTTCTGAGCCTCAGTTTTCTCAGGTGTAGAATGGGAATCCTGATACTGTCCTAGGAGGGTGTGGTGAATACATGAGCCAGCCTGGAGAGCAGAGTCCGGTTTTGATTAACCTGTAGGCACCTCGCTGCCCTGTTTACTTTGGCTCCTGCTGGCTCTGACCAGGCTATTGAGAAAAAGGGGCTAATTTCTTGAGCAGGCAGGATCTGATTTCAGCAGGGAGGCTCCAGGGCAGGGCCTGGCATGGGGGACTCTGGCATAATGTCCATTTGTTTGGTTCTTTCTCCAGGCCAAAATGCTGGTTTCAGGAGCCTTCACCCAAGTACTAATTCTACCTAATTGGTTTGAAATGCACAGCGTGGATAAACATCCTGTCAGCCCAACATTCTAATAATGCCAGTGACATTTATGCCTGAGAGGAAGTATGCAGAACAAAGGGAAACCTCACCCCAGGTCTCCTGCCGTGAATGACAGCCCAGACAAGGCACCCCCTGAGCCCGGCAGTATCAGCGTCTGGGGGCGGGGACAGGCAGGGATGGGTGCCATGTGGGCTATCTGGGCACTTAATGAAGCCCTTGTAGGCTCCATTAGGAAGTAGGTCAGACTTTCCCATGACGGGAGAAGTGGAAAGAACACCAGGACACCGATGGGCAAGTTGCTCAAGCCCTCTGAATTTTTGGTTTCTGCCTGTGAGACAAGCACCATGATGTTCTGGGCATGAAATGAGAGGAATAAATAAAGAACTTGCACCCTTCCTGCCAAGCTTCCAGAGCTCCAGCAATGTTAAGTTTTTTCTCCTTTCATATTTTTCCTTTCTCCTGGAATCAACTTTTTCTTTGTCCAAAGATCCTGTACACCCTCATTCACAAACCGGGGAGTACCCACTATTCACGCAGTCATTCATTAAGACCATTTTCTCATTCATCCATGAATTATGTTTTAGTCACCAAAAAGTGCCAGGGCCCAGCTGCGAAGCTGCTTTGAAAATTAATCAGACCTCTTCCTGGCCCTTGAGTTGGTCAGAGGCTAGTGAAGGACAGTTGTTTTGTATCAGACAGGGTCCCCTGCAAAAAATAGATGGCACACTCAGATTACGATAACTTAAGGAAGGTATTTTTTACAAAGGGACCAATTATAGAGGAATAAATGGAGCCACCAGCAGCATGGCTGTCACCAACTCCAGAGCCAGTGGATCCTGGAATTCAGCAGGTGGTGAGAGTTGTGCACAGCAGGCCACCTGAGAGGTGACCTTTTGTCAAGGGACACAGGTAGCCCAAGGTAACTTCCCAGGGTGGGGCCCATCCCATGGGCTTTTCTTGGGTTCTATTAGTTGACATGATCAGAAGCTCAAGGGCAACAAACTCATGGATTTGGTCCACAGTGGCTAGGCTACCAGGGCGGAGAGCAAGGCTGAGAAGGGTGGAGAGAGGCTGGGGGTGGGGGGTGGGGGCAGGAGCAGGACAACCAGCATGTGCAGTGAAATCGATTACAAGGTGGGTGTGACCTAGAATGGTCACTGTAGGAAACAAGAGCTGTAAGTCCTAGAAGACAGTGATTAATTCCCACCATCCCTTTCAATGTCATTCCATTCCACTTCATTCCCCAGTTCACAGGGGGAAAGGAATGGGTGGGCAGTTGATCCTTCCACCTCCAATCTGAGCTCCTGTGGCGGCAATGATCTCTTTAACACACACACCTTCCATCTTGAGATTTTTCTGTGGCTCCCTACTGCGTTTAGGGTAAAGTCTAAATTCTTCAGCATGGCTGGTAAAATCCTGCATGATCTGGCTCTTTCTTGCCTCCCCAGGATCACTTCCTATTACACCTCTCTTCACTCCTCCCTCCCCCACCTCCCTCTATTCCTTCTCCCACCTCTATCAGCACTAAGAAGTTTTCCTTTGCCTGAATACCCAATGCCCCTCCCGCTGGACTTTTGAACTTGCTTTCTCTCTTCCACCTGGACTCCAACCTGAGACATTCTTGTCCCTCCTCTTTGCCTGGTTAACTCCTAAATAGCTTTAAGAAATCATGACCTGACCCAGCAATCCTTCTTATGGTACATACCCCCAAAATTTGAAAACCTTAGTTCGCAAAGACTTATGTACCCCAATGTTCATTGCAGCACTGTTCACAGTGGCCAAAACATGGAAACAACCAAAGTGCCCTGCGACAGATGACTGGATAAAGAAGCTGTGGTACATATACACAATGGAATATTACTCAGCTATACAAAAAGATAAAATACTGCCATTTGTGACACATTTGAGATCATCACACCAAGCAAAACAAGCCAGACAGAAAAAACCAAGAACCATATGACATCATTTGTATGTGGAATATAAAACTGAAAGCAACAAAGGAAAAACAAACAAACAAACAAACAACTTATGGACATAGTCAATAGTTTAGTGATTACCTGGGAGCAAGGGGCGGGGTGATGGGAGAAGAGAAAGTGGATGGAGGAGGAGGGATGGGCAGCGAAATATATGGTGAGGGAAACTCACACTGGGTGGTGAGCACCTAATGCAACACATAGATGATGCACTGTAGAATTGTACACCTGGTACCTATGTAATTCTTGCTAACTAATGTCACCCCAATAGGTCTAATGATAAAGAAAATATTAAAAATAAAAAAGAAACCATGACCTACTTAAACATTCAGAAAAATATAGAGAATAAAAATCAGTCACCCATATATCCACCACCTGTATTTAGATATCAAAATTTTGACACATTTGCTTCAGATCTTTTTTAAGCAAGAAATAAAACATCGCAGATACTGTGAAAGCATCTATTCTACTTCTTCCCCTCTAGTAACACTATTTTGAAGTTAGTGAGCATCCTACTCATCCATGCTTTTACATGTTTGCTACATAATGCTGCTTTAAATAATGTATATAATTACCATTTTATAGATAGCCTTCTCTAAGTTGCTTTTTCTACTTGACATTATGTGTTGTTTTGTTGTTTTGTCTTTGTTGACTGGACATAATCTTCAGAGGTGTGCTTGGTAGATAGTGTCCCTCTAATGATGAGGATCAAAGAGTGCTGTCTGGTTCATACTTGACTTACAAAGCATGGCTTTCAGAGCAACTTCATAAGTACCTCAAATTATAGCAACTTCCAAGTCTCCTTGCAGTTCTTCACCTTCACACCAGCCGTGTGACTACTCACCTCCTGAGCATCGCCTTGGAGGGAAGGCGACCTTAGAAAGAAGGGGAAGAAGTGACTTCACCATCTCTCCTGGCAGGTCTCCTGCTTTCCCAGCTGGCCATCTGACCATCTCCAGCAGCTGCCCTAAACACTTCAGATTCTATCGCAATTTTGATCCTTTTCCATGTCTAACATTATTATGATTTTTATTAAATTTTCCAGGCTTATGTAGACACCACTACTCAATGACAGGAGATGCAGAAAGCTGGGAGGCTATTATTTGATAGCTCTGTTAACAAAATAAAGAAATGCATAAATCCATCACCAAATATCACCTAGTCCTGGAACTTTAATTTTGGATTCCACACCTGCTTGCTTAAGAGTATGTCCCAGAACACTCTACTGGTTCCACAGAAGCTATTCTAATAAGGACCTAAGCAGAGGATATATGACATATCATCTCCTATTGTTAGTCCCAGGGACCTTAATAATAAATCAGCAGCCCCACCACCATTACCACATTTATAATCAATTTTATAATTTGAGCTAAGGTGAAATATGTATATCTACATCATTTATTTCAGTTACTAAATTATATTTCATTGTATGATGATATCACAAATTATTTATCTATTTTCCTATTGATTAACATTTAAGCTTTTCAATCATTTGCTATTATCAACAATGCTGCAATAAAAAAAATCCTTGAGCTCATGTTAAAAAAATGTTCTACAGTATACACACACACACACACACACACACACACTCAGAAGTAGAATTGCTGGATCACGTGGTATGTATGTGTGTATGCATGTACGTATGTATGTATGTATGTATGTATGTATGTATGAATCTTTCTGTCTAGACAGAACCTATAGAGGAGCAGAATGTGTGGAGGCCTGAAGGAGAAAGGGCTTTATAAACATGGAACTGAGAAGGTCCATGAGCGGGTAGAGTGGAGTAACAGGGAAACAAGGGATGGGATTGCAGAGGGAGGCTGAGCATAGGTCACACATTTTAAGACCAGATGAGGAGCTGGGCTTTTCCTAAGGGCAGTGGGAAGGAGTGACCACTGACCATTTCCTTCCTTCCCATGAATGCCTCCTGGCTGTGTTGTGCTATGAGTGTCGGCATCTGATTTAGTCTGGCTCTCCATCCTCCTGAAGGATGGTGGAAACCCTCAACCCCAAAGATGTTCCTCAAGTCTCACTTCCGTTCCCCATTCCCAAGGTTGCACTTAGACCTGGCCATCACAGAGAAAGGCTCTGCCCATAGAACCCTACATTCGGACCTCCTTCTCTGCCATTGCAACTTCCTTCCTTTCTCCGCTCCTGGTCCCTCACTCAGTTCTCCTTTGCTCTTTCACTTCTCCAAGACCCCAGTCCTTGACTTCTCAGCCATCCTCTGTCATCCAGTTTTTAACTCCTCTTCTCTAGCCTGAATTTATCCTTCCATCAGTCACCAACCTTGCTTCATCCACGTCTTTGCCTTCTTGTGCCTGGTCTGTAAAATTCCAGTTGTGTGTAAATTGAACTGTGTGCGTGTGCTCTCATGCCTGGGCTGCTGAGGGCAAGTGGTGTGCGTGTGTCCCTTGGTGAATCCGTGACTCATGATGCCAGGGAGGCCTGCACTGTCCTGGGCCGCCCTGGCTACTCCTTTCCCTCATGCTTGCTATCCTTCATAGTGCTTAGATCACATCTTCACTAGTTGCTATCCTCCATTCTTCCCCTCCTGCTCTCCCACTTGAGTCTCAACAGATGAGCTTTCAAAGCAAAGATAAAAGCCATCGGACAAGAACCTCCTCACATTCACCTGGCACGACACCTACCCACTAAGCTGCAGCTTCTGCTCTTTTCCACCCTTTCCCTTGTCTGAGCTGCCCCTTGACCTGGTTCCCAAATCCCCAAGTTTTCTCCCTTTACGAGGAGATTGCTGCATTGATTATCCACTCATAAGAACAAAGAGCTCCTAAGTCTCTGTCCTTCTTGTGCCCCGGTGCCTAAACTAGTACTGGGCACCTAACAGATGTTTGTTAAATGATTTCTCTCTTCTCTGCCTTCAGCCCCTGTCTCTCTGTTGACTCATTGCACCAGCATTTAAACCTGGTCAAGGTTTGTTCACCATTTAAAACCAATGAAAGCCAAACCATAACAAACAGCTCTGACCTGGTGATCCTCTCTCCCGCAGGCTACAGCTCTCCCCCACCTCTCCCCCACCTCTGTGTCACCTCTCCCCCACCCAGTGATCTGCCCAAGCCCCAGTTACCACTTTGTCTCCTCCACTTCACTCTTCAGCTCCTCATCTCTTGGCTTCATCCTGCCAAGTAAATTGTCCTTCCCCCAATAACATCATTTTTGCCGCATACAGTACACATTTCATGTCTCAGAGTACCTGGCCTCTTGGCAGTGGTTGACCCTGGTGTCCTCTTTTTCCCAGAAACACTCTCTTCTCCTGACTCTTGTGACCACATGCTCTCAGCCCTCCACTACTCTGGTCCCCTCACCTCGGCCTTTCCCACCTCCAACCCACTCTGCGCCCCAGCAAGCCAGATCTCCCTAATGCAAATGGGGACACGGCGCTCCCCTGAGCCCTCACGGTTGCTCTCCTGTCCTCTGGATGATGTCCAAATTCCTTCCATGTGGTCGTCAGACTCAGCTGACCAGGCCTTGCCACGTTGCTTCCGAAGCCTTAACTCAGGCAGCACCTGCACCGCCTCTAGGGGCCCCCAGCCCTCCGCCCACCCTGTGCCTTCTGATTACAGGAGCCTCTATCCCTTTCACCAAGCAGCTTACTCGGTTTCGGGACCACACCCTACCTCAACCCTCAGCATTTCAGATCATCTGATGACCAGACCTGATCTTGACTTTGAACTGGGTTTACAGTCCCAATCACGTGTGGACTCTGGTTAATATTCCTTATTCTTGAGATGTACTTCACAGCGGGCCAAGTACATTCCCATTCACTTTCTCATCTGATTGTCTCAACAGCCCTGTGAGGTGGGAATCCCCACTGCTACCTCCACGCCACAGAACAGGAGACTGAGAGTCAGGGAGTTTCAGTGACCTTTCCAAGGTCACACAATGATACATATTAAATTAATGGATTCAACTCAGATCTTGCGACTCCTCACCCTGGCTGTGTCCTTGCTGTCTATCCGTCCCCACACTCCCTCACCACTCCCAGTGCCAACATTACACAGCAGTATCCTGTCTCCATGGCCAGCTAAGGGCTGCTGACCTCCAGGTCTGAGACCCATGTGCTCTTAGAGGGCTGCCTTCCGGCTTCCCCCTGAACGCCCATGTTCAAGAGAGCCTGGCGGTGAGAATGGAGAGTGCACAGAGGGTGGGAACACACCACAACCAAACCTCCTGTTCTGAGGATGAAACGTTTCCCTTCCTTTGACTCCACTTCCCCAGTGAACGGTGGCTTATCTACCGCCATGACTAGAAATAAGTGACTAGGAAGGACAGAGATGAATGAGGCAGGAGTCTGTAGAGAGATGGCAAAGAGGCAGATGCGGGTGGGAAGACTTCGGGCTGAAGGAAGACCTGTCAGAAAAGAAAAACTACTGCTGACTGGGGCCTCCTGTGTCTCTTTGCCACGTAGATTCTCATGGCCTCCCGCCACTCTGAGCCCAAGTTGCTTCCTGCTGTCCCTGATTAATAAAACCAGCATCACTGGGCCTGGCACATTGTGAGCATGGTGTGGGCTCCATCCAGCCCACCATCTGCTTTGAACCATTTTTTAGCTGCCCCTGATTGCAGTTTTGCTTGAGTCTTGTCAGTATGGGTCCCCTGATACAGCCACACATCTGGGCTGCTTCCAAAGGAGCTAGAGGGCCATTAACCCGAAGATGATCTGTAAGAGCACAAGGTCAGACAAGGTCACATAGTGTTGCTGTGTTTGCAAAGCAGGGAGTGGGGCAGAGCTGCCTCACCTGACCCAGGGGGCTGAGGCTGCTCTCCATAGTGGTCCCTTCTTAGCTGGGCAGGCTCCTCCAAGTCACTAAACCTCTCTGGGCCTTTATCGCTTCATGTGCATGAAAATTGGGATTAGAGGACTTACTGTTCTGAAGTCAGGAGGCAGATAGGATATCTTTTCATTTCCCTTTCCAGGGCTATGACTCCTGTGCTATGGTTTGTTGACTATTTGTGGCCCATCTTATGGTTTATATATTGGAGTATGGAATATAGGTAGGTGTACTAGGCTGAAAAGTAGTGCCTGAGATGTGCATATCTTGATACTCCAAATCTGTGAATGTTACTTTATATGACAAAAGGAGCCTTGCAAGGGTGAGGAGATGAAGAATTTTGAGATGGGAAGGTATCTGGGGTTATCCAGGTGGGCCTGATGTAATCATGGGGGCTCTAACAAGGCGGGGGGCAGCAGATAAGAGAGGAAAAGATGATGCACTGACAAAAACAGAGACTGCAGGAATGTGATTGGAAAACAGAGGAAGAGGGCATGAGCCAAAGAATATAGGCAGACACCAGAAACTGAAAAAGGCCAGGAAGCAGGTTCTCCTCTCAGACCTTCCAGGAAAAACCAGCCCTGCCAACATCTTGGTTTCAACCAGTGAATCTGATTTCAGAATTCTAACCTCCAAAACTGTAGAGACTAAAGTTATGTCATTTTGAGCCATGAAGTTTATGATAATTTGTTACAGCAGCAATAGGGCACACACACACACACACACACACACACACACACACACACACATATATATATATATATATATATATATAAAATAGCAGGACTAATCTTACCCATTGGTATTTCCCATATCCAGATGATAGGGCCCAGCTCAAGGCTCTGGGAGAGGCCCCCATTACAGACATTGTTCTGGGCCAAGGGATTTCCCCCTTGATAGCAGGACTGGCCCATAGAAATATAACACAAGCCATGTAGGTAATTTCAAATTTCCTAGTGGTCTCACCAAAAACACTAAAAGCAGGTGAAATTAATTTTAACAGTATATTTTATCCAACCCAATATACTTAAATACTACCATTTCCACATCATCAATATGAAACACTTTACTTAGATGCTTTACTTTTTTGGTATTAAGTCTTTGAAATTGAGTGTGTGTTCTACATGGATAGCACATCTCAGTTTGGACTAGCCACCCGGAGCTCTGCTTTGATCTTGGGTCCAATGGACACCATTCTAAAAGGTTAAGACTGCCAATTCCTAAGAGGGGCTGAGTTCATCATACTTCTTCTAGGTGGCCCTGAGTCCCAAGGATGAGGGCCTTGGGAATGGAATGGCTATGAAAGGCCTGAACGAAATGTACAAGAGACACTGCTGTGAACGGTCACTGGGGTCAAGCCGGTAGCTGATAAGAATCAGGGCTGCAACTGAAGGGCACTGCCTCTCCGGCAAGAGAGGTGGGAAGGGGACAATGAGGCTCAGCAAAACAGTTACATTCCTACTGAATACACTTTCTGTAATTTGGTTTTTAGTAATATATATGGTTATTGTGCTCCGCATCCTTCAATATTCTTTAAGTACCTAAACCTAAATGACATTAACATTACCGGATATTTACGTAACCTTTGACTTTGGGTCATTTTATTTTTCTTTAGAGTCAGTAAGATATCTGAGCCTCTGTCATCGCACCAAATCTCAGTGCAGTGGAATCCGAATCTCCTCAATGCTCTCTTCCTTGCCGCATCTCAAGGGTCTTCATCATTTCCAGGAATGTCTTGTGGGAGATAGATTTGAGACAACAGAATTCAGGAACTTGGGGATATTTTGGGGTTTAAATAAAGCATCCAACATGAAATTCCTGACCCGGAGTCTGGTATATAGTGAGGCCCCAGTTCTGAGGAAACCTACTAATTTGTGGCTGCTAATAAGTGGCTGAGGTGGCCTGATTTGGGCCTTCCAAGGTCATACTCAGAGAGGCCCTGCTCTGTCCAGTTGGGCCAGGTGTGACTTCCTCTCCTGCCTCCTCTTTGCTGCTGCCCTGTCCTGGGCTCACTGCTATGCTGTAGTTCATGCTTTCCCTACCAGCCCAGAGCACATCTTCTCTCTCCCTTTCTAACTTGCTGTAGCTCCCACTGACCCAGACTGACTACCTGTCCACTGACCTGCAGAACCTCTCTCATTTCCACCATTCACCCCCATCCAAGCTATAACAAAGAGATGGCTGACACCTAACTAGTTCTTACATATGCCACGTAGTGTTCTGATGGCTTTGCTCATGTTAATTTATGTTGTATGATCCCCATTTTACCATAGATGTCACCAAGGTACAGAGAGGTTAAATAACTTGAGAGAGGTCACATAGCTATTGTGGGAGAGTCAGCTTTGAAGCCAGCAGTCTGACTTTAGAGCCCATGAACTACTCGTTACATTAAAGCATCCCTGCTCACATTTCCTGCAGCCTGGTCCAGAGCCTGGTTCATGGTTTGAGATCAGTAGAAGCTCCTTGAGTGAAAGAATGAATGAGTTGCTTTCATGGCTCTGACTCCATCAGTTTCTGTTGGGGGTTAATTTGAAGGGACAAGGTTTGGGGGCTGGCATTATACCTGTACCCCCAGGGTGATAGTCAAAGACTGTCCTGATATGCCACAGGGCCTGAAGAGATGCAAACAGCCTGAAGAGCTCCCTGGTTGACCTATGGTCCTCTCACATGCTATTTTGCCCCCAAATGAGAAAGAAAACCCATTCTGATTCCACTATCCTAACTGAACTACCCATTCCTGGTTTGCATATTTCCTTTTGGATTATTCAAACCCATATAATTATAATTATAATGAATATACAACTTTATGGTTTGCTTTTGTCATTTAAAACAGCTCTTGGGCCAAGTCCAGCCCACTCCCTGTTTTTGTAAATAAAGTTTTTTTCCGAACACAGTCAAGCCCATTTGTTTACATACTATCTGTGACTGCTTTACTACCACAAGGCAGACTTGGGTAGTTGCAAAAAGGGCTCCGTGGCCTGCAAAAGAAAAAAATACTTACTATCTGATTTTTTACAGAAAAAAAATATTGTCAATCCTTGACTTAGAGAATAATAAAATGTACCCATATTATCGGACAGTTTTGCTGGTTGTGATAATTAATGGCTATATGACACTGCACTGGGTGGCCTGTGATTTATAACCTGGCACTTCCCAAGGGGTCAGATAAACTGGCCTAGATACTCTGCAGTAAAGATCTCTGTGCTTCTGCTGGATGATTTCCTTAGGAAAAATTCCCACATGGATTCTGAGATCAAATCATGTGACATTTTCACCAGAAGAGGTCAAAATTCTGTCCCTGTTGTGTTTTTTTGTTTTGACCCTGTTTTAGAAATTAACTTTCCCGACCCTTGACCCACTGATAGCTCCAGCTGGATCCAAAATCTCTTTTTTGAATTTCTAGTTAACTGAACCCTCTTTTTATTTCACTAGAGACTGTTCTTTAGCACTTACCCTGACTCACCATGCATCCCCCTCATTCTTCTTCCTCCAGCCCTCCTCTGCCAACCCTTCCCCACATAACACTTCCCCTTCCTCTCATCTCTCCGATATAATGCTTCCTCCTCTCTTCTCCCGCTCATCTGTGATCTGCAAGTCCCACACCCTCAAAGACACCAAGCATCCAGAATAAATCTCTTAGGGAACCACGAAGAGGGGCTCCGGCTGAAATGCCCACACTGATCGGGGGAAGGCGGCTATCCATCACTGCATTTCTCCCCTTGGGTCCAACACGAAGCTGGGCACCCAGGCTCAAGGGCTGCTTGTCAAGAGGATTTACACCTCTCTGCTGAGAGCCTCGCTGTTCTCTCTGCAATTCATTTCCAAGGTTTCTCCATCCTCTGGCTCCTTGGAATTTTCTATATATTGGGTTCTGATTTACTGCATGCATGGACTATTTCTATGGGAGAGTGGTTAATAAAAAAGGAAAAACTCTAAAAATGGATTTTTACTGAATACTGCTTGCCAAAGAGTTTCTTTAATTGCAGCGTTAGGAAGATACGCAATTACTTTCATTGAACTGATCTGACATAGTAATCTGGACCCTAGAGGAATCCAGATCATCCTGGAAGGCCAGGCCCCATTTGTTTGGAACCACTGGCCAACAGATGTCATCCCTGCAGTGACTGATGGGCAAGTTCCTCTCTTGGCAGCCTGGTCCAAAACTGGAAGCTAGAGGGGCCCCATCTGACACTTCACTCCCCTGAGAGCATCTCTGCTCATGATCACCCTGCTGTGCTTACAAGGGAATGGGAAATGGGAAGAGAAACCCATTTTTAGGGAGTTTATTCATTAGAAATGTCTCCCTTATGAGGAGCTTAAATCTCATCCTCTTTATACATTCCTATCGGCCCTAATTTTGCCTTCCGGAAAGTTCTGAGTAACTCCAATCTGTCTTTTTTGTAGCGGCTTTTGCGTGTTTAAGGATTATGATCCTGTCCTCCTATAATCTTTTCCTTTCAGCCTAAATACCTCCAGTTCCTTTAGCCACTTTTTGTTTGCTCTTAGTTCTAGGTCCCTTGCCAAAATATGGCCTTGCTAAAGGTTGCAAATACCTAATGTAATGACACAGCCAGTATGTTATGTTTGCACTATGCAGTGGGTTCAAAGAGCTTTACGTCCAGTAACATGTATAATCTTCATGGCTGCTCTATGGGACAAGTGCCATTATTGTCCCATTTTACAGATGTAAAGACTGAACTCAAGTATGAACAGGTAAAGTCCCACTGCTGCTTGTTAGTTGGGGCCATTCATCCAGTTATTTAGCCTCATTTTCTTCATCTATCAAATGGGATTGTGAGTCCTATGTCTTAGAGACATTGCGGTGGGGCGTGGGGGTTCTAGGAGAAATTGTGCCTACAGCATGGATGAGGTCAGCATGAGGTCTTCCTGGTCCTTTCTTGGGAAGAACTGCCTGTCAGTTTGGCATTCTCCTTACCACATAGGCACACAGAAAAGCAGATAATCTCATTTTCCTTTCCTCTTTCCCAAGGTCATGCTCCCCTTGTTAAGTGAGCACACCTTCCTCTCTTTGTCCCATTCAAAAATTTGGTGCTAATTGGAGTCCTGTGCATCTCTGAGGAAGGATTCTGGGGATTGTGGCCTTGCACTTGGCTTTGTTTGCCTCTAACATTGGTGGTGAGGCTGAAGGGCTACACATGAGGGTCTGTACTGTCTGATCCCTTTCACACATCTGACAGTGAATGACTCCTGGCCCCTGTGCATCAACTATCCACTCCTGCAGAAGACAATGGAGGGTTTGTAAAACTTGGGAAAGCTGCCCAGATACTGCTTGATGCACTCGCTCCTTCGGCCTAGAGAGATGTGGGTCCAGGGTCTCACCATCATACCCCTTCCCTCTGAGTGGCAGAAGGTTTTAGCCACAGGCAAATGAATTCTCTCCAGCACCTTAACTCTTTCATACCAAAGCTATAGTTGACTAAGTTTTCCAAATGAGCAGTTACAGCAATACAAAATGAACTCCTAATTTAGTAGCTACTGATTTCTTTAAACAAACACTTCAGAAGCATATATACACATTAGAGCATTTTGGGAAACATGAGTAGTCACTGGGCCCTGCAACCATAGGCCAGTCCTGGTTTCTCGGGCCAGGGGCCCATGCTGGGCCTGGCCACACCCATGGCCAGGCTCCATTGTCACTCTGATTTGCACTGGGCTGTACATTCCACAAGGGCAATACAACCTCCTTTGAATTTCTTGTTCTTCTTGTCATATATCTGCAGGTATGGCTACCTGATGAATTTTATTATAGTAATTTTATTTTGAGATAAGTATAGATTCATATGCAGTTGTAGGAAATAACATTGAGAGACTCAGTATTACCTTCACCCAGTTTCCCCATTGCTTTACCCCATCTTGCATAACTGTAGTTCAATGTCACAAACAGAAAAGTGACTTGATCACTGATTCTTTTTGACCCATAGCAGCCTCCATAGTTTTTCTTCTCTATCTTCTTTTTAATTTCTTTTATTCTGTCAACTCCCCTTGGCTTGTCTGCTTTTCCCACCAACTCCTTCTATTTTCATACCTCTGTTATGGTTCTTTCCTCAGGTTTGACCAGGACCAGTGCCCTGGCAACGCTCCCAATTTAGCTCTGCCCCTGGGGAGAACCCAGGATGTCTGTACCCCTCACCAGCTGGGAGCTTGCCAGCCTTCCTCCAAAATAGCATTAGTGCACCCTCTACCCTGGGGTGGGCCTTAGCTAGAGAAATGCTTCTAGGCCAGCTGTATTCAGAGCCCACCAAACTCCAGTAGGACCAGTGGCTCTGATATCAGGATTTACCCACCTGATTGGCACCAACAGCATTAACCCAAATACACCCCACACACTGCCCTTCTATGGCCCACTGTAAGAGTTATCATATTCAAGTCTATCTGATTCAATTTTCTTTTGGGTGACCTCCACATTTTATAGGTTTTGTAGTTTGGGAAATAGACTCTGAAGGGAAAATCTTGCCTAGGTCTCATGGCCAGAGAGTGGGCAGCTTTCTGGCTTCTTACCCAGCACTCCTCTCACTCACCAGATCCCTGCTGCTTCTCCCCAGCCAGGACCAGATACAGGAGGTCAAGCCAAAGACTTCTGCCACCTGAGAAGTGCCAATACCAGCCTTGGGAGTGCCTGCTCTATTCTAGGGTCTGCATGAACACCATGGCCCCACCTTTTCTCAAGCTCAGGTTTCCTTGGATTCCTGGAGACACAGTGACTTCTGATGAGGGGCTACTAACGGGCAACTACACCATCATGTAGGCAAAAGTGCCACAGTGATTCAGAGTGCAGCGTTTGGAGTCAGGCCTTATAATCCCAGGAATCCTACAGACCGTGGGGCTTTGGGAGACTCACTTTATATCTGAGCCTTATTTTCCTCCCGTGCAAAAGGAAGATCAGATTTTCCTCAGACAGGTATCGTGATGTGTACTGGTTAGGTCCATGCCAGGGTCACAAGGAGCACACAAAGAACAGCAGTTGTCACTATTCAAGTAAACCTCAGGGCCAGAGAGGCAGCATGCAATGCTGCACACAGCCTGAGGTTGGAAGAGGCCCTGCAGCGGGGGCCAGATCATCCCGAGGTATGACAGTGGGGTGGGCCTTACCTGTGACCTGGGACAGACTCTCTCAAACACTTTGACCTGTGAAACTGCAGTGCAGCAGGCAGCTCATCACACCCACTTCTAAGCATTCTGAGCACAGTCTTCTTTTGACTGAACTTTTTGCCCTCTAGCTCGTTATTAGCTCACCTCAGCTCTGCGGGTTAGATGTGGAGACAGAAAATGGATGCTGTCCTGTGTTGAGGCCATCACCCTGATCACACACAGAAATCTTCCTGACTGGGGCAGGGGCCTCTGGCCTTCTGGGCGCTGAGTTTCCACCCAACCTCCCAGGAGGTGTGAGCTAAGTGGCTCCCAAGCCTGACTGTGCATCAGAGCCACCTGAAAATCAGGACTGAATTAAAGCCTTAGGGAGTGAGGCTGTGGCCTCTAGACAGGCTGGTAATAGCAGGAGGATAGTAGGAGTCCAAGGTGAGAAATTTAAGGAGGTGTCTACTCTCAGGGTTGAGCAAGTATAGGACCTATACCTGAGAATACAGACCTCCTTAAATTTTGTGCTCTTGGGTGCCTTGCTTGCCTCCCCCTTGTTCCAGCCCCTGTCTCTAAAAGATCCAAATTTTTAAAACCTTGCCATAGATTCTTGTGGGTACCCAGATGGACCCCAGATTGCTGCTTTTTCTTAGAACAACTCTGACCAGATGCATCCTGGGTCCTAGTTCTGGCCACAGAAAACTCTCTGCTTCTCCCAAGAGCCATGGCCATCTCCCATCAATATTTTCATTTTTCCTGGGGAAGGAAGGAGGAAAAATACCCCAAATCTAGGGTCTTGATTTGTCTCAGTCACTAAAGCAAATCATTCTGTCTCACTTTAGGAAGAATTGCAGCTCTCTGGGAACTCACATTGATCTTGCGCCCCCATTTTCTCTTATCTTTAGGAAACCTCTGTGTGTGTGTGTGTGTGTGTGTGTGTGTGTGTGTGTGTGTAGTGTACAGTAGTGCTCTAGTGCCCTTCAGTCTCTTCAGTAAGTATGTATAGAGCACTTCCTGGGTGCCAGGCTCTCTGTTGGGCCCTGGGGCTAGACCTGGTCCCTGCCCTTACAGAGCTAACAGTAATGGGGGACACATCACTGAGCACATGAGTACATTCCTATGATGAGGTGCATAGGGGGCCACAGGAGGGACATGCAAGGCCATCCTGACTGGTCTCAGTAGTCAGATAGCAAAGTTGTTCCCTTCCTAAGAGAGTGACATTGGGCAGAGTACTAAGCATGAATTCACTAGACTGGAAGGGAGGAAAGAACATTCCAGAAACAAAGAATAGCATGTAAAAAGTACCCTACAGAGGGAGGAAATATTTAAGAGGCTAAAGGAGACTGGTCGAGGGCAGAGGCCAGGCAAGAGTGAGAGTGTTAATGGAAGCGTGGAGGCAGACTGGGCCAGGACATGTGAATATCATGGCCTTTTCCTACAAGCACTGGTCAGTCGTGCAGGACCCTGAGCAGGTGAGGGATTCCCTCTCATCGGCTTCGCAAAGACAGTGCTGGCAGCATTATGGTGATTAGACCAAAAGGTGGTACAGGTGGAAGAAGAAGAAAGTATGGCTGTAGTCTAGGAGAGAGAGAATGACTCTTGGAACACTTTGGGAAGTAGATGCGAAGCAAAAAGCATGGAAAAGGTCTGCTCAGAGCCGATTTCTCCAAGAAGCATCTTCCCTACTCCTCGCAGGGCCAGGATGGGTGCCTGCTCACGTGCTTCCACGGCACCGGTGCTTGCCCTAGTCAGAGCCCCCGGCACGTGCAGTCTCGCTGAGTGTCCTGGGTGAGCTGTTGAGGATAGGAACCATGTCTCATTTTCAGTTCTCACCCTGATGCCTGGTGTGCAGCAGTGCTCAGTCCATATCTACCTAGGCTGACCTGACACCCCATTTTAAATGGGGCAGGAAATAATAGCACTGTCCTGTTTCTAGTGGTACATGCAGTCAGCCTACTACAAGCTTGAATTTAGCCTGGTGAGACTGGCATGGTGTATAACGGAGACTTCACATGACTGATGATCCTAAGCATCAGCTGAAAATCCAAATGCCCTCACCTTCTAAGAAGGTTCCAGTGCATGAGTTTAGGGTGAGGGGTAGGTGCGGAGCAGGATATGGGTTGTTTTACTGTTGTGTCCCCTAGCAGAATGTAAGCTTCCTGAGAGTAGGGCCACGCCGTGTCTTCACCATTGTGCCTGCACCCCCTGCTCTCCCCCTGGTCCTCCACGGGTGCCCAATACATACACACCGAATGAATGGGTGACCTGCTTCTCCAGACCTTCCTAAAATGCTGTCTCACTTTGGGGCAACGCTTCCTGGCTCTTGATCAGGAAATCCCTACCCCCATAGGCCCCCAGATGGGTCCTCGGACAAAGGGCTCAAAGGGCTATCTCCAATGATGGCTCCCTTGACCTTATTCCATGTAGAAGTCACCTTGGGACACACGGATACTTGGCGTTGTTTTTGATGCAACTCGTTTTCCTCATTTTTACCAGAATAGGGGGCCAGGGGAGGGCCCTGAGGGCAAGTTTGAAGGCGCTCTTAGGACCAGAAATCAGTGACAACAGACTTGTCACACAGAGCCCTGAAATAGCAGAAAGAGCACTGGGCAGCTTGGTTCTCATCTAAGATGCTCTGCTTCCCTCCTTCCGAGGTGCTCAGCCCCACTCGGGGCTGGGGGAGAGATGCAAAGTGCAAGGTGCCATTGTGCAAGGCCTATAACATACTTCACAAACCACTTCCTACAGAGCGAAGCGTCATCAACGCCCGTTTGCAGATCAAGGAAAGGAGGCTCAGAGGGGTTAAGTCACTTGCCCAAGGTCACACAGCATTATAAAGTAACAGTATTAGGCCAAGTATGGGGGCCCTACTTCCTCACAGGAGTCTCCCACAAGCTCTGAACCAAGGGGACATGATAAGCAATCATAATGGAATAAGGAGTGGCCACAGTTGGTTGGTTACAGTCAAGGAAAGTCCCTGAGGGTTCTCACTGAGCCAGTGGTGTAATACTGAGGGAGAATGACATGTGCCTAGTACATTTCAGTCCACAAAGTGATTTAGAGTACTGCTAGGATCACCCCATTTTTCAGATGGGGAACCTGAGGCACAGAAGACTGAAGTACTGTACTCACAATCATTTAACGCATGCATCAGACTCAGGGCTTATACCCAGGGTGTTCCAGGCAGGTTTCCTGTGGGACTGCTTGTTCCGAGCCCTTAGCATGTCGGGGTGGGTTGAGAATCTCAGGGGTAGGGGATGTGTGTGCTACATGTATGACATTTATTGAATGCTAGAACACCTTTATTCTAGAGTATCTAAGTGACTGGTGTTCCTTAGAACATCACTTGAGGAAAACTACACCCCGTAATGGTAGAGACTGTGTTTTCTTCCTCTTTTTCCCTCCCCTGTGTCTAGAACAGTATATTGCCCACAGAAAGCACTCTATGGAATCCCAGAAGCCCCGGGTGGCACAAGGGTCAAAATGCAACTGGCCCAGTGTTCCGTGTGGTATGAGAATGCATTTGATAGCTTCTACCAACCCCTCTCTCTGATGTTACCTCATTTGTCCTAATTTAGTTGTTTCAGTGTCACTGTGGCACGTGAGAGGGCATGTGGTGTCCTGGACGGGACAGTCTCAGACACCTCAGTGCTTCCACAAGGCCTCCTGATCTGCAAGGACTGCTGGTGGCATCTGTGTCCCCAGTGGAATTCCCCCAGCCTGGCAGTCCCAGTGGAGCTTCTGTCACTGAGCTACAAGCTTCTTTCAATCCCTTGGGATCCTGAGTGCTGTTAATGGTCACGTGATGTCAGTTAAATAAAATGACTTTCAACATTAGCTAGCACCCCAGCCAGTCACGAAGTCCCCTGCTGTGTCTCATTGTGCTTGGGCCTTGTTGGCGCCAGGTAGTCTCAATCTCTAGCACCTCCGCTGCCCGAGCACCGGGGTGCAGTCGCACCAGAAGACACAGATAAGGGACCTGGCAAATGCACATGCTGGACCAGACCCCATGACCATCCTGCCCCCGCCACCTTGCTTTTCATTCATTTTTACAGATAAAGGAAACGAGGCCCAGAGAGGGAGAGTGATTTGCCAGGAGCTAGACAGCAAGTAAGTGGCAGTGTCACAGCTGGTCCGTGTTTGCGTCCAGGGAGGAGTCAGATAGGTGTTTCTTAAAGTGTATTTAGAGAACACTAGTCTTTGGGAATAGTCAAATCTGTGTTGGAAACTGTATTTTGTATGCCCACAACCTAGGTAAGCCTTGCTAACAGATGTCACCCCAAGAAGTCTAACAATAAAAATGAATTAAAAAAAATATTCTTTGCTTATAGAACACTTTGAAATTCTGCATAACACATCCATTGCACTTCTATTTAATCCAATGTTTTCCAAACTTATCTGAGAGGAGAACTCCAATTCCATTTTCATGAAAGGCCGTTCTAAAGAGTTAGCTCCTCAAAACATATGTTTTAAGGGCTGGACTTGGGCTTGGTCTGTGCAGTTTTGGCCCTGGGTGGGGGTGATGGGGTGGCAGGTGGGAGTACAGCATGGGGAGGGGGGTCTGAGGTCAGTGAAAGGAGCTTCAACACTGGAAAGGACTGGGCCTGAGTGTTTCATGACTGATGGCTTTGACAGCTGAGTGCAGAGCGTGAGGCCAGAAGAGGAGTCCTTACAGTGGAGGTTGATGCCGAAACGTGAAATCCTAATAAAGATGTGGCCAACCCAGTGAGTTCCAGGCTATGTCACAATCTAGGGGTTGTGGGGAGAGACATCCAAATGGGTCTGGATAAGATAGGACTGAATTCCAGGGTTAGGGAGGGGACATTATGTGGACAGAGATGTTCTACAAAGTGAGTACAGTAGAACAGAGAAACAAGACCTAGTGCCTGAAAAGCTGAGTGACAAGAGTAGGGTGGGGTGCCATCCCAGAAGGACAGGGGGACCATTAAGTAAGTGTTCCTTTTTCCCCCTGGTCACCAGACCCCTGGGGGATATGAACACATCTCAGCCACTCTGAAGGTCTGGGAAGATGTAGAGCAATTAGGTCGCCACGTTCTCTGTGGACCTCTAGGTGGGGGTGAGGGCACACCTGTAGGCAGCGTGGTGGTCTGAAGGTTTAGCAGGGCTATCAGCCAGCTTGAGCAAAGGTGGTTTTCAAACCCCAGACAGAGGGCAAAGGCAACTAGCCAGTCCTCTCTCACTTCTCGGGGAATGGTGGACTATAGCCAACAGATTGCTGAGCACGCGGTGCCCAGGACCGGAGCCCAAGAGCATTGAATGGTGACCCCAGAGACCCAAGCAATCCCACCCGTAACACCAAATAGCTCTGCAGCCCTGTGGAAAACCCCTTTTTCTCTGAGTCCCAGTACTGTCATCTTTAAACTGTGTTGGCCTCAACTATTCCTTGATTTCTGTCTCTGACTTTTGAATTCTTCGGCCGTACAAAGTGGAGTTACCCTGGATTGACCTTCGGTGTACTTGTGTTCGCGGTTTCTCTATAGATCTAAGGTGAGTCGCTCATCCGAGCACCGTAAAAGTGGGGAATTGCAATTCTGTCAGGAACCTGCTTTGTAACTTGGGAAGGCACGTGTAAGACATCCGGCTTCCCTGCGGAAGCAAAACCAGTAATACCTGGAGTCAGCCAGACCTGGCTGCAGCTGAGCCAGATCTGCAGCCTCCCCGGGCACCGGCATGTCCATGGGCAACCTCACAGGGTAACTGGGAGGGCCAGGAGAGACAGCGGGGATGCCAGTCATGTATAAAGTGTGCATCCTACAGAGCGCCATGCACATGGCAGGCGGTTGAGGATGAGAAAATGGTGATGACAAGGATGACAATAAAATTACTAGATACTTGAGGTTAAAAGTTGTAATGAAAAAATAAGTTGGATCATTAAAGGCAAAACTTCCCCTCCTCCATTTAATACGTGGCGTAATGATCCTGCTGCTGGAACTCAAAGCAGGGGTGCCTCATGAGGGAGTTGGGGTAGGGGGTTTAGCTTCTGCTGATCTCAGGTGGGTCCTATCTCCTTCTGCAGGCAGCAGTGAGGGGGTGGATCAAGGTGTTTCCTCCAGGAGCCAGGGCTCCCAGGAAACTCGACCAAGATGTTGGCTCACTTTACTCCGGTGACAAAGGCAATTCTGTTGATAAAAAAACAGCCTTCGGGTCTGGACTTCTCTTGATCATGTGGGCTCTGTTGCTGTCCTTCAAAGTCTATACACCCTGCCTTAAAAATAAAATAAAATAAAACCCGTGGGCAGTCAGTGAATGGTTAGGGTAGGAGGAAAGAGACCAGAAGGCAGTTTAAAAAGAGCACTGGGTTGATGGCAGTTCTAATCCTAGCTTTGTTGCTAACGAACTCAGCGACCTTAGAAAGCCACAGTCCTCTTCTGAGCCACAGTTTCTTTATCTGTGAAACACAGGGTCCAACCCAAAGGCCACTACCAGGTTCACATTCCAGGATTAGATGAGAAACTAGGAGAGAAACCACTGGAACCCACCACACTGACTCCCCAGTTGAGGGAGCTAGAGATAAAAGGATCCCATTTTAGACACACCAGCAATAGCTCCCATGTCGTAGCCCCACTGGGGGGACAGGGAAGGGGCAGTTAAGGAGAAGAAGATGGAGCAAGGGTGGAGATATTTGCGTTTTTCAAGAGGCAGACCCTCAGCCTAGGAAAGCTCCCCTAGGAACTGGACACATGGGGAAAGAGGAAAGAATAATGGCAGGGTTAGCATTCCTTGAGCACAGGGTTCTGACAGCTACCTGCCATCCCTTCTCCCTATATGTTTCTAGAATTTGGTTCTAGATATTCACCCTCACATTTTTGCTCCTATCCCAGACATGCCTGTGCCCATGGCTAACACTGTGTTTTGATAGGGGCTAGAACAGTCCTGGCTGTCAGAGCTCCCTTTCTTAACCTGGACACCCTACTCCTCACATTGTGTTTGCCCTTCCTCTTGCAGCTGCTGCCTCCCACTCTTGGTGACTGTTCAGCTCTTGGCCAGCTAATCAGCCACACCCCTAGATGTTCCCTTTATCATTACTGCAAATCAGCTCTCCCCACCAGTTCTGGTGATTGATTTCTGGGCTCTCTACGTAGAATTTGACATTTATCTCTGCTAAATTTCATCTTGTTGGTTTAGAGCCATTGTTCCTAGCTGTCAAGAGCATTTGAATCGACCATATTAGCTGCTTTCCCAGCTCTGTGTGGCGGCGTGGGGCAGGGGCAGAGGGTGGAGCGGCTGTGTCCAAGCAGGGATGGCGGGTGCTGCTGCAAGGCCTGGCTCAGCCGTGGGGAGAGGGGAGGAGAGCAGGACTAGGAAGGACGGTGGTCAGGAAATGGGCCCAGCTCGGGGCTGGTACAGGACGTGGCAAGGAGTTCAATTGAGGACAGGAGTTGGGAAATTTGGGTGTGGTGACAGTTTGCAGGCAATTCAGTATGGAGGGAGGGACATTCAGCCATAGTCCTAGCAGATGTATAATAACACCGAGGGTCAGGGCACTAACACCGAGACCCAGTCAGTGCCTGGGGCAAGAATCCAGGGTGCTGGAGAAGGAGAGCCGTTAAGGAGGAGCGTGCTAGCTTACATTCCTCTCCTCCGTCATCTCTCACATCCCGTATACCACACAGACCTGTTGCTTCTACCACCCAGCCATCGTGCAGTTAGTCTTCCTCCTACGCCTTTCCTGTTTCTTCAGTTTAAACATAACCATTTGTGTTACTAACAGATCTCTTTGCATTCTCAATCTATCCCCCGTAGGATGCCACAGGATCTTTTGAACTTCCAAGTCTGGCCAGATCACTTCCTAGTTAAACACTTTAATGGCTCCCCACTGTCATTACTGTGAAGTACAAAACTCCCTGGCCTGTTGCAAACAGCTTCCATGGCTGGTTCCTCAGATTCAACTTGAGCCCCATCCATCCCAAATGCATTTCAGGCATTAAATCCTGCTGGCCCTCCAGCCTCAGGCCACTCTGCTCCTCTGGCTGGATTGACCACTAACCCTTCTCTGCTTCATCTTTGATCTCTTTCAACCTGGTGCAGCCTCCTCAGAGAAGCCCTCCTGGAGCTTAAAGTCCAAAGCCCAAGTTACCTCAATGCAAGGGCTCGCAGCTCTTACGCTCACAACACCAGTTCATCACCCTGAAGTTTATTGGACAGTTTATTTATCTACCTCTCACACCAGACTGCAAGCACCTTAAAAAGGGGATTGAATTTTGTTGATCTCTTCATATAACATGTAACCAACAGGTGTTTGATGAAATGGAAATGAAATATAGCCATGCAGTCTGGGGTTAGAGCAGGGTCCCAGAATATCGGGGTCTAGAGGTACAAGACAGAGCTGAGACAGGACAGAAGAGACATTAGGGTGTGTGTGTGTTTATGAAAAGAATCAGGCTTTGGAGCCTCTAAACCTACATGCCTTTGGATCAGTGCACTGATCTCTCTGAGACTCAGTTTTCTCAGACGTAAAATGGGGATAACGATGCCCGGCTCTGAGATAATATAAGTGACAACGTGCCTCACCCAGTACCTGGCATGGGGCAGGTACTCCATAAGTAGCATGCCTGTGGCTATCTTGGTTGTTATGCTGCGGAAATGTAAGTCAGATGGACAGGACATCATCTTCCCTGCAGGAGTCTAATTGTCATCAAATGCCCCTTTAGTAAAGTAAAACAAGGGAGGACACAAGCTCTTAGCAGCCTGACCTAGGCAGGACTCATCCTGAAGTCCTCACTGGGACAGCAGGTCAAGGGCTCAGCCACTCAGGGCCCCCTTGCCCTCCTGGGCTGGACACTTACTTGCAGCATTCACATTCCACAACCTCTTTCTTAGAATGTTTATCTGTCCCCAGAAGCTCTTTCTCTACAGCAAGTCCTTGTGACAGGTCAGTGGCGGCTTCCAAGATTTCAGTTCATCCTCCATTAACAACTTTTGACATTTAGCCCTTCCTGTGAGGCCCCTCACAACCTCTGTTGGGAAAGTGGGGTGGCTGTATCCCAGCCACCTGGGCAGCACCCTCATAAATCATCACTCAAGTTGTTTGCATCCTGGGGAGGTGACTGACATCTCATAGGTTTAAATGTTCAAGGTTGATATTTATTTTCTGATTTCTTACCCAGATTCTGAAGTTCACTCTTTGGAGAATGAACATCCTCTTGTGTTTTTAGTAAATGCTTTGTGAATCTGAAATATTTTAGACTTTGGGATGTCTGTGGTCTCTGTCACATATTTTTGCCAAATTTTTTTGCAGCCTTTTACAATTTAAAAATCCTTCTTAGCTTGGGGTTGCACAAAACCCGGCCATGGTCTGGATATGGCCCCAAACTAGAAGGCCATAGTTTACGGACCACTGCCTCACACCATTCTCTCAATAACTGTATTCATAAACGCATTTCTCCCTCCCTCCCACCTCCTGCTTTCTCCCTGCTCCTGTCCCTCCGCCTTACCTTCCTCCCTCCCTCCCTCCCTCCCTTCTTTCCCCACTAAAACATTCACAAAGCATTTACTAGGCCTCGGGTGCTGTGCTGTGCTGTGGCCAGAGACATAAAGATGAGTAAAACAAGACTCTTCTTCTTAAGTAGTTTCCAATATTTGGGGTGATCGAGCTTATAATAGCGCTGGCAAAGTGTGCTAACATGAATGGCGACCTACTGGCATCGACAGCATGAGGCAGGCGTGCTGTGAGGTGTATCACCCGGTGTGATAAGTATCAGCTCAGGCCAGCACACAGCAGGTGTGGAGCTGAGAAGAGAGAGAGCAGAGAGGGCCTGCCTGCATGGGGGGCAGATCCTGGGCGGTGGGATTGCAAACAGAGCCTTGAAGCAAGATTCTGCTTAGCAGTGCTTTCCAAGCAGAAGAAACATTTAAGCAAAGGGGTGAAGATAAGAAAGTATGTGATTTGTTTGAAGAGAAGAATTCATAGGAAGTCAGGTGGGGCCTAGGCCATTCGTAGAGGTGGGATGATGTAGCCGGTGACACCACGGTCTCTGGAGCCAGAGCTGGTTCAAATCTCAGCTCTCCCTTGGGGCCTCTGGGTCAAGAAGGCTATGCTTGTTTCCTTTCCTGTCCTTCCTTCCTTCCTTCCTTCCTTCCTTCCTTCCTTCCTTCCTTCCTTTCTTTCTTTTTGCTTTCTTTCTTCTTTTTTTTTTTTTTTTTTTTTTTTTTTTTTTTTTTTTTTTTTTTTTTTTTTTTTTTTTTTTTTTTTTTTTTTTTTTTTTTTTTTTTTGTCAAATTAGAGATAATAGTACTTCTCTTAGAGGAATGTTGGGAGCACTAAAGTGCTTAGCATGGTGCCTGGTACAAGGTAAGTGCTTACCAAGAGAAGGGAGGAAGGTCACACAGGGTCTGGCCGTGGGTGGCGGAGCACACTTGTGACCTTGACATATAGTCAATGGGGACCCTTTAAGGATTTTAAGCCGGGGCATCAGAATTGGTCTGCCTTAGGCTCTCATCTCCTTTCTGATGGTGGACTATCAGGCAGGTGTGATGATGCCCACTTCACAGATGTGGAAAGGAAGCTTAGAGAACTTAAATGACCTCTTCCTCAAGGTCAACCGGCTCCTAAGAGCAGACCTGAACCTACTCCCCTAAATCCGAGGTCAGTGCTCTTCCCTTTCCATGCTGGTGGCTCAGGAACTGAAGGCATCATGCCAGCCCTGCCCCGGCTCCAATTAGCAGAGGCCTCAGTGGAGGCCCGGGCTCCTCGCCTGCCACAGTGGGGTTTATCACTCATCATTAGCAGAGGGAGGGGCTGGGCCTGGCTGGAGGAGGAGAGTCAGGTTGAGGTGCCCTAGAGGGCTGGTCTTGGGACTATCATTTGGACTGTTGAATATGCTTAGGAACAGAATATTTCAACATTCACTGCCAGCTGAGTATAGCCCTCACCCAGGGAGGGCTCTGCTGCAAGCAAGGCTAGACCTGCAGTCTGGTGGCCTGGGCTCTGCCCCTGGCCTTGCCAAGCATGCCCTGCTTTTATTTCTGGGCTTCAGGCCCCTTCTGTGTAGAATGCGGAGTTTTGGAAACTTCAGTGTAGTCTTAGGTAGTGTTGTAGTGAGGAGATGGGAAGATTCAGATCTTTTGCCTTTAAACACACGTCCTGTGGGCAGGAGCAGCTACAGGGCAGGAAAGACAGGACTGGAGAGCCTGCACTTGAGGCCGGACTTTACCCATAACTCACCGTGTGACCGCGGGCTTTTTCAGTCCTGTCTCTGAACCTCAGCTTTTGCATTTGCATGTAAGGTGTGTTGGACCAGAGCAGGGTCTCTAACTGATGAGCTGTTGGCTAACTAGCCATTGGATGAGATTTATTTGGTTCCCAGATGAATCTGTCTTTCTAATTATCCTCCATCTTGTTAGTGAGCCAACACTTAAGAATTGGGAGATTTCACATCCCATTCTGGATCCTAAGTTCTCTTGAAACCATGGAAGGCCTTGCTACACTGGGTCCCACTGACCTGAAGCACACACTGCCAGTCCCACTATTAAGACATGGCCCCCTGCCTCTGGAAGCACCTGCATGTGTAGTCCCCGGACAAGGGCCCATTGACTGGCATCCCTTGCCCAGAGGCACGGACATTCTACCCTGATCCAATAGGCTGACATCCAGGCCCTCTTGGGGGCCTCTCCCCTGATAAGGCCACAGAGTCTGTTGTCTGCTTAGATAAATGCATTATGACATAGAAATTATTTTCACTTTTTATATATGAATTTACTTTAGCACAGTGAGCATACCTTTTCATACTCTTGCACCCTCTTGGAGATGCTGTAGTGCTCCCCTCAGGGATGTGGGCCTTCCCACAACCAGGACCCTAACCCTCCGCTCCACAAAAGATCCTTGCAGTCCTATCACTCCAAGGCTCTGTGGTCATCACCCCAACTCTTTGGTTTGTTGACCATACCCAGAAAGTTGAATCTTCGTGCAAAAGCAGTGTAAGGCAGGGCGAAAACGGCAAGCAATGACTCTCAGAGTGGACATTACTAAATGCTGCTTTTATTTCTGTCTCCTGCTCAGCCTTCTCTCTTCAGTTTCAGGCACATGCATCTAAATTCTTCTTGTGCTGCTCCTTTGGGTCAACACCTGCCACCTCAAATTCAGTCTGTCCTACCTGAACCCATGGTCTTTTCCCTACTTCTGTCCTTATTCCTTCACCATTGTCCCTCATTCCAATAAGTGGCATTTCTTAGTCACCCAAGTCAGAAGATGGGGTCATCTTGGTATATTCCTACCCGTCACTCTTCCTAGCCCATCATATATGAACAAGGCTGTAGTGAAGCCACACATTGCACACACATCCAAATCCAAGCAGCTACTGTCTCTTCCCTGGACTCCTGCATAGCCTCCTAACTTGGTTTCCCTTTGTCCTTGCTACTGGCCTCCAATTAGTCCCATTCCACCCACCAGAATGGCCTTGGAAAACCCAGATCTGATCACAGCACACCTCTTTTGGAAGCCTTTTTAGGAATTCTGATAGACTTCAGGATAAAATTCCAAGTCACTAACAAGACCTGTGTGCATCTGCAGGGTCTGCGCCCTCTGTATGCAGGGGGCATAGAGGAGCCACTCCTCCTGCACAGGTCACACTCAACTGTGGCTTCTGGGCAGCAACTCACAGAGGTCAGGAGGCTCTGTAGACAAGCTCACCTGGGGCTCCAGGAGCTTAGCCTAACCCTCATTAGGGTAAAACCTCCCAGAGGTAAAGACTCTAGGAGTGGGCATCATTATTTTCACCTGAGAGCAGGAACAGAGGCCTCAGCACAACCCAGATTCCAAGGCTAGCGGGTCACAGCTGCAGGCAGCCTGACCCTCTGACCAGCTGTCCCTGATCCTTGAACTTAAGACAGAGGATTAGAACACCTCTTTCCACTTATTATCATTGGGCCGACTTGGTACTGGGCCTGGACAGTCACATGTTTAAAATAGATGAGTATTTACAAAAGTAAAAGGAGAAAAATGTAGATGAGCGAGTCCAAGAGGAATCAAGGGGAAGACACCAGATTTTAAGAGAGCCCACGGTCCTATCATAGCTACACTCCCTGCTCGCTGCAGCCCAGGCCCGCGCTCTGAGATGCCCTGGGCTGCTTTGGTGTCTGGCTTTATCTTTCCCACCTGGTACTCCTTCTCAGGCCATATTTCTATGATACAGCCCACTGGGGGAGCTGCCATTAATCATCACCACCGCCATTCAAAGAGTCCACCAATGTTTACCCATGGGAGGGTGACCTCTTTCTACTGAAGAGTTTTGGCCATGAATGGAATGTAATTGACAACTATCAGTGCTTTCAGGTAATTGCAGCCTCTACCTGTACAGGTAGGAAACCTGATGACCAGGGAAGGGAAGTGACCTGGCTGAGGTGACAGTGATGGGCTTGACTCCAGACCCAGGGATCCTTTTGTTAAGTCTAGTGTTCATTGCATTGTATCAGATAGTCCTATTCATCACTCATATTACTGCCTGAGCTGCACCTTCTATCAGCTTCAGGAAGAAATGGATACCAATTTTACCTAAATTTGAACATGAGAGTCTTGGAAGTGGGTGTAAGTAAGGAAGTGTGGGACTGCTGTGGGAAGGAGACAATTATTCAGTGGAAGTAGAATACTTTTGTTGTTTTCTGTATCATTAATTTTAGCTTTTATTTTCATTAAATTCTACCCCCTACATAGTTCATTTATTTTATAGCTCTTTATCTAATTTCTGAGACTGAATACTTAGTGCAATTATTTTCAGCTTTTCATAAAAAAACAATAAAAGCATTGAAGGCTATAGAATGTCCTCCGAGCTCAGCTTTAGCTATGTCCCACAGGCTTTGATATGGAATGTTCTCTTTGTTACTTTCTAGATAATATTTAATTTCTGTTTTTATTTCCTATTTGGGCCAAGGATTATTTAGAAAGTATTTCTTCATTTCAAAATAGTTACTTTTTTTTGGTAACTTTTTTTTTTAATAATTTCTAAAATGAAATACCCACCAATATTGCTGCCTAGAGATAGAACAAAAAGGAGTTGGCTCCAACTTCTGGCTGGTGCCTGCTTGGTTGGGTATTTTGGTTCCACATCCACTAATTCAAGAGAGGAGGAAGCAAGAGAAAACTGGGAAGTAGAAGCCCCTGATATCCTCAGCTCAGTGTCTGTTCTCTGTCCTGCTTTGCAGGCTGTGACCCAGGGCAGGGGTCCCCAGTACCTACACAGCAGGAGGTAAGCGGTAGGTGGGTAAGCAAGCCAAGCTTCATCTACATTTACAGTCACACCCCATCACTCAAATTACTGCCTGAGCTCCGCCTCCTGTGAGATCAGCGGGGGGCATTAGATTCTCACAGGAGCATAAACTCAATTGTGAACTGCACATGCGAGGGATCTAGCTTGTGAGCTTCTTATGAGAATCTAATGCCTGGTGATCTGAGGTGGAGCTGAGGCAGTGATGCTAGTGCTGGGGAGCAGCTGCAAATACAGATTAACATTAGCAGAGAGGTTTGACTGCACAGAGACCATAATAAATCACTTGCTTGCAGACTCATATCAAAACTCTATCCGTGAGTGGCAAGTGACATTAAGTTGCATCTGGTGGCAGGCTTTACAGTGACAAATGAGTTGACGTACTTCAGTTGTACGGCAGTTGTACAGCTGCATCTGGTGGCAGGCTTTAAGTCAGAACCTGACACTTACTTTAGTCTGCATGTGGCCTGCCCATTATTTTATTTACCTTCCATCCACATCTCTTTCCCGCACTGCACTCTTGTCTCAGATGGGACCATCTAGTTGCAGGAAAACAAGCTCAGGGCTCCCACTGATTCTGCATTATGGTGAGTTGTATAATTATTTCATTTATATTATAATGTAATAATAATAAGAAGAATAGAAATAAAGTGCACAATAGATGTAGTGTGCTTGAATCATCCTGAAACCATCCGCCCACCCCCAGTGGAAAAATTGTCTTCCATGAAATCGGTCCCTGGTGCCAAAAAGGTTGGGGACTGCTGACCCAGGGGACTGTTTCCCTCCCTCCTTTATGTTAGATACCCAGGAGGCATCTTCCCATGTGGCCTATACCCTCTCGTAGCTGAAAGCCATGGCCTGCCTGTGGCTGTTTGGAAGCTACTTGCTCTCGAGAAATGAGCCCTTTGTCCATGAGAATGTCTGTGGCCATGACTCCTCTCCTCCCAGGAAGGCTGTTCCTGCTCCAGGCCCTCTATGGGTGGAGACTTAGAGATCATCACAGTTGTAGGGAGGGAACTACCACTGACCTCACATCATGAGATCAATTAATATGGGCATCCACTGTGCCAGACACTCTGCTAAGTGCTTGACTAATGAGTTCTCAAGTACCCCATGGGCAGACATCATTCCCATTTGGCAGAGGTGGAAACTGAGTCCTAAAAGGCTGTGGGCAGTTTTCTCAGCTTACAGCTGGGATTTCTCTGGCTCCTGAGGCTTTGCCTTCATGCTGTACTGCTCTAGTCCAATCCTGACACTTCACCCTGCTACCACTCACAATTTTTAAATGTGGGAACTGAGGCTCCAAGTTTCAAGGGACATAGACATAATCACAGAGCTAGTACATGGCATGGCAGGCCCAAATGAAACTGGAATTAAAACCCACCGTGTCTATCTGATTCTCTCCTCCCTCCGTCTCCTCATCATCCCTGTACATTTCCCTCATCTTCATCCCAGTCCCCTCGTTCCTATTCGGGAAAAATGGGAATGTGGGGGGAGTGTGGTAGGAACCAGGGCAGGCAGACGGGGAAGGGGTGTAGAGAGAAAGCTTTGTTTGCGACAGGAGCCCGACAAGACAAATGGACTCGTCCAGGTCGAGCCTTTCCCAGCGCCCCCTTGGACCTTTGTGCTGCCCATATTGATCTTTCTAGGGCATTGATTTACCCAGTGACCGAGAATTATGGATCATTTTTAGAATGGAATCCCATATCATTTCATTACAGTCATTCAATGAGTTTTAAGACCTTGGTGTTGGAAACTGGGATTTTTAAAGCCAGAAAAGGTCACATGGCCTTGGAAAGGCCACCTTGCCATTCTCTTACTTGTGGCTACCCCTCCTCCTCCCTGACTCACAACTTCTCTCCTTCCTGGCTTCATTGACTTTCCCACCAGCTCAGTGTTGTGACCGTGTGGCTATGGGGAAGCCATCCACCTTCTCGCAGTCTTACTCTTTGCTGCCCTTGCGAGCAAGTCCTGGGTCCTTCCTCCCAGACTTTCTCACTTCCGTCAACCTCTGTGCCCACTCTCAGCACCATCACCTTAGGTGTCATCCTCTCTCTTTTACTGCATTTGTGGATGTGTGTGGAGCATGCCATGAGGGCCAATAAATACTTACTGACCAAAGGAGTGAACGAACGCATGAACAAAAATGAACCCAGGGATTGCTCTGCAGGAGTTCCCGCAGCTTGGATGGGGGCAGGGGTGGCGGAGGAGAGCACATCTTGTCCCAGACCACTCCAGGTTGCCAGGACAGACCCACACACCCAGCCCTGGCCCGTCTCTCCCAGCCAGCCTTGGCTTGTTCTGGGCCTTTGTCTCAGGGCTGCTGGTTGCCTCTGAGGCCCTAGCAGCAGACCCCAGGCAGCTATGGACTTTTACAACCGAGCTATTGAGCACAGCTCTGGTGCCAACTTTACTCCATGGCCCACAGGTTTAACTTGAACCTTTTTCAATCTGCTTCCTCACTTACAAAATGGAAACAAGAATACCCACATGTTTTAGTAACTATAACTTAAGGAATGTAAAGTGTTAGCAGAGGGTCCAGGGCCTATAAAGTTCTGTTTTCCTGCCTGCTGCTATTTTCAATGAAACCACTGTTGTTTCAGGGTGCTCAGCCTCTGCTTCTTTCCCCCATGGCGAGGGCTGCGGGGCCTCCGCTGCAGGTTTAGCCCCACCAAGGCATCCTGAGGTTTAAACTGCCCCGCACTCCCACTTGACTCGCTTGCTCATCTTGTCCTCTCATCTGAACAATACAGAGCACATTGTCCAGGGGGATGAAGCCCAGAGCTGTGTTGGGAGACACCCCGACACCACCGCAGCTCCACCAGTATCTATCTTCTCTCCACATGCCCAGCACTTCCAGTTTGTACCTCCAACTTGGAAATTACCAAAGTTATTGGCCATAGTGCGAGTGTGTGTGTGTGTGTGTGTTGTAAATGCATGTGTGTGCACACATGTGTATGTTGCTGTGCTTATGTCTTCAGTTAGACTAGTAGTTGTCTACCTGACTAAATGTTAGAATCTCCTAGAAATGCCGCTATTTCAGCCCTTCCCCAGAGGCCCTGATCAATTGATCTGGAGTAGATTCTGGCATTGGGACTTTGAAATAGTACACCTGGTCCACTGGTATTGAGGACTGAATTAGATGTGGGCTCCCTGGAGTCAAGGGTGAAGCTTTACTGATTTTGGTCTCCTCCAAGGTACCTGGGTTAATACCATGTGTATGTTAATTACCAGGGGTCCCCCTCGCTATGACACTCTGTGCAGGCAGCCCCCTGCCCTCTGACCTGGACTAGGTGCTCTGCGTCCTCTTATCCCTCTGAGCTTGATTTGCTATTTACCTACCCATCTATCTACTGCTCTCAGCAGACAATGGACTGTCAGCCTTAGGGCAGGATCCAGACTCTCATCTTTGGGTTCTTTGTCAAAGCCATCACATATCAGAATGTGCCAGTTCCACAAGACCTAGGGACATCTATGGCCTCTTTACAGTCTCCTGATTGTTAAGGAAGTCCCTTTTCCTTCCGGGTATTGTCTCTCCTCTGGTCTCAGAAGGCCTCTCAGTCCCCGTATCAGTTATCTCTGGCTATGGAGCAGATTCCCACACAATGTAGTACCTCAAAACAACATTCATTACTGCACATGGTCTCTGGCGGTCAGGACTGGCAGCATCTGAGTCCAGCTCAGGGTCTCTCGTGAGGTTGTGTAGGATGGAGACCAGGGCTGCAGTATTTGAAGACTGTCCAGGGCTGAAGAGTCCACTTGAAGTTCCTCTCATGGCAATTGGCAGGAAGCTTCAGTTGCTACTACAGTGGCCTCTCCATAAGGCTTCTTATAACTCGACCTTTCCAAGAGCCATGGACCCAAGGGACAGAGGACACAAGCAAGTGAGAGATCAAGTAAGCCAGAAGCCGGTCCTTTTAATACATAACATCACTCCCCCGGAGGCCATACAGAACGACCCTGTTGCGATGTGGGTGGAGCCCCACAAAGACACGAGGTCATTGTAGGTCATGAACTCCATGCAGAAAACTGGCCTCAAATTCCAGACAGGGTTTCTCATTCCTTTCCCAGCATTTCATCCTTCTCCTCTTGAATACAGGCATATATTGACCACTCCTGTGAGAGGGAAACAGTGCAATCTCATTGTGAATTTCACTGTGGTCTCTTTTTGATGTCTTTGGAAAAGGGCTAATAAGATAATGCTCCCCGACTCCATCCCAAACTCCTCAATAACACCTGAACTCTGTAGGAAACTTGCAAATTGAGACTCAGGAATAAACCAGAAGTTTCAAAAATCTCCAGAGTGTGAATTTTTATTTATTTATTTATTTATTTTTTATTAGTTTCAAGTGTACAAAACAACACAGTGGTTAGACATTTATTAATATATAACTCACAAAGTTATAAACCCAATAAGTCTATTACCCATCTGACACTGTACATAATTATTAGAATATTATTGAATATATTTCCTGTGCTGTGCTTTATATCTTGACTATTTTTTAAAATTACATCTGGTATTCAATATTATTTTGTATTACTTTAGGTGTACAGTGTAATGGTTAGACATTTCTATAATTTATAAAGTGATCCCTCTGATAAGTCTAGTACCCATCTGATACCATAATAGTTTTTATGATATTGTTAAATATACTTGCATTACTGTATTGTACATCCCCATGACTCTTTTGTAACTACCACCTTTCTTACCCAGCCTCCCAACTCCCCTCCTATCTAGTAACCATCAGTTTGTTCTCTGTATCTATGGGTCTGTTTCTATTTTGTTTGTTCATTTATTGTGTTCTTTAGGTTCCACATATAAGTGAGATCATATGGTATTTGTCTTTTTCATCTGACTTCTTTCATTAAGCATAATACACTGTAGGTCTATCCATGTTGTCGCAAGTGGTAAGATTTCATTCTTTTTATGGCAGAGAAATATTCCATTGTATATATGTACCACAATTTATTTATCCAGTCATTTATTGCTGGGCATTTTGGTTGTTTCCATATCTTGGCTATTGAAATAGTGCTGTGAACACAGGGGTGCATATATCTACTTGAATTAGTGCTTTAGATTTCTTTGAATAAATACTAAGGAGTGTAACCGCTGGGTCAAAAGGTAGCTCTACTTTTAAGTTTTTGAGGAACCTCCATACTGTTTTTCATAGTGGCTGCATCAATTTACAATCCCAGCAACAGTGCACATGGGTTCCCTTTTCTCCACATCCTCACCAACACGTGTGTTAGTTGATTTATTGATGATGACCATCTGGATGGGTGTGAGGTGATATCTCATCGTGGTTTTAATTTTAATTTCTTTGACGATTTTTGATGTTGAGCATGTTTTCATATGTCTATTGGCCATCTATATGTCCTCTTTGGAGAAATGTCTATTCAGGTCCACTTTCATAATTTTATTCAACAGTACTGCAAGTCCTAGCCACACCAATCAGACAAGAAAAATTAAAAAAGACATCCAAATGGGAAAGGAAGAAATAAAACTGTCATTATTTGTAGATGACATGATACTATATCCAGAGAAGCCCAAATATGTCATAAAAAATTAGAACTGATAAATGAATTTAGTGAAGTAGCAGAATACAAAATTAATATTCAGAAATAGGTTATACTTCTATATATCAACAACAAACTATCAGAAAGAGAAAGCAATAGAACAATCCCATTTACAATATCAGCAAAAACAAAACAAAACAAACCCTAGGCATAAATTTTACCAAGGAAATAAAAGACCTGTACTCAGAAAATTATAAGACATTAAAGAGAGAAATTTAAAAAGATACAAATAAATGGAAGCATATACCATCCTCTTGGATAGGAAAAATTAATGTAGTTAAAATGTTCATACTACCCAAAGCAATCTGTAGATTCAATGCAATCCCTATCAAAATACCAATGGCATTTTTTTAAAGAACTAAAACAAATAATTCTAAAATTTACATAGAACCACAAATCACCCCAAATTGCCTTGACAATCTTAGAAGAAAGAACAAAGCTGGCTGTATCATAATATCAGATATCAAACTATACTACAATGTCATAGTAATCAAAACATCTTGGTATTGGCATAAAAACATCACACAGATCAATGAAACAGAATTGAGAGCCCAGAAAGAAATCCATGCCTATATAGTCTTTAATCTATGACAAAGAAAGCAAGAATATACATTGGCACAAAGACAGCCCATCCAACAAATGATGCTGGGAAACTGAACAGATGCATGTAACAAAATGAAACTGGATCACTTTCTTATGTCATATACAAGAATAAACTCAAAGGATTAAAGACTTAAATGTAAGAACCAAAACTATAAAACTTCTAGAAGGAAACATAGGAAGTAAACTTAGACATTATTAATAATGTCCCAGTAATATTTTTGCTGATACACGAGGGCTGTCTGGAAAGTATCCAGCCATGCATGTAAAAAATAGGGGTATTTATGACTGGAGTTTTTCCAAACAGCCCTTGTATCTCCTTGGGCAAGGGAAACAAAAATCAGTAAATAAACAAATGGGGCTACATCAAACTAAAAAGTTTTTGCACAGCAAAGAAAATCATCAACAAATGAAAAGACATCCTACTGAATGGGAGAACATAACTGCTAATGATATATCTAATAAGGGGTTAATATTGAAAATCTATAAATATTCATATAAGTCAACACCAAAACAAACAAACAATTCAATGAACAGAGTGCGAAATGTTTTTATGACCACAACATTTCAAGACAATGGGAGTGGGAATAGAGGAGAGACTGAGGAATGCTGCCCAGGTGGGCTCTGAAGGGGAAGAGGGTGAGTGGGAGGAGATCCACCCTTGCACCTGCCCGTAAGACGTGCTGACGGAAGTCTGAGACAGGAGGTGAGGTCAGCTGTGAAATCAGCAGGAGCTATTCCCCAAGGGAGGCAGCAGGATGTGCTACCTACAGAGAGGAACGAACCCCAAGCTCATCAGATCTGGGTCGGTTTTATTTCTGTTTTTCACACACCACATGACCTCTAGCAGCTGTTCTTTCCCTGGGGCCGCAGTTTTCCCGTCTCTGAAATGAGCTCATTGGACTAATACGCTGCTTTTAGCCTATTTTTAAAATATAGTGGGTGGCACCTTCATTTTCCAAGTTAAATCTTACAACCAATGAGGTGAGTACAGTAATTACCATCTCATTACAGTATAGATAACACTAGAACAGCTACCATGCACTCATGCTTAGTATATTCTTAATGCTGTTCTTCAGTGCTTTGCACACATTAACTCATTTAATCCTCACAGTGGCCTGGTGAGTTAGCTATTATTTTTTAATTCATCATCCCATTTTATGGAGGTAGAAACTGAACAACAGAGAAGTGAAGTAAAGTGCCCGAAGTCACACAGCTTGTAAGTGGCTTGCACTTGTGTACAGAGGCCCCCAGGGCCTTTCTCTTGACCCCTCTGCTGAACAAATGAAAGCACAATTGCTCCAGAGGAAGAGAAGGAGGAGACTGGAAGCCCCCTGGCTGAGCCTCCTCTCTCCTTCTCCTCCCATTGATACCCCCAAACACAGCTACAGACCCCCAGCACTTGTAGAGCTTTCCCCTTGGCTCTGACCCTTGATGGACTATGGTTGTATTTCTCTCAGTGGGCAGACACCTGCATCAGAACCATCTTGATGCTTTTTAAAATGCAGATTTCTAAGCCACCTTCCAGTCCACAGTATCTGAACAAGCAGCCCAGAAACTTCCATGTTAACAAACACACAAGTTCACCAGTGAGGAAGAATAGCTGCATCATGAGTGAGGTGAACAGCTTGAGCCCAGCGTTTTGCCTGAGAAAGGCCTGGAGTCAGCAATTTCCTTAAGTAGTGGGGAGCCCAGGGTCTGACAGCCCAGCCAGGGTCCTGCCTGTTTGGGTCTCCAGGCAGGGGCAGCATCTGTCAAACATGACCTCACCTCAGGCCACCCACCTGGGTCATGGTAACCCAGAGTGAGAAAGGAACTCCACTTGATTGAGAGCCTAAGTCTGTGACTTGGTCATGGTGACATTCTAGGGAACCATTCATCAGTACACCTGTGAACACACCAGGTGATGAGAACATTTTCATGCTTCAGAGAGAAAACAACTTTCATTACTGTTCAGCACTGCCGGAAATCAGAGAAACAAATGGTGTTCAACGTTCATGTGTTAATTATTGTTATTCCTGGAGATTGTTACCACCCAAGTGCTGATTACAAGCATGACTGCAGAGCATTTTTGCAATAGGAAATCTGGCTTCTTGTGGCCTCTCCTGGGGGCCTTCTTGGCTGATAGACTTGGGGAAAGTTCATTACTTGATGTATTGAAGTCACAGGTAATCGTGTCATGCTCATGAGCATAGCTGTTCCCCATAAAAGAAGCCCTCCCTGTCCAAGCGCAGAGGAAGGAACAAGGACAGGCACAGAAAGACGGGCAGAGTGGGTGAGCAATTAAAATGGCTCCTGCCTTCATCCTAGTGTCTGGACCAGGAGGATGTACTCTTCCACCATGGTTTAAGTCATAGATACACCATGCTCTAGTGTCTTCTCAGGAAGTGACACCTTCAGGGGTTTTTAAATTACCTGGGCAGTTCTATTAACACATTGCGTACCGCATAGAAATCTCTATGACACACGCCAGGGACCACACGTTTTGGGGCAAACTGCATGTTATTAATCATCATTTAAATCATCATAACTACAGATCATAATGCACTTTAAGTGCTGTTTTTCCATAATTATAACATTCTTATTTACAAAAACAATTAAAAAATTAAACAATTAAAGTTCCTAGTACTTTTTTAACGTGTGGTACTGCGTAAAACATTTTCCTCTATGAAGAGGGACCAAACAAAATTTACGTAAGTACCTAGATTCGCTCCTTTCTCCATGGGCAGCACAAACTCTGTAGGCTCTCGTAGGAAATTTTCTCTTTCCACTCGCTGGAATACACGTAGGTTCATGCTGCTTCATATCACCTGACAACCTTTTGGGTGGATCTTTACGAGGTGCTCTCCTTGCACCCCCAGGGGAAGGGCTGGACAGATTTGTCTCTGGTTCCAGGAAGTCTTCATTATTGTCATCTTTTCTTGTTTGACCCATCAGAATAATTAGGCTAAGGAATTTCTTGATGTCCTTCTGTGTAACAGGAGACCACTTTAGTGTTCTAGATGGTGTTTTGCAATTCATTGCTGTTTGATCGTGATAGTTAGACAGCTCTTTGCACAACATCTCAAACAATTCATTACCAAAAAAGAGATTGGTCACAGAGGGTACAGAGTCACACTGAAGACGGAAATGTAGTGACCCCAGCATGACCTTCAAACATTTGTAAGCGTGGTGGTGTGTCAGTTTCAGACCAACAATGATCAGTCACAGAGGGTACAGAGTCACACTGAAGACGGAAATGTAGTGACCCCAGCATGACCTTCAAACATTTGTAAGCGTGGTGGTGTCGGAATCACTTGAAAGCACTGCCACCTTGCGCTTCCTTACGGGTCTAATCATTTCACTGGCAGTAGAATCAGTAGAATCGTCTCCAGAATCGTCAAAACAATCATCCGCATCTTCGATCTCACTAGGAATATCTGATAAATTCTTGTTAAATACTCCATAAGTGTATCAGTTTTGTTGGTTTCCTTCCTTTTTCTGAGAGAGGGCATTTCTAAAAGCGCCACGAACGTGAAGATGAAGACTATTCGAATGACCAAAATACAATGTAACTGCAATGCTTTATGGGTCCGCAATTATATAGTTTTTCGTAGATTGACTTGCACGGTTTTCACCAATGAGGTTGCTTCATTCGATGTAGACAAGACAGTGTGTTGACATCTACGGTCCGTAACGGATGGCACGAGACACACGAGAAAACTCGTGAGCGTTCCGCTATGTGTTCACTGGTGTGCGGAATCCGGTCAGTATGCAAGGCGTCAACCTACAGAACGCTTTGCTCAATGGCCACTAGAGGGAAGCAATGAGTCCATATTCTGGCTAATCTCATCACACAGCGTGCAGGGACAGGGACCCTCCCAGGCAAGGTACAGGCACAAGTGAGGGCCTGGAAGCTTGAGCTTCATTTGCTTCACACAAATGTGCCTTTGGGTCTCACCTGCATTTTTATTTTGGAATTCTGAGACAGCAGGGAGTTCTGATTCCGTGAGGCTGCCCGTTCCCCAGGGAGAAATGACAAGGGGCATTTTAAATTTATATTCAGGCCCTGGGATTAAGCCTGTGGAACCGAGAAAATGGAGGCTTCTTGCCTCCCACTCTTGGGTGTGTGGGTGCTGGAATGGTAGCGGACTACTTTTGAAAAGCCAAAACGTCATCATCTATAAGTAGGAGAGAGTTAAAGAGAAAGTGCTGATGTTGGCACAGTGGCTTATGCTAGCCAGGAGTCTGAATAATGATGACAATAATAATAAAAACAATAACAATATCATCAAGGCAGCTGGCATTATTTGCTTACCATGGGCAGGACACTACCAGGTCGGCAGGCATTGCACAGGTGAGGGACTTGAGGCTCGGTAATATCAACAGAGTCACATGGCTAAGTGGCAGATAGAGTGTGGGGACCCGGGTCAGGCTCAGTCCCTAAAGTACTTTGCCTCCTGGGTAAGAAGTAGAGAGTAAACGCCTCTGGGACCTGGTGAGGGTCCAACGTGTCAGTCTGCTAAGGAATATGTTTAAAGAATAAAAACTAAGTGGAATTGAAGGAGTCCTTGTGCTCTGTGTGAGGAGGTGGGAAGTAAGGCAGGCCACTGGCTAATGAGCCCTGCCACCTGGAACCAGACTCATTGACAATACTCATCCCTGAGTGTGGTCCACAGGGACACAGGAAGTGCAGTAGCCATGGTGATTGCAGAGGTAGGGAAGGCCCAGTTCCACTGTGACTAATGGAACGACGGCCCCACCTGACCTCCAGCATCCTGGAGACTGAAGGAGCCATACAATCCATGAGCCAGCCCCTCCCTGCGGAACACACAGGGGGTGTAGGACTCCCAAGAGACATGCTAAGATGGTGCCAGAAACAGTCTAGGGTGTCAGACCAGACTCAGAGGGGGTCTTAGAGAATCTTCTAGTCCAGTCTCCCCGCAATGTGGTTGGAGAAACCGTATCTGGGAAAGGGGAAGGAACTGCTCACATCACATAACCTGTTGACGGCACTACTGGGTCTGGAGCAGAGCTTTTCTGTCCCCAGTGCCACAACCTAGTCTCAGTGCCTCCTTGCTGTCCCCCACATGCCTAAATCTCACTCTAGCTCCTCGGGCCCTGCCATGTGGCCTCTGATGACACTTGGCATGAAAGTGCCAGGCTGCTGCTCTGAGAGTGCCTCCCGCAGAACCCTCCCCCATCGACTGGCTCTTGCGGGGAGAGAGGCCTGTCAACACCGTGAGCGGCACCGTTAGACCGGGCTGGGGGGCCCTCTGCTGGGCAGCCGCTGCCTGACCCACAAGAAGGGGAGGAGAATGAAGGGGATGCTGAGTGAAAAGTGCTGGCTGGGCTGAGGCCTGGACGCTGGCACAGGCAAGCCTACTTTTAAGCACGGTCAATGATGGCAAAATTGTGACCCAAGCCATCTGTCTCACAGGTGTGCCTTTCTGTCATTGTGGTTACTGCCAGGAACCCTTGTGCCTTCTGTTCAAGACCTCTGCTTGAGGCCTCTCCATGAGGTCCTGCACTCTCCAGTCTGTTTCCTGTCCTCCATTCTAGGTCCTGCTAATATGACATTGACTCTTAAAGGGTAACTGGATTACTTCCCTCTTGTCCTGAATCGCTACATTTCCAGAAACCAGGTCTTATCCCAACAGACTGACCTGAGGGGTGAGGCCCATCAGGAGGGAGGCTCCTTGGTGGACAGGCTCTATGGTGTGTTTGTAGAGCTACCAGTTCAGCAGGAGTTGTGACCCTGGTCGGAATCCTGCCCCTTACAAGTTCTTTGACTTTGAACCATGCGGTGGACCTCTGTGATCCTCTGTTTCCTCATCTGGGAAGTGTAAAAGTAATTCCCGTTCCCCAGCGCTGCCTTGGGTATTCAGTGAGAGGATGTACTCAAGTGTCCATCACAGAACTCAGGGACTATGTATTTCTCTCAGGAGAGCCTCGGTTTCTTTCTCAGGGAAATAGGAATTTTTGTCTGCCTCTGAAAGATTGTAGCCCGCAGTATCGTGCTTTGGAAATCAGGACGTGCTACACAAATCCAAGTGTCACTTCTACTTGAGATGTTGTGAATTCTTGCAAGAGCAGACCCAGGGAACAGCCACCGTTTAGTGTAGATGCCAAGGTTCAAACCAGGTTGCATGAGGGAAGTGATCTACCCAGCAAGTCAGGTGACAAGAAGTGTTAAGACACCCATCTTCGGAGCTGGGCCTGGGTCTTCTCTGCAGACCCCTTTTCTCTTAAGGTAAAAAAGGGACTTTTGAGGTTAGCTTAGAGGTCAACCTCCTGGACTTACTGCCTCTGTGCCCTTGGGCATGTGCTTGGCCCCCCTGAGCTTCTGTTTCATCGTTTCTGATACGGGGATAATACACCTCCTGCAGTGAGCTGTTTAGAGGTTTAAAGTAGCAGGATGTGTACATACCCCAGCACGGGGCTTAGCTCCATGCAGGTGCCCCTTCCCACATGAACACTGAATCATGGAATTATACTTTCCCCTTGCTAGAAGTAATCGCAAAGCCACCCAGTCCTGTGCCCTCTGTCCCGGGCTCAAGAAGCACCTCTGTGTTTGCTCCGCCACACCGTCGTCTGGTCACTGCAAGCTCCCCAGGGCACCAGGCTGGCACCTCTGAGCTGACGGTGGTGGAGCTCCTACTGTAATGCCCTGATTTCTACCTCCGTGCAATCCTTACCCACTGGTAGAGTCTCGGGGGATTTATCAAATCCTTCTTTCTCTAAAGTAGCTGTTCAGTGACCCCTGAGTCTTCCTGTCTCTGTAAACCAAATCATCCCAAGATCAGCCTCAGACTTCCCCAGCTCCTCTCACCTGGAGTTCATCACACCTTCAGCCTTCAGGCCCAGGGCTGGCCTTACAGGTGGTGTCTCTATGGCCTGAGGTCTACCTGCTGGGCACAAGGGTTCCCCTGACTGCCTAAGGCTCAGTCTCTGAACCCTGCCTGGCTCTAGATGGTCACATCCTCCAACAGCTCTGCCCTCCCTTAGGAAGGCGCTGAAACAGAGCGATGGCGTGTCTTTGATTCAGGCACTTTATCTAGACCCCCCAACACAACTTCAAGGTAAGTATTGTTATTCCCACTGCAGCCAACAAATTGCAGAACTCGGAGTAGAAGTCTGATGTGTTTGATTCAGGGTGAGAGAATGAGTTCGCCCCCCATGGTATGATAGAACTGGGGATGTATGCAAGCAGGACAAGCCGTCTCTTACTGCTGTGGTTTCTATATGTTCCAGACGAGGGTTAAAGCATGGGTACACATGCTTTCCTGAGGGGCATCAGAGCTCATTAGGTGTCATGTAGCTCAAACAAATAGGTGGCATCCTAACACTGCCAAGGAGGGCAGTGTGGACATGCTGGGACATGCTGCTGCTCACAGAGTAAGGTCCTGAGTTTCAGTCTCCCCATCTCCAGCCAGCCAGCTGTCTCCCACGCTTTCACCCCAGTCATTAATGAATTCTACTGAGAGCGGAGACGGTGCACAGGGAGCCCACAGCTCCTTTGGAAATGTGGTTCCAGGGCCCATGAAAGGCAGAAGGTCCTGTCTCTCTGCTCTCCCCATACCCCAAACCTGTGTCATTCCTGTCTCTGTGCTCTCATTCCTGCCCTTCCCTCTGCTTGGGGCACCTTCCCTTCTCCCAGTCCTGTAGCTACGCTCACTGATGTGTAGACCAGGCCAGCACAGGGCAGCTCCCACACCAGCATGGCCAGGCTGGGCTGCCCTGTACTTCCCAGCATTCTCCCTGTTGTGCATTTCTGATTGGGATGACCACCAGAGAGACTCTCCTGGGGGACCTGGATGGTAGAAGTAAAGCAGCAACCGCTTTGCAGCTCACACACCTTGTTGCTTAGCTGCCGCTCACCTGGTGGTGGGGTGTCTGTCCTGCCACTGCTCCCCCATCCCCAAGACATTCCCTAGCTGCCCTGACTCCTGGCCAGAGGTGAGAATTCAGATCTGTGCCAAAGGGCCCTGGTTTCTTTGGGAACCCACACCATCAAGGTCAAAGTAATAAAAACTGTCCTGGGCTTTTCTTAGTCTATCCGGGTATAATTCCTGCTCAGACACGTGGTGGTCCCAGTTTATCCTCGCTCCTTCCCTCCGTCTCCCCTTCCCCGCCCTCTGCCTCACACACACGTTGAGATCCGGCGTCAGGTGGGAAGATCATAGCCTTGCAGAGACTGATGGACCCGCTCCCACCAGAGAGGAAGGTCAAATGCATGTACTGAATCCCTTGCTATTTCTATCACCTAGTGTTTTCACTTACTCAACTTTAACTGATACGGTGTTCAGGCTGTGGCAGCTGATGGTGTCCTGTCTTTCCTTCAGAGCCTAGCCCACGTTTCCTTCCTCTGGGAGGCCTTCCCAGACCCCAGTCTCAGCACTTACTGCCTGTCCTGCTTTGAGCTGGAAGTTATCTCTCCACCAGTGAGGGTCCTGCTGCCTTAAATCAAAGTTTCCTAAGCTTCACAGTTCATACAGATCCTGAGTCCTGCCCTGGAAGGCTCTAGTTCTGCGAGCTCTCACCTAGAACACAAATATGATTATCAAAAAAATCGAGAACCTCAGCCCTGAGTAAACTGTGAGTTCTAAGATGACAGGCCCTGTGTCTTGATTGATGGGACCACTCTGGACAGCGATGACAATAGCAGGTCAGGGGGAGGGTGTCCAAAACAGCCTATTTGGGGGCAACAGCCTGGATTAAAATTCCCACCGGGTCAGATCTCTCCGGTGTCTTTCTCCTTGAAGAGGAGCAGGGGGCCAAAGCCCCAGCCATCAGGAACCAGGGACATCATTCGTCCCTGTGATCTTGGTGCTAGTTCTTCCTGGTCACTTGTCCCTCACTCTGACCGGCGCTGCTCTGGGACTCCGCTTTCTGAGCGCCCACCCAGGAGGCACTCTCCTCCCAATCCCTCATTTCCTTTTGCCCTGACGCTGCCATCTCCGAATCCCCTGGGCTGCGGCTGACGGGTTCAGGTTTGGCCGCTTCTCCTCTGGGGTTTGCTCTCCATCTGTTTGTCCGGCACTTTCGAGACCAATCCTTTGTCAAACACGGAGTAGGCACTCAATGGAAACAGGGGCCAGGCTGTCCTCTGATCAAGGCCAGGTCTGCCCCACTGCGTGAGGGCATGATGGGAGCGACAGATGGCCCCGTATTTGAGGCACTGCTGGCCACGCTGCTGCTGGCTCCTGCTTGCCCAGCGTTGGCGAGCGACTCGGCTGTGCCCACCCCTCTCCAGGAGACCCTGGCTTCTGCCCTGTGATCAGGTCTGTGGCCGTGTCTTCTGGGAAGGTCAGTTCCGACGTCCCTGCTGGAAACTTCTGTGTGAATCCATCAATGTGAACACATCTGTCTCCTCACCAATACGCGGGCAGTTTTCTCATGCTGGGACCTAATTTGTGGAGCTCATGCATAATTGAGACAGATCATCTTCGTTTTCCAGCTAGACAACTTCCTCTCGCAGGAGGGACGTTGTGCATGAAAGCCACGACCCAGCTCCTCTGCAGGAGGGCGGGGCGCCTGCAGTCCTGCTGGCTCCGGATCTAACCCGGGGCGCTCCGAGGGCTGCGGCGTGCGGGAAGGCAGGAGGAGCCCTGGTCGGCAGCAGATGTGCGCGCCAGGGAAGAGATGCTGGGCAGTGGGGGTGGGGGGGCATGGTCCAAAAAAAAGCTTGTCGTCTGAGTCTTTGAGGAAGGCCAGAATCAGGGCCCTGAACCCATCCCAGAGCCAAGAACCTGCAAAAATCTTTAAGCTTCAAGTTGGACTCCTTGCAGTAGCCAGGACCAAAGTGACTAAAAGCCCAGTACATCTCTCAGTTGGGAGCCAGGGCCCGGATGCTGAAGAGAGTGCCCAAGTGGGTGGAACCAGATCAGGAGGGGAGTGTCGTGTGTCCTACTTTATTGAAATCACATTTGCTATGACCAAACCAAAGGGAACTAACTTTGATGTAGGAGGTTCTGTGAACAGCAGGCTTCGGCAGGAATGGTCCTTTAAGAGCACTGCCTCCTGCATGCCTGATGTCTGTGGGTGCCAGTTAGAGGTGCATGCTCATTTTAGGGACATGTGCACAGAATGAAGTGTGCCCATCAATCAGTGCAAAGGGAGGCTCTGTGGGGAGGGGGGAAAGGTGTAGATGGGGAGTCAGGGAGCTGCTCCTCCCCACTGAGTTGCCAGGAAAAATCATTGCCCTTGGGTTCCTGATAGCCAGAGGAAAGGACTGGCCCGGGGGGTCTCTGAGGCTACTTCCTGCTGTGACTGCAGGAACAGAATTCCCAGAGGCCCCACGGTGCTCCAGGTGCTCCTTCCACATCATGCTATGGTCCTCCCTGGAGGGGAGCAGTATTATTGCCCACGAACCAGGGAGCCAATGTTTGAACAGTGAAGTAACGTGCCCAAGGTGAGAAAGTGCTAGAGCCAGTGAGTGCCCTTGTGGTTCCAGCACTGGAAGATGGCAGGCGCAGTCAGAAGGCAGGCCTGCTAACCCCAGGTGTGTCCTTCCCCATTGCCATTCTGTAGGACAGAGAGGCGGGGAGCAGCCAATGGGGCTCGCTGTGCCAATTTTGTTTCACGTCCACACAAGGCTCTGGACCACCACCTGGGCTTCTCATGGCGAAAGGGAGGCCGATCTATTTAATTAACACCCCACTGGGCCCCTGGAATCTTTCCTTCAGCCACAGCTGCTGCCCAAGAAGGGAGCATCAGTGACCCTGATAGCATCTAGGTTGCTCCAACACAACCTTTCAGCAATTCATTTTCTACACTTATAAATAAGTCAATAAAAAAGATGTTCAACATAATTTCCCTAGAGAACAGAAGGAAGACAAGGCATGGATTGGAAACTCCTATTATCTTCTATTGTCTTGTCTCTGATGACAGATAACAGTGAGTGGTGAGGGGGACTGGCCGTGGGGGGAGAATAATGTTTGAGTAGAGATTGCCTTTCGAATGTGTCATCATGCATCTGACTCAGAAAAGAGAAGAAAAAGGACGGAAAAGACAAGGCTGGCTGTGCTGCTTCTCCACACCTCACTCCCACCCGAATCTGGCCAGGGTGCAACTGCTGCTATATGAGAAACCTCTTCATTCCTGCAGCTCGCTTCACTTCCGGAGCGCTGATGAATTGGTCTGGTACCAGTGGCTCATCGTGAAGGCATTAATTAAGCAAGAAATGGCTACCTAGTGAGCTCCCGGGGAATCGATAGCCCTAGGGAAGTCTCTCCTTCCTACTGCTCAGGGGATGGGGAGAAAGGACAGAGGCAGCCTCCGAATCCATGAGATTAAATATCAGAGATGTTGATAGAGGAGCGGTGCTGCAGGGAGACTCCAAACCTGGGGGACAGCCTGGAGGAAAGAATAATCCAGAGAGTATGGCCAAATGACTCAGGCTGTTCTGCTGGGTCAAAATGGCTGCGGGCTGCTCACTGGGGAGTGAGCATGCAGGGCATCTGGGATTGAGCTGAACTTTTAATATTTGGTTTGAAAAAGATAGTAAAAGTGATAGCCATTGTTTTCAATCCTCACTGCCCTTTGAGGGAGTTTTGAAAACATGGTAACTCCAGAGCCTAACCTAAGTTAAAGAAGAATCTCCAAGGGGTGAGACCCAAACACTGATGCATTGTAAGAGCTCTCCAGGTGATCTTATGGTACACGTAGGGCTGAGCCACTGGTCCCAAGGGTGTTGTGGACTCCTTTTCTTCTCCAAGTGTGTTCCACAGACCAGTATTGTCACCATCATCTGGGAGATCATTAGAATCTCATAGCCCACCTAAGCCCCACTGAAGGGGACTCCCCAGGTCATTCAGATGAACATCAAAGCTTTGGAAGCAATGGTTTAGACAGTGGGCTTTTCTGGGTTCTATATGGGGCCAGGATCAAGGCCTCATGGCAGGCGTGTCATGAGAAGGCTGCAAAGCAAAGACACAGTGCCCAGCACACAGTACCTTCTCATAGATTCCTGTTGCTTTTCCCTTTAAATGAGGATTAAACGGAATTAGTCATGCAAGGCATTCGGAAGTGTGCTTGCATCTAGTAAGTGCTTAATAAATGCAAGCTGTTGTTATTTCCTCAAGGATTCCCCAGGGGAGACAGAAGGAGCCTCTGTGCCCTCTGGCTCTGTGCCCAGCCCTCTTTTGCAGCCCAACTATTTTTACGTCTCTCCAACCCACTGGGTCATATGTACTGACTTGGTCTTATTCCGCTCCCATCCCTGGACCTCATACAAAGTAGGCCCGGGAAATATGTATTACATAAATGTGAAGACCATAAAGGGTTCCTTAGCCAGGTAATAGAGATGCCGGGAGATCTGGGTGCCCAGGGTGTCTGAGGCTATAGCTATATAATCTCGTGGCTCCTGGGGAGAACCTTACTCTAAAGAAGAAGAAAGGGGTTCCTTTCTGTGTCCATGAGTGAAAAGCAATTAACCAATATGTCAAGGAATATTCTCTGTGTTGGATCAATTTCAATGCACAAAACTCAGTGCTTTGTAGGCCTAATCAGACTGTGAGCTTTTGGACAAGTACAATGGGCTTTGGGATCATTTCTGGACTTCCTTTTTTCCCACCATTGTCTGGATGGAAACAAAATGAGGGCTGGTCCATTTGTGTCAGGCCCCGTGGCAGGTTAAGGGGAGGCCTGGCAGATGGCAGGGATGCCCCTTATGTGGTTACCCTGGGGCTGCCCACAGACACTGCCAGGCCTTTTACTGAAACCACTTCATTGGCAGGAACACAGTTGAGTGTACAGGTCACTTTTGCTCTGGGTAGAGGGCTCAGACATGAGTGCAAGGCCTCTGGGCACACACTGAGAGTTTTCCTCAGGAATGCCATGTTGCTACCAGGGCCAGGGGAGACTGAAATGGCACTAAATACTGAAAAGCAGCTCACGGTCCTCCCTAGGGAGCCAGAGACAGTCCAGCTTCCCCAGTCCATCAGGACCAACCTCGTAGGTAGGAAGGCCTTGGAGAGTACCTCTTACAGCTTTCTAGAAGGCAATCATTTCTGTGAATTTAGGCATTCACTCCTTAGACAAAAGTTTTCCAAGTCTCTACTCTGTGTTAGATATAACAAGTGCTTTTCTGTGCATTGTTCCATTTGATTGAACAAGAACTCTCTGAGTTAAGTCCTGTCTTCCCATTTCTATCTATAGATAAACAGAGCCTTAAAGAAGCCCAGCAACGGAGCCCCATGACACACAGCAAGAACTTGCCAAGATCTGAACCACTGACTGCCTGACTGAGCCTTGACTGGTAGAAGGAGTTGGTAGCAATGGCCTACTGGCCCTTTATGACAGACATCTCAGAACAGCCTAGGTCAGGCATGGAGACACTGAGAACCAGGAGGCTTTGTTTTGGGTAGTACTGGAGTACATAAAACTTGGCAGGGGGCAGGGGGCAGCGGGTGGGCCCACACCAGACCTGAGTACTTTCTCAGTGCCCATCCCACATCTTGAGAAGACAGGCCTCCCAGAAGAAAGAGCACTTGCGGGCCAAACACATGGGTCTCAGTCATCTCTCTGCCTCTAGAGAGACGTGTGACCTCGCACAGGCCCTCCAGTCTCGCTGTCTGGGGCATGGGGACAGATGGCCACTCAGGCCTCTGGGAATTAGGTTGGCCTGATTCCTTGAGCTGTGAGGCTGGTGTGTCCCTGGAGTTGCTGCTCAAAATTCTGCAAACGGGAAGAGGACCCAATGGCTAAGGACTCGGCACGTTGGATAGTACGCACACATGTCCACACACCTCCAATCTGGCCACGTGGCCACAGGCTTGTCACAATGCCATTGACAGAGGGGTGTCTTTCCTCCTCCTTTTGCTTTCCCTCCAAGCCCAGCTTCGTTTTCCCCGTGACCTGGGGATGCTGGTCACCTCTCTCAAGTTTTGAACAGTAGCGTGTTCAAGGTGGTAAGGCGTTTCCTCACTGTCCCACACATGGGAACAATCACACCATATGACCAGGCCTTTGCCCTCCACTCAGCCTCACCCTCAGTGTCCTGGGTCCAGGCAAGGGCCACCTGAGAGGGGAAAAGACATTACTGTGAGAGGGATGCCTGTGGGGCCGTCTAAGGAAGGTGGCACAGGACACCATCAGGTCCTTTCTCGTCTGCCCGCAGCCTCTCCCTGCTCCCATCTTGCTTCTGGGGAGGTAGGTCTGTGCCCATAGCAGAAGGGAGGGCAGAGAAGGCTGAGCCCCCACACCCAGTCTGCCCTTTACCCCAGGGGTGCTGGGTGAGGTTGAGTCCACCAAGCTGGGATATCCTCTGCTTCCCTCCAGCAAGTATGTTATTCTCAATCAGCCTATCCCACGAGGCCAAGGGACACTCATTCCATCATTCAGCACATTTTTCCAAGTGTCTACTGCATCTCAGGCACTATGTTAGGCTCTGAGGATACAGCAAAGAAAATGATCTACAGGGTCCCTGCCCACAGGATGTAACAATCTTGTGTCACTATAGAAAGTGGTAGTAAGTGAATAATGACACAAATCATTATAAAATCAAAATTGCAGGAGGTACTGTGAATGCCTTCACATGCTAGTTCCTGACCATGTCTCTCCTTCCAGACTGACTGGGTCTGATCAAAAGTGAGACAGCCATGGATGGGCCAGCAGAGCATGTTGAAGGTGAAATACAGTCCTGAATTTCCTGTCACTCTTTGACTCTTGGGACATTAGAGCAAATGGATAGGAAGGAGAAAGGAAGAAGTGTGGTATAAAAAGAGTGGCTGGAAGCCTGGATGTGCTAGGGCAAGGGACGGGGCAAACTGCTCTCTGTCAGTTCATTTTTTCCATGTCACTGACATCGGTCTTCTCTACCCTGTCCCAGTGCAGGTGCTCGTCACTTTTTCCCTGGATGATTAAGGCAGTCCCCTGCCTTGTCTTGCCTCCTGCCATCATGATGCAGTCTCTGTAGAGGTTAGCAGGGAACTTCTCTGTGCCTAAAGCAGTTTCTCAGCCTCGGGGCTAGTGACATTTTGGATTATACAATTCTTTGTGGTTTGGAGCTGTCTTGTGCAATGTAGGTATTTATCAGCATCCTTCTCAGCAGTGACAACCAAAAATGTGTCCAAAAGATTGTCAAATGTCCATGGGGAGGCAAGATCAGCTCTGGTTGAGAAGCACTGGCTTAGAAATATTATGTCCTTGGACTTGATATTCAAGGGTCTCCATGATCTGAGCTAAATTGCCTTTCACCCTCTCTTCTCACATTTTATAACATAGCTATAATCATGGACATAAGAATCCTAGATAGTGCCCTATCCTTTGGCCATGCTCTCTGCTTGGAGTGACCTGCTTCTTTCTCCATTAAAGAAAACTCTACTTATGTCACAAGATTCAGATCAATAGCCACTCTGAGAAGCTTCTCCAGATATCTGGACTTTCACTTTTCCCACCTGCCAAATAAGAATAAAAAACATGTCCTATGAATGGCACAGAATCAGATAATGTCAGGGCTGTAGGAGACCTGGGCAATCACCAATGTCTCCTTTCAAGGAGGCAGATGGAGGTGCAGAGAAGTGGAGTGTCTTGCTTGAAGTTGCAATACATAGCCAGTTGGACACGAGCAGGGTCTAGAACCTGCGCTCTACATTCCTAGGTCTGTAGACTAGCCCTGTGTGCCAGCTTTTGCACTATCTAATCAACAAGAAAGTTAGCTTTGTGACCATGAGTGTACAAAACCTCTCTGCACCCCAGTGCTCCTCTTTGTAGAATGAGAGACTAAGTCAGCTGCTCTCTAGAGGTCTAGAGCTCTCTAGAGCTGTGTGCCTTCTCATCTCTCACTTCCTGCTTCTGGTTCATGAGTCTTTTTTTATTTTTAGAAAAAATTCATTCAAGTATAAGATATTCTCATTACTATTCCCCAATCCATCGCACCGTGTCAATACTGAACCCCAGAGCTAAGTCCTGAGAAGGTTAACATAATGGTTTTGCTACTCATCATAGCAACCCTTCGCATCACTCCCCAGCATCATTCTTCAAATTTACACACGAACCAGAAGTGACAAATGGTTCCTGTAATGAACTATTTGACACGAATCATTTCTGATTGCTCAGGACCCCAGACAACCTTGAACATGCAGAAGCAAGACGAGAGGGAGAAGTCTTGGAAAACAAACAACTTCAACTTCTTGCCGATAAGAATGCTCTGCTCTTGGGGCAGCAGCAGTACATGCTGATTACCAAACAGATCATTTTTATAATGAGGCAAATCTGTTGTTGGGGTGGGTCATGCAGTGATGTGTCTCATCCTGCTACTTGCTAGGCAGCCTTCAAAGTGTTTTCTGATGCTGTTGATAAGACAGACATTCATGTGAAAAGGCTCACATGTGACCACTGTGCACAGGCTGTATGACTTCATCCTCCCCACGAGGCTGGCTGTTTATGATACTTCTCTCTACAAAGGAGGGAAGGGAGCCCCAGGGAATGCCAACAACTTGCCAAAGGACCCAATGTGCTGCTGTTAGATCTAGAACTAGAATTCTGGTTTCTTGGCTCCAAAGCCAGTGCAGTGCCCCAAGAGGCACCTCTAAGATGTAAAGTTCTTTTAAAGTTCTTTTATTATTTGGCCTCATTCTCTGGATTGTGGATGAGAGCTTGGAGTTGAGAGAGGGTATGTACATTGATGTGAGGTAGGCTTGTCTGGGAATTAAGGGGTTGGACTGGGTGATCATAAATAACCCAGTGCTTTACAAGCATTATTTACTTTAAGCTGTACGAGAGCCCTATGAGATAAGCACTAGGAAAGCTACCCAACGGAGCTAAGTATAATAACTTGTCTAAGTCAGAGCTGGGATAAGGAACTGAGGTAGAGACAAGTGACTACCCACCAAGGATTTGTACTCCCTTCCAAGTTGAGAAACTGTTGCTGAGAAGTGTTTGTCAGACCAAAAGCTCACTTCTCAGGTTTCCTGTGGGAAGTGAAGCCACACTGACCAGTTCTTAGTGATGGCTATGGCAGAAACAAAGACGCCACTTCTTGGTAGAAGTAGTCACAAAGCTGTGTGCCTTCTCATCTCTCGCTTCCTCCTTCTGCCAGTGGACATTCATCCCTAGACTGACTTCAGAAGCCATATATTGAAGATGAAAGAGTGTCTCTCAATGGGTCCCTGAATGACTGTGTGGAACGGAGTCCCTATCTCTATTTCAGCCTCTCACACATAGCCAATTGCATGTTATGTAAGAAAGAATAAACTTGAATTTAGTTGTTGAGCTTTCAGGAGTTATTTGTTATAGCAGGTAGCATTACCTTGAATAATTTGGAGGAAAAAAATGAGTTTTGTTTCAGATGTGCATGCTCATATTTGATACACCTATAACAGTGTACAGGATTGCTTAGATTTATAAAGAGTATTATAAATGTTCTCCTTATTTTCAAACCCAAAAGGAAAAACATGGTGATATTATTCCCCCCTGTTAAGCCTGGAGAGTATATTGCAGTGACATTTGTGATTCTGAGCTCCTTCCAAAACTGACTGCTTTCCTCAGTCTTCCCATCTCCAGAAATGGCACACCAGGTACACGATAGATTGGCAACCATGCTGGATTCCTGTCTTTCCCTTGCCTCCCATATCTTAATTATCAACAAGCACTATAGGCTCTACCTTGAAAACATAACTGTTGCTGTGCTGGCGCTGACTCGGACCAGCTGACGAGAGCTGACTGTCCAATTGTCAGGAATGCTGCGTGCTGGTTGGTGACTCGTTGAGAACTTGAGGCAGCTCACAGTGGGAATTGACATTTCTACAAACCAGTATTCCCTCCTTCCAGAGAGCTGATTATAAGCAGGAGACAAGACTGGCAGGAGAATTAAGTGGGCTGACTATGCCCAAGGAGCATGGTGCTAAGTGAGAACCAAGGAAAGAATCCAGACAGAGCAGAAAATTCTGAAGGACACTTGACTGAATAGTGAGAACTGGGTCTTAGGTTAGCATCCACCAGAGAAGGGCCAAGGCAAGTGGTCAATTGAATAAAACCTGGATAGACTTATCTATGGCCCCTTTGTTAAGGCATCAGAGAGAAACAATTCCTGCCAATAATTTTTGAGCAGTGTGACTTTGGGGAAGTTACTTAACCACTCTGAACCTTGATTTCCTCTTTAGAAAGGGTTAACGCTTCTGTATCTGGTACGATCGCTAAAGGAATAGATGCATGAAAGCCTCTAGCACAATGCTTGGCATGTACTAAATGTTTAATTAAAGTTCAGTGATGGTTCATTTTTATGCCCTTTTATGACTTTCTTACCAGTAAATAATCACTATTTTTGTTGTCTGTACTTTCGAGTTGGACCTTAGAACCAAGGACTACAGAGTATCAAAGATAGAAGGGACATAGAGGTGAAAGCTGTGGCTGTATGGGACTCATCATACCACTCAGTGGGCAGCGCAGGTATGGTGGTGACAAGAGGGCAGGAGGCTTCAAAATCTCCATGAAGACATAGCCATTGGGAGGACCTGGGAGGCTCAGGTAGATGTGCTAACCAGATCTGCAGAATGCGTGTCTTGTTAGAAACAAAAATGACAATCCCTTAAACCTCTAAAGTGCATCCTGTCTTACAAAGCCCATTGGGACCCAGGCGTTCACTCACATGCCCCCACACAAAAGCCTCCAGGGTGGGCATAGAGGAGGGTACCAACCCCATCTGTTAGTAGACTGAGGCACAGGAAGGGAAATGGCCACCTCCACCGAGCCATGTGGCTCAAACTAGTCTGAGGGCAGGTGGTTATTGGTTGCTGTTGTGCGCACTCCTGTCACCTCAAAGGGGCCTGCACTGCCCCAAAGCAGTTCATTTCTGACTAGCAGATTCCTTCTCAGATGCCCAGCAGGTGCCTTGCATTTTAATGGGCCCTCGATGCTTATTGCCTGTAAAGAGGTCAGGCTTCTAAATGGACGGCCAGATGGAGAGGCCTTCTGGACTTCCCTGGGGCCTGGCGCGGCTGCACCTGCTGTTGCCTCCCGCTTTCCTTTCCCTAGAATGGTTCCAGCGCCTTCCATGCTAATAGCTTACTCCTCCTGGGTCCCTCTGGGGCTCTCCTGCTCAATTCCAAAGTGGAGGGCAGAAAGGCTGAAACACAAGCACGGCAGCTCCAAACATAAACATTTTAAGGCCCAAATGCAAATTCTTTTTTCTGCTTGCCAAGAAAATAGACAACTTTAATGTGCAGTGCCTTGCAGAAGTGCAACAGTGGGGATCACTGCATCTCCAATTCAATCTGGGTTAAAACACAAATAATAGAGATCCAGTCCCTATGCCCAGGGCTTTATGGCTTGGAACGAGCACTCACAATCACCCTCTTAGTTGATTCTCACAGGAAGCCCTGCTCAGCACCCTTGACCAAAGCAGGTATTTACTGAGTGCTGTGTGTCCCTAAGGAGCTCACAGTCTGGACGGGGAGACGGACATATCAGGGAATTACACAAGGGAGTGTATGGAACAACATGAGATCCATGTGCTGCTATGTGATTGTGTGACAAGGCCTTCACTTGAGGAGGTGACATCCAGGCTAGGGAGGAGTTGGCCAGGTGAAGGGGCAGGTAGAGGGGAAGCACGTGTGAGGGCTTAGGGTGTGAAGAGCTCAGGCCTTGTATTAGTTTCCCAGGGCTACTGTAACATAGAACCACTGACTGGGTGGCTTCAACAACAGAAACTTGTCGTCTCATGGTTCTGAAGGATGGAAGTCCAAGGTCAGAAAGTGTCAGAGGGATTGGCTCCTTCTGAAGGCTCTGTAGGAGCATCTGTTCCAGACTTTTCTATTAGTTTCTGGTAGCCACAGGCATCCTTGACTTGTAGATGCTATGTTTCTTGTGTCTTCACATCATCTTCCCTCTGTGTGTCTGTTTACATATGAGGCTGTCCAGAAAGTATCCAGCCATGTAATATAAAAAACAGAGCATTTATGGCTGGACTTTTTCCGGACAGCCTTCGTGCTCTCCCCTTTTTACAAGGTGGATTAAGACCCACCTTAATAATATCACCTTAATTTGACTATCTGCAAAGATCCTATTTCCAAATAAGGTCATATTCACAGATACTGGGGGTTAGGGCTTCAACATAGGCTGTCCAGATGTACCACTTTAAACAGGACAGAAAACCACAATACTGTCCCATTTCAAATGGTACTGACACCTTGAATTTAGTCCAATGAGACTAGGCTGACCATATGTGCCATTTGAAATGGGACAGTACTATTTCTTTCTGTCTCATTTAAAAAGGTATATCTGGTCAACCTGCATCAATATCTTTTGGAGGCATATAATTCAACCTATAACAGCCCTGCTCAAAGAACGCAAGGTGGTGTAGAGATTGAAGAGGAAAACAGCAAGGGGAGAAGAGTCTAGCTGTGTCTACCGGGCCCACTCAAGGATGGCCCACCAACCTGTGAAGACTGTGCCATTTATCCTAAAGACAAGGGGACCCCATCTTCACTGTCATCCCATAGAGTATTCACTCTTTTAGATTCTTGGGCCTGACACAGCTCCCCAAGAGCACTTTGCTGGGTGTGGGGGTTCAGGTTTTCCCCACTCAGTGGTGGAGTCTTTAAGGGTGGGGACCAAGTCTTATTCACTGGGACCCCCAGCACAGTGAACAGTGCATGGGACATGCTTAATAAAAAATGTTTGTTATGTGAACAAATTTAGTTCAGTTCTTGTATCACCTGAGTGCAGAGTTGCCTCTGCATTTACATGTGTTCTTTGTGTATTTTTCATCACTGTTGCAATAATACACAATCCTTTTTGTACCTCCATATGCATGTTCCTGATTTCTTAGATTGAAATGTTTATTTTATCCTCTTCAAACTGGAGTCCTTGGTTATGTTCTCCCAGACTCCTGAACCTTGTAACGTGTGGTTTGCAAAACTGATCTGACTGGATGTTTTGTTATTTGTCTTAGAAAAAAAAATACATTATTTGTGTGTTTTCAATGTTGAAGGAAGCAACAGTATGGGTTTGCTACCTTAAAGCCGACAAGTTAACACTTAAAATGGGGTTTGTCCAACCACCACATTGTTAGAGGTTGTAAGTTTAATGATCTACTTCAAGGATTTGAGACTTGCCCAAATCTACCGCCACCCTTTTGTTAGAAAGTTGATTCCTACAGTTTTTCTCAGAGAGGAGGATTTTTGTAGCCTTGGCCACAACCTTTGGAGTTCTGAAGAAAGGAGGCTCTGGAGCCCCAGAATGCCTCCTTCAAACAGAACAATTGAATGGCTGACAGATCTGCTGACATGTGAAAAGAAAATGTATCTCACTCTATTGCCGCCCCCAAACTGGAAGGGAGTCCAGAGAACAGCTAGATCTGCCCACCCATTTAGCGGTAGGGAGAGAGGGGCCAAGGGAGGAATGAGGACTCACTTGAGCAGAGCCACCAGAAATAACAGGACAGGAAGGGAAATGCTCAGAGGAAGCACAGGGCATTGCTACAAAGTACATCATTACCTGCATCCATCAGAGGACTGTGTTAGCAAGATATCCTCTTTCTCAGGGCTTCGGAGTTTACTGGCCCTCTGCGCAGCATCACGGGAAAGGTTGAGCACCCAGAAATGCTTTCAAGGAGGCAGAAAGGGATACAAAGGTAGCTAGGTCCCAAAGCATAGCACACCCTTGGCCTTTGATTCTAATGCAAGTACTGCTTCCCCAACAGTCCTTTCTCCAGCACACCACACCCAGGTATTCCGCGTCCAGGCACTGACCCCCAGGCAATCTGCTTCTAGAAATTTTGCCCTTACACTGGGTTCCAGAGTCCTTCACTTGGCCTACTGTATGGTTGAGACTTACTGGACCAGAACTTTATTGTTTGAATTCAGACACTGCCCCTAACTAGCTGTGACCTTTGAAAAGTTTCTTTATCTCATCAAGTCTGTGTTCTCATCAGTTTCATAAAAATAATGCTAGTTTCTACCTCATAGGGTTCTTGCAAAGACTAAATGAGACCAATGAATGCAAAATACTTAACTCGATCCCTGTTAGATACAAAATACTTGATTCATTTTTCTGTGTGTAGGTGATTCAAAATCAATTCAAGTCAACCCTTGAAGCACATGCCAGAAATTGTGTTCAGCCTCCCAGGCCTCTTTGGGGCTCCTCCTCAAAATAACTTTCACCCAACACTCTCTCCTTCTGGAAAGTTTCTTGGAGTGAGATGGATAGTGTGAGCAGAGGCAGTGAAGGCTTGAATGCACAGACTGTAAATGGTTCAGGCTGCGTGTCCCTGGAGCCTTGATTTCAACATTGTTTTCATCAGAATGATGGTTTCAGCCACAAGCAATTGATTGGCCTATACAATTCTGTCATTCCAACAACTGATTAATTCCTCAGTAATGAAACTGCCTGTGGTCCCTACTAGCATGTGGGCTCCTGTTATTGAACATTCACTCCTCATCAAGTTCTGCCAGTACTTTACATTCTCACAGCAAAGCCCTATGCAGTGGGCCTCCGTGTATGGGGAACCTGGGGTCAGTTCAGAGAGGTTAAATAAGCTGCCCAGATCACACAGCTAGTAAGAGGAAGAGTGAGGTTTAAATTTGGGTCATTTTTGATCTTTGAGCCGTATTTTTTAAAAAGGCAGGTTTACTGAGATATAATTTACATACAATAGTTTTTAAGCAGACAGTTCAATGAGTTTTGATAAATGTACTCTGTTGTATAATCACCACCTAAATAACCAAGCTACAGAGCACTGCCCTGACCCCAGAAGTCTCCTCTTAGCACTTTGCAGGCCATCTGCTCCCTTAAACCTCATCCCTGGGAATCACGGCTTTGTTTTCTGTGCCTATAGTTTTGCCTTTTCTAAAATGATGTATAAATAAAATTATGCAGGCTGGAGTCTTTTGTATCTGACTTCTTTTCTTTGTCATAATGCTTTTGAGATTCACCCCTGTTGTCACGTGTGTTATGAGTTTATTCCTTTTTATTACTGAAGGATTATACCACAATTTCTTTCCAGTTCCCCAGTTGATGGACATTGGGTTGTTTCCAGTTGGCTATTAGGAATAAAGCTGTTATAAACATTTGTACACAGGTCTTTGCATGAACATATGTTCATTTCATTTTTCTTGGGTAAATACCCTTAAGTGAAAATTCCTGAGTCTCAGGTTGAGTGTATGTTTAACTTTATGAGAACCTACCAAACTGTTTCCCAAACTTCTTGTACCTTTTCAAATTCTCACCGCATTGCATGAAAGATTTTTTTCAGCTACACTGAAACATTTTAAGCCCAACATCTGCCTCAGTGGAGCTGCTCTGAGTTAGGAGGTTAAGAACGATGAATGCCACATTTCACTGACTCTAAGATGCCATCAAATTTAAGATGCATCATTATTTTATATACTGCTAAGAAAGAAAAAAATGTCACCCACTATGACATAATGCTCACTTATGAAAATATTTTATACTTATTAAAATAGTCCATATAGTACTCTTATACATCCCAAAAATGAAAAAGAAATGGTGAGGGTATTCCTAGAATATATTCACTGTTAGACTCTTCTGACCCTTTTGTGGACTCAAAGTCTTTGGTATCCATGTTTTTCCCAATCAAGATTTTCCCTGGGGCCATGTACCTATTAATGAAACAGCAAATTTCCTTTCAAGCAAATCTCTATGCTGGGGACTTCCTTATTTGAGTACAGTCATGTTTTACCCCCACCACCCCGCTGAGTTATGTATCGTCAGAAGTTAAGCAGCTTCTGTTTAAACTCAGTGAAAATTTTTTGGCAAGTGATGCCTTAAAGATAGCCCTGCTCAATGGATACATCAGTTAATTAGCCTCTATTGCTTCAAATTTCATTCACTTTTCTAAAGAAAATGTGACATTTTTCTGGCCCTCAGTACTTGTTGGTGCTACGTGTCAAACAACGTATAAAACCCGACATGACACCTAGTGCACGGGCGTGGGCCGAGATGACTTTCTCCTGACCTGCTGCCACCAGTGGCTGAAAGATGCCTCACTGTGCAGGAGACAGCTTGCTTTAGGGCTGTGACAATTGTGCATCTTAGAATTGATACAACATGGCCCAAATTTGAGTTTCTGTCATGCTTTATTCTTAATGTCCCCTCACATCCTTGTCGCAGACAACAGAAACATCTGCTCCATCTTCAACACCTCCTTCCCCAGCCACACCTGGTCACCTGATTCTTGCCCACTCCTCTCATTTCCATTCAATAGGCAATTCTCTCTCCATTAAACTACTGCAGAAACCTCCTCACTTATCAACTTCCCTTCTAGCAATTTCTTCTCCTTCAGTCAATTCCATTCATTACCCCTACAGTGCTCTTTCTGCTATACAAATCTGAATGTGTCATTCTCTGTCTCAAAACTCTTCCCTGGGTCCCCATTATTTAAAGAATGTAAACTTGATTTGACATTCAATTTCTCCTGCACTCTGGGCCCTATATATTGTGCCAGTGTTATCTTCACCACGCCCCCCTCCAGGCACATCTGATGGCTGTTTTGCAAACATGCCTCTTGGACTTGCCCCTCCTGAAATCCTGCATATGATTTTTCTGGAAAATCTTTCTCTTCCTACTCCTACTGAAGACTATTCATGGAAGTGAAGCATAATGCTCATTTGGTCATATTAGCAAGATACATTTATGGGTAAAGTTTTCTTTCTGAGTTGCCTATAATGGATTAATATGTATGTGCATATATACACGTATACACACACACACACACACACACACACACACACACATATATATATACACAATGCATGTATATATACATATCTATGCACACATAACTATACATACAAATACATGAATCCATTTCCCTTATTCATTCTTAAGTGTCACATCCTCTATGAAATTTTCTTTGTGCTCTTTGATCAGAATTCTTCTTCCTTTATGTTTTCTCAATACCTGTTTGTAACTTCAATTGTAGTATCTTTTGCTATAAACAGATATAGGAGAGCTACACAGGTTTATTTCAAGAATTGAATTCAATTACATGGTCTGAGAGTGCTGGCATCTTGGAGGCATCTGAGTGTAATAAATCAGACCTAGAAGTTGGCACCAAGCAATGCTGGGTTAGGCTGCAGCTCTGTCACTTGCTACATCTGTGGCCTTTGACCTTACTACAATTCTGACTTCAGTTTCCTGATTGTCCTAAGCCAATGTCAGCCTCCAGGAACCATATAGAAGCCCCTTTTCTAGCCAAGAAGGATGCTGGGAAATAATTGTCTGGCTGCTGCCTGTCTCTCCCCCTGGTCTACATCCACATTGGGAATCCCTCATACCCTTCCAGGTATCTTATCTGATCACAACTGCATCATAGTCCCATCTCCTAGAAGCCCTCCTGCTCCCTGCCACCTAATGTACAGACAGTCACTCCATCCTGCGGAAAACTGGAGTTCCCTCCTACCCACCGGCTTCTGGCCTCTCCTGACAGGAGCAGTTCATCCTTCTGGTCCCAATTATTTGCTCCTGGTTACTGCCCTGAACAATTTATGCCCACCCCCGTCCTGTGTTTAGTAAACCCATCCTCCTTGCAGTAGAGGAGAGAATTCGAGAGCAGGCTGTCATTCACCGTGTGCCTGATTCCTCAGTCCCCAGCACAGAATAGGCGCTCAACGCCTACAATCAAAGCCACAGTGATCAAGTCTGAGAAAGATGTTGCAGAGTGAGGAATGACAGCTGGCAGGGGACACAGTCTACCTGGTCAGCAATCACAGCCAGGAACAAGGTGCAGGGCAAGTATTTCCCCCGCTGGGTTCCTGGATCCCTGTCTTGTCAGAATGCAGTCTCTCAGACATAACAGGGCAATTGTGTGGTAATTATATATAAAAAGTCTAGCAAGTATTAAGAGATCACTAGTTCAATAAGCTCAAAGCAGGATTCATGCCATTAACTCAAATTACATGAGCCGTAAGTCTGCCATTGCCTTCCTTTTAATCAGCGCATCAAGGAAAACGGGCGCTATCATTGGATTATTAAAAGGACTTAATTAACATGGAATATTTCACAGGCAGAAAACCTATGACAGAATAATTAAAACATAGTTTGTTGAAATGCACATTAATTGGTTACCAATTATCACATTCGTTCCCCTTTAAGGGATAAAGACATGTTCAGGAAGAGACATTGCTCTACGCAGAAGCACATCTCCCTGCTCATTTGGCTCAGCATTTAATTAGAAGAAAGGACAAAGCCCATCACTCTGTGATTCTAGAAAGCTGGAGTGGAAGTCAGAGGGAGCCAACGAGGATGTCCCTGCATGTGAGACATGCGCTGTGGTAGGGAGGCCACCCGATTGGGAGTCTGCAGGCCTGGGCACCCCTCTCCGGTTCTGCTGTCAATTCACTATGTGTGTCTCCCTTGCTTAGAGCTGCTCATGGATCCCCTTACCATTGCCTAAGCTCCAAACCCCTTTGATCTGGTAAATAATGCTCAGGCCCTTGACAATATTCCCAAGATTCCCTACCTTGCCCATTTCACTTTAGTCGTGTTGAACTTCGTGCTGTACTTTAAGCAAATCAAGACTGTAATCACCACAGGACCTTTGCACCTGCCATTCCCTCAGCCTGCAATCTCTTTACCTGAATCGTCTTATGGGGCTTCTTTTCATCATTCACATCTCAGTTCAGGTAACTCCTTGGAGGTCTATCCTGACCATTTAACTTAGTGCTGTCCCCTTTACTCTCTATTACATCATTCTGTTTTATTTTACATACAGCTATAACACTATGGGATTATCTTTGGTACTTATTTGTCCACTTAACTTATTGTCTGTTTCTATTCACTGTAAATGCCATGAAGGCTGGAACTTGGTGCATTGCAATTCCAGGACCCAGGGCAGTGCCTGAAATACAGCAGGTGCTCAATAAATATTTAATGATTGAATGAATAGAAATGAGGGAGTGGGAGATGTAGCTCTTTGAGGGTCCACCCAGTTCCAACATTTCAGGATGCTTTGAACATATACAGAACCAAGAGAGACACAAAGCCTGTGGAAGACAGAAGGTGTCTTAATGCCTTTTTGTATCTCCCTGCTGGCCCTCAGCAAAGCCTTGCCCATGATGGTTTTTCAGGAAGTGTTCATGGATTGGCATCCATCCAGATCTGCAATTCTAGAGTTTTAAAGCATTTGCAATTAGAGCCATGACTACTGTCTATTTCCTCTTTTCAAAGCAATAATCATGAGGTCACCACTTTAAAAACTGATCCCTTCCCTTAATCCTTTGTTACCTGCTTCATCCACCTGCATCCTGGCATTCTAGCAAGACCAAGGCTCTCCCTTCACAAACTAGCCTGAATCATGGCTGACAGATGCTGCCTATGGCTGTCAGGTGAGCATTCCTGTTTTTAAAATGAAAATCCTTGGCACTGTAATAATACTCTCCCAGGCTATGTGTCTAGAATTCTGTCCTTCCCTCCTAGAGGGAAATCTGCAAAATGCAATGGGCGATAAAGCAGGCTTTACATCTTCTTCCCAAAGTGGGTGGTAATCCTCTCCTACAACACTTCAGCCACAACCCTCCTCACCTACACGGTGTGTGACCACATTTTCCTCCTCCACTTACAAGCCATGGATGATAAGGGCACCCACCACTCCCTTTCTTAATGTGGGCTTTCATCTTCTCATGGGCTGCTAAACCTACACACAATGAGATGGCCTCAAGCCCAAGGCCTGGACCAGCTTCACCCCAGCATTTGGCCAAATGCTCTCTTTTGCTCTGTGTTTCCAGCTTTTTAAAATCTCTTTATGCAGCTCCTCAACTCAGTGGAGTGGAAATTCAAATTTCAGAGACACAAATAGGGGCTGAGATAAATCAGGCCTCCATGTGGTCCAGTCCTGCTTCATGGAGTTCTGCAGTCATTTGGGGCCAGAGCCCCAGCTCACAATAAAATGGTAGTTCACCTGCTTGTACATATATCGTAAAAATAATTTATTTACGAGTCCAAATACTTTAAGGAATTCCAAGGTATTTTCTTAAAGTAAACTTCCAAAGCAACATCTCCTTTTCAGGTTGGCAATGACAGTCAGTGTCATGGTGGGACGTGCCAGCAACAAGCCAATGATACCATGGGCGATGAGGGCTAGTACGTACAACATGGCTGCAACAGGACTGATCGTGCTGGACAACTGCGGTGATGACAAGGGACCCTTATACTTAACATACCTATTGAGACAGTGCTTATTCACATCTTGGCACAGGCAGCAACTGCGTTAAAGCTCTATTTTGTAAGTTAAATAGCAAAGTATCTGCAGCCAGACAGTCTGGCTGAGTCTTGGCTCTATCACTGGCTACCGCTGGCGTCAGTCCCCTCGCCTAGAGATGGGAGCAATCGTATCCCTCATAACACAGAGGAGGGGCGGGAGGGAAAATATTAGCAGGTGCTATGAACCCTGAGTGAAGGGAGCAATAACTTCTGAGTGAGGGGGTGTGGGTTTGTAGAGGAGGTACATTTGGAGTGGGCCTCCAACTGTAACTAGGAATTTGATATGCAGAACAAGCTCTGATGAGGCTGGGGGTGTGGGGAGCAGAGAAAGCGATGGTGGTGGGGAGGGAACAGCACGTGTGTGGCCTCTGTGGGGCAGGCCCGTGAACTGTGGTGCAGCAAACGAGACTGTTAAGACAGGAGGAAGCTCTGCATGAGCTTAATGCAAGGCTAAGGAATTTGGGCTTTATCCTGTGCAGGAGGATTTCTTTTATTTTATTCTGATGATATTTTTATATGTAGAAAAATATACACTATTTAGCTTAAGTTCAGTGCAGAAAACTTGAATACCAAGGAAGTGCAAAGGAAAAACTATCACATGTAAACCCACTGCACAAAATAATTGCTGTTAACATTTGGTTGTATGTCTTTTCAGCACTTTTTGATGAATATGTATGCTGTTCTAGCTTTATAAAAATGCCATCTAAGGAGTATTTTTTTATCAGGAGACTATCACAAGAAGGTTTGCATTCTAGAAAGAGCCCAGTGGCAGCCATGGGGAGGAGTCCTGGTGGAGGCTACAGCCAGAGGTCAGGGAGGTGTTAGGCTTTGCTCTGGTTCAGGGGAGAGATGGAGAAGGCCTGGGCCAGGGCAGTGCCAGGGGGACTGTGGAGGAAGTGACGGATGCCTTCTGAGCAGAAACACTCCAAAAGAGAAAACTGCTTCCTTTGTGAAGTCAATCCTGAGGTCAGTGACCAGCAATGACTGCTGTAATTCTCTTCTCCAGGGTCCTGGTCCACTTCCTAAGCAGAAGCACATACATACCCTGGTTTTCCAGCTCGGAAAATGCTCTTGAGAACAATTAAATTATAGACCTCCTCTGCTGGCACCCCCCAAAACTCGATTGATCCTCTTTCAGAACTCCATGAAGGAGATTTACAGATTTGGTCTGAGATGTCACAGCCATCAGGACCACTGTGATGTATTAAAAAAAGACAGACCTTGTCCTCACAAGGAGGCATCAGAGTGGCTCTCCTGACTCAGCAGGAGCCATGTCCCTGATCACTCCAACCCCAGCCACGGAGAGGACAGCCACACTCACCTCCTTCCCATACACCTCCCATCACCAGCTGCCTCCACTGCCATCAAGCTGTGAGCAGAAAATGAAGGTTTCCATAAAGAAGCCCAAGGCTGGTCTGAGAAATGAGATGTGCTGTGGGTGATGAAGGAAGATTGAGAGACCAGATAACGGAGGGCCTAAGCACAAGGTTTTTGCAGATAGCCATGATGGGCTCACAGCGTGACCACATTAAAATCCCATCACCCACTGCTTCCCGGGGCCTCAACTGCCTCGCTTCAAGTGCTGTTTTGTAAGCAGTGCTTTCAGAGAGTTAACAAATCTGGAGGGGCTCTGAAAGGAGAAGGACCTCTACTGAATAGCTTTTCTCTTAGAGGAAATGAGAGATGGTTTTTCCTGCAGCTCGATTTTCAAGGCCTGTTATTACCAGCACTGAGATGTGCCTCCTACCAGGCTGAACAGGGCTGGACTGGTTGTGCAGGAGACATTTGCTGGGGACAGGGAGGGTGACCAAGGGAATGGGGTCAGCACCAGCTCTCCTTAGTGACATTTCACCAAAGGGTCTTTCAGCAACTCACTTGTGTGCAACTCACTGATTTTCTTCCATGAAACTGGCATGGGAGGCAGTATGATGTCAGACTGTCACAACAGGCTTGATGATGCCCAACAGCTCGAGCACTCTCTAACCAGCCACCTGACCTGCAGTTTCTCCATCTGGAAAAGGAAAGCTGGTGTTTGTCTCAGAGGCTGCTGGAAGCGGAAGTGAGGCAGTATGTGGTATACTTAGGCCTCAGCATGCTGAGTTCTAGTCCTCTCCTGTCCATTATGGAACCTGAGGACATTATTCAGCCAGAGATCAACCCCTGTGGTTTGTTAGAAGTTACCTAGTGAGTTCTTACAAAGCTGGAAGCTACATGGCCATGGAATGCTGTAGCAGGTGTCCCTTCGGTAAAGCGGGCATGGCTGTTTACTATAGAAATGCCACCCAGGGAGGAGCCACCAGACTCCCTCAGGCTGCCCGAGAGCTGGGAGGAGATGCATTTGCCATGTGTTCCTTCTGACTCCACAGCCTGTGTCCTGGGCCCACTGGACGGTGTGTCCAGAAGATGGGCGCTCAGCAGCAGGGACATCAAGTCACCTGTTCTTTGGGGCTTGGGGATGTTCAGGAGAAAAGGAGTCCTAGAGCTCTGGCAACACCACCCTTACCCTGGAGTGGCAGTGGTCATGGTGGAATTGGGACTCTGTCAGGGGAACACCAAATCCATAGAGCAGAGGCATGACATGATTCCCGGGGCAGGGGTTCCCTCGGGGGAGATGGGTGGAGATAGCACCCAGCTGGCATGGAGCGGATGATCATTGAACATGTGGCTTATCTGGGGCTTATTTGGAGGGGGGTAGAATAACAAGTTATAATGACTAATGAAGCTTTTCCTGTCTCAGAGCCTTCAGAGTCCCCAAGACAACAATGTCACAAAGTGAAGGGTAAGCCACCCCGTGAGACTTGCAAACGGAGGTAGGAAACAATGCTGTGGGCTCTTAACCTTTTCATTCCTAATAAAGGAGATTTTTTTTTTGAGAAAGATCCTTTAATATCAGCTAACTTCTCTCCACACACCAGGCATGATACTATGTGCTTTACGTATTTAACCCAGTTAACTCTCAGAACAATATGTAGTAGATACTATTATTATTATTATCATTATTATTGTTGTTATTAATTCCTATTTTGATGATAGAGAAAGCTAGGCTAAGAGAGATAAAATAACTGATCTTCATGTCTTAAATGTACTTGTGAAGCTTAAATAAATGTATGAAGCACCTTAAAGTAGAAGGACCCATGAAACAGTTCTGTTTGCTGTTCTGCATGAAGCAGGTGGAAGTGAATCGGAATCCCACTTCCATTTCTCCTGCAACTGAATTCTCTTTTCAAGCACAATTGTAGCATCCAGAAGCACAGGCGCTACCCAGGAAGAGACAGATTGGGTGGCAGTACTGACAGGCAGTGGACCAGAGTGGGAATTATACAGGATGGCTATGAAGACCCATGGAGACAATGCCTGAGGAAGCTCTTCACAAATTGCAGCTGATGTTTTGTTTGTTTGTTTTGTTTTAGGTGTTTTCCTAGCTGAGAATTGAACCCAGGCCATGGCGTTGAGAGTGCCGAAGCCTAGCTACTACACACCCAGGGAACCCGCTAGGCTGATGTTTTGAACAGACTTGAAGAGTTTCCTGTGAGTGGAATTGTTCTGTGTGGAGAGTGGCTTTAGCTGGACACAGTATTATTTGGTTCTACACAGAGATGGCACAGAATCTCCATCTTAAGCGAGTTTATAGTTTAAGGGGGCCTCAGGGAAACAGTAATGAAATGAAACAGTAATTATAATAGCATGACTGTGTGTGCATGTGCGTGTGTGTGTGTGTGTGCATATGTGTGCATGTGTGTGTGTGTGTGTGTTGTGGGGATCAATTAAGAGGGGTGACTATGGAAGTCTGGTCTAGTGTCAAGTGAGTGAATGTCCACCTTATAGATAAGGCAGGCATAGGGAAGATGGCATTCCAACACACAGTAAGAGCCTATGTAAATGGCCTGGAGTTGCCAATTCAAAGACCATCAACCAAATACACCAAACCCTTCTCGTGTCTGTAACTGGGATTCTCTGTCTTCTGTGCTTTATGTGGAAGGACTTGATGGGCAGTGACAGTGGGGCCTAAAAGGAAGGAATGAACAACCTGAATGAACACAGCAACCACCAGAAAGTACTTATATTCCCCACCATCAGGGAGGATTCCATGCCTGAGGCTGCCCAGGGACTCAGCTAGTGGGAAATAAGGCTGAAAACACTTGAGACCTTGCCTTAATGGGAGGTACTGTCAATGGGACTTTTGAGAATGAAACACGTGTGCAATGCACTGGCAGCCACTGATGACCACGAATAAAAGGAAGGAGCCCATTACAGTTCAAGTAGGGGCTGGAGGTTTTAAATTTGTTCTTATCCTGATACTCTCAATGACTCTATAGGATATCTTTTATTAACTCCATTTCTCAGATTATCAGAAAAAGGCAGATTTGAAGGCAGATTTAGCTCTAATGTCTATTTCTAAGCTAACTTTATAAGACTTAAGTTTTAAAATCCCCTGTAAATGTTGAGGCTGATTTTTAGGCTTTATTAAAACAAGTCTGGAGTAGTCCTTTCTCTAGGTCCAAGCTCAGAAAACCTTTTCTTAAGGGCCAGATAGCAAATATTTTAGGCTTGGGGGCATACATTTTGGCTTGAATGTAAACAAATGGGCATGGATGTGTTCCATTAAAACTTAATTTGCAAACATTGTTGGCTATGCTTATAAATTATTATTGTAATTGTATATTGATTGTTATAGGAACAATTATTTGCCGATCCTTGCTACAAGACATGGTTTTCACTCCTAAGACATGGCCTTTCTGATGTCTTTACTGGATCCCTAGGTACTAATAAGGTCTCTACACTCTGGCTGGGCCAGAACGCCAACCCTCCTAGAATTCCTCAACTGCTAGCATTTTGTTCCAGTTCCAACCTTTTAACAACCATCCTGGTAAGCTTTGGGTAGCCTTGCCCTATTCATGTGCAGTCATTCCCTTCTGCCACACAGAGTTTTGGGGATCCCTCCACCCCTCTGCACATCTCCCTCCTCTATGATGGCTTGCCTCTTAGAATCCAGTCATTTCATCAGTTCCAAAATCCGATCCCCACCTCCCAGGTCCATGGGTGTATCATGCTCTATTTGGACTCTACCTCTCTATATCACAGTCAGGTAGAGAACTGGAGAAAATGAGAGCTCACCTTATGATTTTCCTCTTTTTCAAGGATCGTGGTCTGTGTTGCCCATTGCCACTGCCAGAAAGCAGTCTGCTTGTATATTCAGTCCAGGCATGTACTTACGGTACAGGGTTAGGATACTGCCGCTTTTTCTATCACAGCTGAAAGCAGGAACCCCCACATTCACACCTGTCCTCCTCAGTCTCTTCTCCACTTGGCCGCCACAGTGTTCTTTCCACCTAATCATCTTCAGTGCCTCCCTAAAATGGTTCAATGATTCCTTATTGCTCTTAAGTTAACATCTAAGGGACAGAACCTGTTTTTGCCTGTCTGTGAATTGCCAACACACAGCATGGTACCTACTCTATGATAAGTATGTAATAAATATTTTTGAGCAAATGAATGAATGAATGATTGAATGAGAAATGACATTTTTGGCAGAGAGAATAACATGAGGCAGGGAAGCATATGATTACATGGGGATTAGTGAATTATTCAGTAAAATTCCAACTCAAGATGTTGACTACAAATGACTCAATAACTTTATGTGTAGAAAAAAATGACAATTGAAGATTATAGCACTAAACTACCATTTTTCAAGTACCAAAGAGCAACCGTTTGCTCAGTATGAAGCTCTTAAGATGGATAGACTTGTCCAGGCAAGGCAAGGAAAGCTTTCCTTGGACCTGGGGTGGCTTGCTCACAAACAGACAGACATATGGACATTTGTGCAGGCAGAAGGAATCATCCATTTGCTAAAAATAAAACCTCAACCAGTTTTTCACAGAAATCCTAAAAGAAGAGAAAACAGACAGATCGATAGCAAGCACGCCATTTGTGTAATGTTGATATCCTCCCTGCATCAAAGAAAGTGAAATCACCTTGGAGACTGAGTTTTTCACAGGCAGTAGAGGAAGCAGCTAAAGGAACTGCTGCTACTTTAAGGCCCAAAGGACTCATGAGTTGATTAAATACATTTGGCAGCAAATTTTAGACATAAAAAATTAGTGTTTGTGACATTCAGGGAAGGGACAAACAGGATTTGGGCAGAAATGTCCCAAAGACCTTTTGGAAGGTAGACTGCACAGCACTTCAGAGTAAAGAGTGGCGTGAGTGTGCTAGAGATTCCAGGAGCAAGAACAAGGGCTCTCTAAGACATAGTTTTATCTGTCCACTGGGAAATACTCTCAAGGTGAAAGGGACAGCGGATGTGACGGAGGCTGCTGGGCTGCTTCCTTAGGAGGGCAGAGGAGGAGGAGAAGGATTCACCTTCACTGAGTACCCTGTGGGTGGGGGCACACTGCTTGGCATTCCACATAAGTTAGCTCACGTTGTCTTTGTAATAACTCTGTCATGCAGGTCCTACATTTCTATTTTAGGAGTGAAGAAATTGAGGCATAGAAAAGTGGAAATATCTGGGATTTGGACTCAGGTCTAATTCCAAAGCCCACAGTCCTTGCCAAATACCATCTCGTCTCCCTGGCATGCTGCTTCTCTGTGTGGTAGGTGGTGCATTGGCAGGCAGTCTAAATACTCAGGGGTCAGGTCTTCCTGCTTCCTGGGTCATAGGGAATGCCACAGAAAAGAGGGAGTGTCTTAATGATTATATTTGGTGGCATTTCAGAAGTGAGAATGCCAGGTCCACTTACTTACCCTTGGGTATCAACATGAGAATTTACATATGTATGTATGTATGTATGTCATGGCCAAAGACCAAATCCTGGCTGTACCAGGGGATCTGGAAGGAACAAGCACATGCCCATATATGTGTATGTATGGCTGACTTATCACACTTGGGTTTTAAAGACCAATTACAGAGGCTTTGGTCTAACAAAGAATTGATAGCACTTGGAGGTGCTCACTAAGCTTAGTTTCTATCTGTGCAATGCAACCTTTATCAAACCCATCCCCACTTGTAGCAAGGCATGCCCACTTTTCATTTGCTAGAGGTCCTCAGCAAGGTAGAGAGTTTGCTTTGATGATCAGTCATGGAAACAGAAGGCTAAACAGAAACAAAATGTAGAAATCCATGGACTCTGCTGCCACTGTCTGCATCATTTGGAGTGCTGAAGTTTGTAAGACATCACCTCTTGTCCTGTACACACGCGTGTTTGTACTCAGGAAGACGTGGGACATGAACTGGAACATATGCTGGTGCATTTGCATGTGTGTGCTGAGGGGAGAGCAGGCAGGAACCTGAAAATAAAACGTGGCAGGGAACAGAAACCCAGCAGGATTGCTGGTTTCCTAGCAATCAATGACCGATTTCCCTTGGGGACTGTTCCCAGAAGAGCAGTTTTAAAAATAGATGCAGGTCTTGGTTCAGTTATTGACATTGACCTGCCCAGGCCTGAGCACATGAGCACCCCCACCTAGGAAGATCATAAAATCTTGGATCCGGGTTTGGATGTTCACATTCCTGGGGCTCCTTTTAGCTGTTAGTTCCTTGTTCACCAGACTCCTTGGGGTTTATCTCAGGGCAGCTGCTCCAAATCAGGGTGATTAAACAATTTTTTTAGCCAAAGAATAAAAGAGGGGCAACTGTTATTCTCAGGAGAGTGAAAACCATTCTCTAAGCCTCAGCTTAAAGGTCATTTCCTTCTAAAACCCTCTTCAATTTGACCGGGCTGAGTGCCCTTCCCATCTTCCTCTGCACTCCCAAATTTGACCTGCCCTTATAGCATTGTTTTTTGTCTAGATAGCCATCTTTGTTCATGTTCCCCAATAGGCTGAGAGCTTTTTGATTGCATCTTATTTGTCTGTCGCTTCCCAGTGCACAGAGCAGACCCAGCAGACCCAGTGTATAGTAAGTGCTTAGGAAGACTTGTTACATGACTCAACAAGTAGACAGGGTTCCAGAGATTTCCCACCTTCTCTCAAGCTGCCCTCCCCATCCCTAATCATCAGCTCTGCATCACCCTCCTGAAAGAAAGCAAGCAGAAGGACCAGTGCTCAACACTGCTGAGGTTACCACTGCATTAGCATGGGAGCCGAAACGCTACTGTCCTGGAGGGCCAGCACCAGGAGAAGGCAAGACACACCTTTGTGTGTCAGGGTGGGTCCTTCCTGAAAGGTGACATCATTCCTGGCACCAACTGCTTGGGAAAGAGGAGCTTCTCAGACCAGAGCTGGTATCGGTGACCCTGGGTGGGGAGGGCGGGGGAGGGCTGACTACAGGAATGAGGATCTCTAAGCTTGGCCTCCAAGGGCTTGAACTATCAAGAGGTTGCTCCTTTGTGAGGTGGTACCATCTCTTTGGAGTCAATCCATAAGCTAGGAGGTGGGCTATCAGGCACGGGCTGGGCTGGGCGGCTGCCTCCAAAGGCACTTGGATCCTCCACTGAAAGCAGAGGGGAAACTGATACTGCCACCCTCTTCGTTCATTCTCTGCTCTCCCTTAGGAGTTAGTCAACTCCTCTGCATACTCAGCTCATCCCAGCCGGTCTGAGGCCTGGCTTGGGCCAGCAAGCTCATGGAAGAGCTGTTATAGGGAAAGAGCTCCAGGGAATGGTGACCATGGAGCAAAATGGAACCATGATGCCACAGTCAGCAGCTTCCCTCCAAAGCTTACACTCTCTGGGTCTCATGGGTCTCATATGCTACTTAAAACAATGAGGTTTCTCTGTTTCCCAGAACTCTGGCCTTCTAAGAAGCTAGAAAATTGGGGTGCTTTAGCTAGAGCAGGATGAGAAGGAAGTGGCCTTTGCTTAGTATTTGTCCCCCTCTATCAGGCACTTTGAGTAGCCATCTAACCTAACCCACCCAGGAGCTCTGTGGCACAGAGATTATTTTTCTCATTTTAGGATAAATGAAACTGAAGCCTAGAAAGAGGTGTCTGCTCCCAGGACAAGTGTACATGAAGAGTAGGAATGAAGCCCAGGCTTCTGCATTCCCAGTCCTGGCTCCTTCTGACTCTTGTATTTGAGGTATCTCCAAAAATGCATCATGTAGCTCTCCCCCAGCCAGTCTCCAGCGCCCCTGCACCCCTCACTTCTTCTGAAGACAGGGCACATTTCACTAAGTGCAGAAGGCACATTTTGACCTCTCCCTGCTCCTGTCTTCGTGAGTTGCAGACCCCAGGTCGGCTCCTGAGCATGGCAGGCTGAGTGAGAAAAGCCTATGTCCCAATCCAATCTTGCTGCCACTGCCCCCGAAGAACCAGTGAGGGGTTGAGCTGGAAAGGATCACAGAGACTATCTCGTGGGCCCTGTCACTTTGAATATGGAGAAACCAGGACCAGGGAGAAAAGTGACCTGTCCAAGGCCATAAGTGGTAACTGGCCCCAGGGTCCCTGTGCTAGCCACCTACCTTAGCTCTTGGACACTTTAGGCAGCAGGAGTCCAGGGCCTTCTTCCACGGTTGCCTTTTGGAGAGCCGAGTCTTGTGTGTGGCTGCAGAACAGCAGTCCTAACCCTGACTCCACAATCTTGTTCAAGAGGTTAGCTGGCTAGGGTGCAAATCAGGGACATTAGGTGCAGGGGTCAGGCCTCACTCTGGGTAGCATCATTGCTGAACCCCCTGAAGAGGTGGGCTGGGTGGGCTAGGTGGCAGCCCTGCAAAGCTACACTAAGCTGGGATGAAGAAGGCACAGTGCTCCAGGAGAGGGGGACACTGTCTACCTTTTCTCTGTCTGCCTTTTCTCTGTCTGCCTTTTCTCTCATTTTAAAGCCTGTGTCCCTATCACCATGTCAGCAATCCAATTAACTGAGATTTTTGAGGAAAACCTCAAAATTGAAAACCTAGAATCTCGATTAGGAAGTTCTGACCTGCCTCATTAATCCACCGGTCGGTTTGCGATGGCTAACGGTGACGTGGGTTTTCTCATCACCGCCAAGGTATTTCTAGAATGCTGATTTAAGGAGAGCTCAATTTTAGAGATAAAGATCTCTGCCAGCAGCACCAGCGCAGGTCCTGGGTTGGTGAAAAGTCACAGAAAGTACAAAATTCTGCTTGGGTCTCCTGAATGAATTACCTTCATTATGTGGTGCCTTTCTGCAAAAAGGAATATACAAGGGTTGAGAAAGACATTTATGCCCCTGAGGATCACTGCCTGCCATTCACACCTCAAGGTGCCAGCAAGCCACTGCTCGCCTTGTCCCTGGCCTGCCCTTGGCTCTGACCCCGACTCTGCAGGCAATAATCTCTCTCTCAGTCATTAATAAGAACCAGCATCCTCATAGGAGCCAGCACACACCTCAGGCTTGGAACCTCTGCCATGTCCACTGCACTGTTTGGGTTTTGAGATGATGATAGGAGTCAGAGCAGGTATTTGAGTGCCCATTTTACAGTGAGTACATTGAGATTCGGAAAGGACATAACAGTTGGAGCAAGGACTTTCCAAGCAGAGGAAATACCACAAACCAAGGCAGAAAGACGTGGGAGAACATGGTGTGTCTATGGGAGTGGAAGCGACCCAGTTGGAAGGCTTATGGGAGCCCAGGAGAGAGCGGTGGGCTGCAAGGCAAGGTGGTAGTGGGTGACAGAGCCAGGACTTGAAACAGCTTCTGCTCCCACTTCTTTGTATAGGATACCAGCTCGTTACTTTCTAGGTCATACTTGTCTTTGTGCTCTTGTCTCTGTTGTTCTCTGGAATAATCCTTAGAGGTGGAGTGGACACTCGTAGGCTGCCTTCTCAGCACCCATGAAGGTCCCATCTTCTCCCCAAGAAAACCTGGAAACTGTTCAGACATCCATCCCTGCCCCACAGAGCCAACCCATTTCAGAGGAAAATGACCCCCCACCTCTTGACTGATCGAAGGGGAATTTCATGCCCCTTGGCAATAGGAAGGGTCCTATGACACAATTCTGGCCAATGATCGGTGAGGCAGAGTCTTTTGGGAAGCTTCTAGAAAAATCTCTCCTCTCTGCTAAAAGTCACAGGAGGAGAAGAGGTTCTTCTTCTTCCTCTGGACATTGTCCTGTCCATGTGTGACACCCTGGCCTGCTGAGGACAGCTTGCTACCAGCCTGGAGATGAAACTGGCACTGAGGGTTGCTGATCCCTGAGCAGAGAGACAACAGAGCCTGGGCCCTTGGTGGAGTGGTGAGTGCTCATTGTCACAAGGCTGGGACTCAGACTTCCTGTGAGGTGTGCGTCCAGAGGTCCTTCCTGTATGCCAATGCCAGGGGGGCTGTCTCTCAGGGTGTGGAGTGTCCTTACTGACCAAGGGCATTGTGCCGTCCCCCGGTACCTGTGGGTTCACTGAGACCTTCCTCACTCAGCACTCACCTCCTTTGTGAGTCTTCCCTGACACTCTGCCAGGAGCCGTGCCAGTTATCCTAAAAGAAGAGACTGGAGTAGAAAGCAGCTGGGGACTGCCAATTCAACAATACTCGGAAAAATGGAGGCGACTACCATTTTGCTTCTAATTTTAGGGTTACTGTGTTTTCTGGTCATATATTTACTACTAGACAACCTCTGGGGTGGTGGGTCCGCCCTCTCCTACTCAGGGAAATGCCGTGTCTCCACCACAGTCACTGCTGGGGGCAGGGAGGACCAGGCAGCCAACTTCATGTCATGTGAGTGTCTTTCATGGCTGCCGCTGATTGAGTCAGGCAGGAACCTCTGACTCGAGAGGCAGCATCCTGGCTGCCAGCTGGCTGATAAAGTGTGGCCTCTCTTAACAGGGAAAACATGAGTCAGTCAGATTTCTTTTTTTTTTTGTCTGAGGAATTTGAACTAAAGACACAGAACAGAGCCTCCAGTCAGTTGAAGGAGAGAGATAAAGAGACCTGGGAGGGGGTGTGGGGCGCCGGGTCCTGTTACATCACATTACCCACAGTAACAGGAAGGTTTGCAAGCTTTTGTGTGCCACCTTGAACCCCAAAGCTCTTTCAGCTCCAGGCTCAGTAACCTATTTCCAGGATTCCCTTTACCATTCTTTGCAATAATTTCCCATTCTGTGAGTTGTCTTCTTGCAGCTAGAGACCTGCTCCTGGACGTGACACATAAGGTGCTCCAGGATCTGCCTTGCCTTTTGTCCCACCACTCTCCCAGACTCCCATGAGTTTCTAACTGAGTTGCCTCCATTCCCAGACATGCCAGGTTCTACATCTTTCTGCGTTGGTTGGTGCTATTCCTTCTGCTTGGAACGTCCTCGCTCTTTGTCCACCTAGTGAGATCATATTCATCTTCCAGAACCCAAGCCATGGAGAGGTTTACTTTTTCTCCTATTTATCTTGCACACATTCATTCAAACACTATGTAGTGTCTGCCATGAGCAAAGGTTATTACTCTGAAAAAACGTTAGATAAGGAGACAGTGATGGGGCTGGGTGGGGATGTATGGCTATTTCAATAAGAGCCATCAGAGATGCTGTCTCCCAGCAGGGTCTGGATGCGGTGAAGGAGTGACCTGGTGAAGGGCCAGGGGAGGACTGGTTCTGGCAGAGTGACCAGCAAAGGCCAAAGTGCTGATAGGTGTAGGTCTGGTGGGATAAACCCAGTGTGACTGCAGTGTAGTGAATGAGGGCGAGAGCAATGGTTAAAAAATTGGGCAGGGGTGAAATGACGCAGAGCTTGGCAGCCTCAGTGGGTCCCTGCAGGGAATTTAAATTTTGGTCTGAGCATGAAGGGAATCTCTGAGGTGGGGATTGAGAAGAGGGGGTGCCATGATCTAATTTGCATGTTGAAAAGATTGATCTGGTTGTTGGGTTATGAGAAGGTAAATAGGGAAGCAGCATTGCAGGCAGAAATGACGGAGGTGGCCATGAAGGTGTGAGGAGTGACACGACTGGGCTCTCCTTGTTGATGGACTGGATGTAGGAGAGGAAGAGTGAAATTGAATTTCAGATTAGGGCCTGAGCAATTTGGTGAGTGGAGGCACCATTAACCTAGATAGAAACAGTTAAGTGCAAAAAGCATTTGGGGATGCAAATCAAGAGTTGGGTTTGGACCTAGCACTTACCGTGTTGTAAGGTTTTGTTACAAATCCCAGACTTCTTCAGGGGAGGGACAATGTATTTTTTTCTCCTCTATAGCCCTCATTCTACTTAGCACAGGTCCTCACAAATAGTAGATACTTAGCCCATTGTTGAAGAATGCTTTGATTTTCAGTGGTTTTATTCCTGAAAAAATTACAGATGGTGCCCAGATGACTGTTATTTAATCAGTTCACTTGATCACACCAAGCCACTTCATTTTCATTTTTGATGACTCTTCAAAGGTCAGTGAGCACCACTCTTTAGTTCCGAGTCTGTCTGACCTCTCCCCTTACCTATCTCCTCCATCAGTCCTGTCCCAGTCAAACCAAACCCAAATGGGTACCAGGGGAGCCTTCAAATTAAAGACTCAGTTTGGTAGGCTATTAGCATGCCATGGTTCAGGGAGGTGTTATGATCTATTCCCACTGGATTGTGCCAAATTGGCCAATCAATCACCACTCGGATACCAAGCACTTTCTCTAATAAGCCCTTGCATTTGCCTAGTACTTTGCAGTTTACAAAGCATCTTTAAATATCCTCCCATTGGACTTGTGCAACCAACCTCTGAATGGACAGGGTAGGTCTCCAGATATTAAATTTCCTATTTTACTTCAACTTCTGTAACTTGTAAACGAAGGCCTTAACTAAGATTGCTCCGTTTACCTGAAGTGTCCTGGCCTCAAAAACTTCCACTTAACCTTCCAGAATAATCTTAAATATGAAATGATACCTTCCCTGACCCTAAGGAAGAGTTAATCACTCACCCCTTTCTCCTCTGTGTTACCTGGGCCATGTGGATCTGCCTACCTTTTTGGTTATTGTGCTATAATATGTAGCTATAGATGTACATAAAATGTATAGTACATATACAAGTATCTGTCTCCCCCAATAGATAGTATTCTTCTTAAGGGGAGGGAATGTACCTTGTTCATCTCAGGGTCCTAATGCCTGATATATTCTCTTATACACAGTTTATAATCAATAAATGAATGACCATATAGATATTTTAAAAGCTTGAGGTCCTATTGTGGGGCACTGTGCACATTTTGTTATGGAATATGGACTCCAGCCTATAGGCATAAAAGAGCCAGTGGAAGCTTGATTGATATCACAAAAGGCAAATGGCAGGCTCATTTCATAGAATTTATTTCCCTGAAAGCTGATGAGGTCTGATTTATGCCTTCCCTTGAAGGTCAGGTTATGGACTGTTCAACTCACTCTGTCTTTCTCTCTAACAAGGGTGTTCATGAGGATGTTGGCAGTTACACACACCCTGTTTCTTTGTCCCATCTGGAGAACTTCAGGAAATTTTAATTCAACTTGTCAAACTTTCATTGAACATTTACTAAGTGCCCCTGTGCTCAAGCTGTGACAATGAGGCAAGGTGGTTGGGAGACCCCTTTGTCAAAACTCTGGAGGTGGGGCCTGAGAGGCATGCAGCAGGCAACATGTCTGGGTCCTGAGTCTTGCAGCCTTCATCCCATGCTGTTGTGCTCTGCTTCCCAGAGGAGCTGGAGCCTGGCTGTGATTGATGAGCTCCTGTCATCCTCATGACACATTCTCCTAAACCATTTCTTCAGCACTCAGGTGAGCCTGCAGTGTGGGGCTGATGGGATGGGCCCCAGGGAGTGGGGCAGGAGAGAACAGCAGCAGTGACGGATGTAAGTGTCTACGCTGCTGTGCAGGAGACTTAATTGACTTCCTCAGGCTCTTCCTTTTGTCATATACTCATCCATTCATGCATCTGCCCACACATCTGTCCATGCATGCATTCATTCATTTATTCATGCATACACCGATCAGATCTTCATCATTAAAGTGTGTGTCTGTGTGTCTTCATGTTACATATTCATCCAGTCATCCATTTATTCTTTTATCCACTCATTCCTATCTTTATGTTTAAGGTACATATTTGCCTATCCCTATTGATGCATATCCAGCCATCTATCTCTCCATTTAAATCTCTACCTTTAAAGCACATATCATGCTGTTGTTAAAAATACCTGAGTGGTCGTCATGTGCCACAACCTAGAAGCAAAGTTGCTTTTCTTAGCATTTATGATTATCCTTTATTTCCTGATTATATCTACGTGAGCCCTCCCTTAGCCAATTGGGTCCACTCGTCCCCTAGAAAGCTAAATCTTGGCTTCTCTCCTTTTCTTCCACTGTTTTTCTCCCTCCCTAAGCACCCTCCCCATCACTCCTACACACTTGTTATTTGTTGCAGTCCAACTCTTCGTTCACTCAAATGTTCACCCCTCATGGGACTGGCCCCTCACTATTACGCTAACTGATTGTCTCCTGGGGGAGCAGCCATCCCTTCACCGAACTCCTAAATCTCTCAGTGTCTGACCCGCCCATTGGGTACTTGACTCTTATGTCCTTATATTGATCTTTTTCTAAATGTGGTCTTTCCCTGAGGGGCTGGTCCTTGTTCAGTGCTACTGAAGGCTAATCAGTGAGAGAGGTCAGGAATGAATCTTGACACTTTAAAAGCCTTGGGTGCACTTGGGTTCTAGATTTGAGTCCTAGGCACCTAGAAGGCTCTGACCTGAAGCCTGACTTTTCAGACCACCCATATTTGAGTATACAAGGGGAGTGCAGGGTGGGGTCACTTAAAAACCCTGCTTGGCCTTGACACCTATGCTACTCCTCTGGGAATTGAATCTGTCTCTCTTAGCCCCCATCTGATGAGCATTTTCTGTGAATTAATTGGCCCCAGAAAACCATGCCTCTGCTGATTGTATGCCCTTGAGTGTTACCTTCTGCATCATCTATTGTTGCATAACCACTTCAGAACTTATTGTTTCTCATATTTCTGTGGTTTGGCTGGGTGGTTCTTCTGCTCATCCTGCTAACCCACACTCTGGTTGTTCTAATCAGTGTTGGAGTATCCTGCATGGCTCCATCCACGTGTCTGGGTCTTCAGCTGGGGTGACTGCAATGGCCTCTCATCCTCCATGTGGTCTCTCTCTTTCTCAACTTTGTCTCTCATCTTAGAAGAGATCCAACTAGGTTTCTTCAAAATGTGGCAGTCCCAAGGTTCCAGGAATATCAAAACAGAAGCCGATGGCTCCTCAAAACCTTGGCTCTGGAACTCACCCCAAATCTCTTCCACCACATTCTATTGGCCAAAGCAAGTCACAAGGCAGCCCAGATTCAAGGAGAGTGGAAAGAGATTTCACTTCTTTATGGGGGAAGCTCCAAAATATTGGGGCCAAGTTTTTAAATCTTTCCACACCATCTACCTTGTCCCACCCACTAGATTGATCTCCCCTGGGTAGTACATTGATCCAGATTAAGCTGGAGTTCACTGCTTTTAGAGATAGTATGTAAGTATAACACCTTAGGCTACGACCTCAGTGGTCATCTCTCTAGCTGGGTCAATTAGAGCATATTCCCATTATGATGACCCCAACTAGAGTATATATGATCCAGGAAGGTGAGGAGTATTTCTGGGCCTCAGTCACCTACTGCATGCTATCCTATTGCACATTTTTCACAGCAGTCACCGCTGTCTAAACTCTACTGTTAGTTGTTTTTTGTTGTTTTTGTTTTGTTTGTTTAACCTACCTGTGCATGTTTGTCTCTTCCACCAAAATGGGACCTTTATGTAGGAACTTTGTTTTCCCACTGACAAATAATCAGCACCTAGAGGCATCACATAGTAGGTGTTCAGTAGATATTTTTGAATGAACGAAAGCTCCCTGAAGACTGGGATCAGGCCCTAAACCCATTCATAGTCCCTTTCCCAGCTCTTGATGATAGAAGATGCCCCCAAACATTAGTTATTTGAAGATCATTCATTCATTTATTATACAAGGGCTGTCCAGAGAAAACTTCAGTCCTAAATGAAATGCCTTTATTTTTCAAATTACATGGATGAATACTTTCAGGACAACCCTCGTACATAGTGTGAATTGTTATGAAGGTTGCAGTGATCCTCTGTATGCCAATTTTATGAATGTTTCTAAGAGTCTTCTATGTGTCCAGAGAGGGTTCTGGTCCTTGATAGTATGTATTAATAATTTCTTTGGTACGACAAAATTTGAACATCTGGAAAGACAAGAGGATGTTGTCTATTCCATTCAAATTTCTTCAAATAAACTTATCTCAGCCATTAAAATGTATGCTGGATGTACATGAAAAATAAAAAGTAAAAACCCCACCACCCCTATGACCGCTCACCAAGGGGTTCACCAGCAGTCCCTCAAAACTTCCCAAGTTTCCATTCTGATGGGCTGTTTATTGAGGCAAAGTTCCAGGTTGTAGGAGACATTGTATGGGAGAGATTGCTGGTTCTTCTCTGGCAGAGGAAGGAGACTGTGCTCTCTTCTTTCCCTGAAACTAGAATATAAAATCCAATACTCAGGGGGTACCATAGCCACTGGTCATGTTGAGCAATGTGTTAATTTTGTACCAGCCAAGAGATAGATGGGATTGCTGTTCGCACACATTATCAGGATTTTGGCTGGCAGCCACTTGCCACTTTTTTTGTGTGTCTTCCTCACCCTGTACCTTGTATGGAGTCACTTATCCCTATTGGCTCACTGCCCAGAAGGTCTCAGAGAGACCCTTACCTGATCAACCTGACAGACTGCTGGCTTTCTGAACAGAGACGCTCACCTAAGGAGAGAGGTGTTCTACTGCCAACTAGAGCCCCAGAGAGTTAGCACTGATGTCCCTAGTCACCACCTAGGCAGTGTGTGCCTCCATGTCAGGCAGTGTCACGGCAGAGCTCTGGTTGTCTTCAGAATTTTGGCTATGTCCCCCATTCTCATAGCTCTCCCCATGGTAAGGAATGGGGCACTCAGTGAGTTCACTGCCGGTACCACATCCCAAAACCTGGCCAGGTGTAGAAGAGTTCTAAAATTGAGGTTGGGGAGTTCCTGACTTCAGATCCAAGTGACAGCAAGGCCCAGAATATCAGGTTTATCTGTAGATTAAATCTTATTACACCAGTCCCGGCTGTTCACATGAGCCAAGGCCGAGTCAGTGTTAGGGAACGGTACCAATGAGTACCCCCAAGTAAACCACAAGGGCACACTTACAGAGCTCCCCACAGGGGTGCTGGGTGCTGTCCACTGTACCTGATCCACACTTTCCAGGAACTGGCCTTTTTTGAACCACACAGGTGCTATCTTCAAGAACACCCTGATTCCCTTCTCTTCTGTTTTCAGCCGTCTGCATTGCCTGTGCCCCATGGTGGATCCACTTTACATGTCCTCACTGACCCCATGAGCTGTCACAATCATCTGCCTGTTAGATCTTCAAGGTGACTATAAAATGACCTTCCAGAGAAAATCTGCTCTCAGAGTCTGGAACTGAAAACTTCCAAATCCAAGCAGATACCTATCTTCCGAAAAACCATATGACTCATCAATAAGGTGAGATATGGGCTTCACAGCATGTTTAACCATAAGCCATGGTTATGTCAGGGATTCAGAGTAAGATGGACGGCAGGTTCACCCCCAGGAGAATGCCCCCTGTCTCAGATACCCTGCTCCTGAGTTAAATGGGGCCACTGGACCATTTAGAAGACACTGCTATTTTCTGTGGCATTTTATTTTATTTATATTACAAATACAGAGACTAATAGAGCAAACACTCATCACACATCTTAGGAAATGAAATATTGTAAACATAATAGAAACCCTCTGTGACTCTCCTAGATGTGGCTCCACCTTCCCCAGCGATAACTGCTATATCCTGAGACAGACATCCCTGTGCTTTAGCATATGTATATAGTAAACATCAGCTTTGTCAGCAGTTTGGTTTGTCAGTTTTAAATCTGTATGTAAGCATAAATGTAACTTCAGGATCCATTGGACCCTTTTCTTTCCTCAGGTTTTTGCTGTTTAACCATGTTGACACGTGTGTGTGCATTTCATCATGTACTGTCCTTTGATGGACAGGTTGTTCCTAATCTTTCACTACTAGAGTGTTGCCACTAATGTTCTTGCTTATATTTCTCTCTGCACCTGGCGGCGATTTCTCTAGAGTAGAACTGATACCTTCGATTTAACTAGGTATTGTCAAATTGCTCTCCAAAGAGGTTGTGCCTGCATTAGCATGAGTTCCCATCACTCTACAATCCAAAAAGAACTTGATACTTTCCTACTTTTTAATTCCTGTCCATTCGATGGTGGAAAATGATGCCTTAGTTTTGCTTTAATTTGCACTCCCCCAATACCAGTGGGGCAGGGCATATTTTCATGCTTAGTGACCATTTATGCTTTCTCTTCTTTATCTTGCCTCTCTGTATCTCTTGTCCATTTTTCTATTGAGCCGTTGACCTTTTTTTCATGTCAAATTTCAGCTGGATTTCTTAACAGCCTTGCTATTGACATTTTGGACCTAATGATTCTTTCTTGTGGGGGACTTATTCTGTGGTATGTCCTTGGTCTCTTCTCAGTAGGAAATCCCCACACACACCTATCCCAGCTGTGAAAGCACTTCTCCAGGCATTGCTAATCTTCCTCAGTTGAGAGTCACTGATTTATAGGAGCACCTTATTTCCCATAAATAATAATCTATTGTCAGTTATATAGATTGCATATGAGGTGAGACAATTAATTTCATGAACTTATCCTAGAAAAAGTGCTACATACCTCATTGCTGAATATCGCTACGGTCATCTTTGAAGTACTCCCCCTGAGCAACCATGCACTGATGCCAGAGCCTAATCCACCCTTCAAAGCAGTTTTGGAACTCTTTCTGGAATGGCCATCAGAGCTGTTGTTGTACTCACAATCTGACAATTAAGTTCACAAACTTGCCACCATGCACTTACGTTGACAGCACTGTACAAACAACTCGGTAAGGTGGCTGATTGATCGCTAACTTCTTCCAAGCCTTCTTTCCCTCCTCTGAAAACGGAGACTCAAATAGCACCAAACCATATTGCTTTTGTGAGGATTCAATGAAACAATCCTTGTGCAGTCTTTAACACACAGTTCTGTAGGCATTATAGAATGTCATTATAATTTTACAAATAGGTGGCCAGTTAGTCTGGATTAGGAAGTGCTGTGAAATGTAGATTATGATGTAAAGAGAAACAATATTTCAGATGCAAATAATAATACTCGGAAAGAGTTTTGTCAGTAGGCCACCCTCCTGAATTAGAAGATGAAGAAAGGAGCTTTGTAATAAGCTTATAGTTTGTACAATGAGGACACTTTGAAAAGATATTCAAGCTTACCTATGGCTTGTCTTCTCTCCCAAGAGAATTGCACACTCTGTTTCTCATCTGTGGGCTGCCCTTGGCATCTGGGCAGTATTATCTGCAAAACTCCATGAAGACAGATTTTTAACCAGGGGCTCTCAGGGATCGCAGAAGGGAGCATAAATGTGCACCTCTCTTGCTTCCCTTTCCACTGAAGCTGTATTTGAAACGAGGGAGTCGAGCTGCTCTGGACTCACAGGGAAAGGGACAGGCAGGGCCACGTTACCAGGGGGCAGGGCCAGGCTACCAGGGAGGAGGGAGGCAAGGGGCTTTCTGAACAGAGAAAACAGGGGCTGCCACAGCTAATGGCTCTGCAGGCTCAGACGGGGGCTGCCTGCCGAGTGCACCACAATTAGTTGTTAACACGTGGAAATAAAAGCCAACTTAGAAAGAGAGCCCATCGTGTATTTATAGTAATCCAGTGCAAGGACTTTTTAAAATAAAACACTGGACACAGTTTTTAGTTAGAGCCAAACCATCTCATCTTACCTCCTCGCTTATTTACCTTCTCTCTCACCTCCTCCTGGAAGTCCACTGAGATGAGACTAGACTGAGCTGGCTGAGTCCTGCACCCTTCAACTTTCAGGCTGTCACTCTGCCCCAAAAGGTTGTGCACGTGGGGCCACCACTGGATTACGTGCCCTGGTCCCTTGCAGTTGTGCCTATGTGTCTTTGATGAATGGAAAGAGCACTGAGAGAACCAAGTTCAAATTATGACTCCAGAACTTTACAGCTGTGTGGCCTGAGGCAATCTACTCTCTAAGCCTAGGCTTGTTGCAGATGGAGGTGTTAAATGTGGTTGGATATGTGGAGCCCATAGTGTGGTATCCAGCATGGAGTAGGCACCCGTACTCCCTGCTGGGCAAGGTTTGCATATTTCTTTGTCATTCCTTCTTAATTTACCACAGAAAAAGCAGGATGGCATAGAGAGTGCAGGCTTCAGAGCCAGACTGCCTGGCTTCAAATCCTGCTTTCTTTTAAACCAGCTGTGTGACTTTGGTGACTTAGTTAACCTTACTGTGTCTCCATTTCTTCAACTACAAAATAGGAATGATAACGATCCCTGCCTCCCAGGGTGCTCGTGAGGATGAGGTGAGCACTCCTAAGAACTCGGTGCATGGCCATGTTCTGGGTACTAGCAGTGATGACGTGGCAGGGGGAGCGGGTGTTTACTCACTCACTGCCCACAAGCACTGCCCCCTCCCTGGAGCACGCTGAGGAAGGAAGGGGCACCTGCGCTGTGAGTCTGATGGACTTGAGCCTGAATCTCATCAGTCCTACCACTGTGATCCTGGGGAAGGTTTAGATTAGGGCAGCGGTTCTCAGCCTGTGGGTCGCGACCTCTTTGGGGGTCGAACGACCCTTTCCCAGGGGTCGCCTAAGACCATCGGGAAAACACATATCAGATATTTACATGACGATTCATAACAGTAGCAACATGACAGTTATGAAGTAGCAACGAAAATACTTTTATGGGGGTCAGCACACATGAGGAACTGTATTAAAGGGTCACGGCATCAGGAAGGTTGGAACCACTGGATTAGAAGCTCTCTGAGGTTTCGTTTTCTCCTTTGTAATACAGGGTGATAACAGCACCTACCCCCAATAACCCCAGTGGTCCTGGCAGTGGATTTTCCCCAGAACCCACAGGTAAGAGCCCTGGCCACCTGACTCCTTGATTTCAGTCTCATGAGACTCCAAACAAAGAATCCAGCAAGGGCTCCTGGGCTTCTGACCTGCAGATCTGTGAGCTAAAAGGCAGGGATAGTTGTAAGCCACTGAGACTGTGGTAATTTATTATACCAGAAAACTGATGCAGTTTCCAAAACAGGAGACTGCCACTGCGGGGACAGTCATTGATGACCTGTGAGCTCCTAGAGGGCAGAAACTGGCTCTTCTTTATTTGGATCCCTCAGAACCTGGTATAGAGTGGGTGCTCAAAGATTTATAGATGAATGAACCAATGAATATATATATATATATTTTTTTTAATGAGCAAAAGTTCCAGACTCAGTCTATAAATCAGTAAGGTAGTGGGATGTGTTCGACCAAAAGACAGATGGCTGAGAAGTAAGTGCTTAAGAGCATGAGTCTGGATCTTGAGGCTTAATCTCAGCTCAGTCTGCTAGCTGTGTGACCTTGGGCAAGTTACTTAACCTCTCTTGTTTTTCCCATCTGCAATGATAATGGTAGTAACTACCTCACAGGGTTGTTACAGGATTAAATAAGGGAATACACAGCACGCTTTTAGAACAATGAACTGCCCACTGTACATAGTCAATAAATATTTGGTATTATTTCACAGAATCAGATTCCTCCCAATTTTATCTTTGTTATTCCAAAAATATGCTTGATCTGTCTCCACACCCCACCTCATACTCTAAACCGTGTTTTTCTCCTCTGTAAAAGGGCAAACTTCAAGAACATGCTCTAATTTAAAAACTTTTGTCACTTTCAAGAGCATTCGACCCTGTTACTTTAACCTAGGCAATCCCCTTGCTACTCACTGCTGCTGGCTTCCCAAAGTGAGACCATCAGCAGACAGTATCACGATGAGACGGGTTGTGTGAGGCTTGTCTGGCTGTCACACCACGCCCTGGATGGAACAAGCAGGGGGACACCAGTGACTTCCACAAGGCTAATGAAAAGGCCCAGGGCAGCAGTGGCTTGACGTATGCCAGGCAAAGCTTCTTTGCCAATGATCTAATTGATTAGCAGAGCTGGCAGCAGGGGAGGCTATTTGTTTTGTTGTGGTTGTTTTTTGTTACTGGGCTCACAGTGCCCTAATTCCATAAACCCATAAAACCAGAACTGGATATAATCTATTCTTAATTATGCAGGGACAGATGATCTGCATTGCAAATTGTCCCAGCAAACCTTGCTCCCAAATTATTGATGAGATGCTCACTTACCCTGCCTAAGTCCATTTGGGCATGAATGGCCCTATTTCTTACTGTGTTCTTGACGGCCCTCTATTAGAACTGTTTAGGTGTGGCCATTTCTCTACCTGTCTCCCCACCGAGAAGAGAAATCCCTTCTGAGGGGTACCTGATTGTCTGTCAAACTGAGTTTAATTTTTATACCCCAATCAAGACCTTCCTGCTGTGGGAGAAGGGAGCCAACTAGTTACATGGCTGTGTCCAAGTTCATTGCCAAGCGTCAGGACTCAAGCTCCAGTACGGTGCCTCTCCTGCTTTGGCTGGACTTTGCATCAGGGTCTGGGGACAGTCTCTGTAGCAGAGACTATTGAGGTGGGAGGACGCTGTTAGAGCTGTCTAGGTTTCCACATCCTCCCCAGTCGGGTCTTCAGGGTGCTGCTTCCAGAGCACGTCCAGAATACTGTGAAGCCCAAAGCACTGAGCACACACCAGCGTTCACGGGTGAGCACTTGGGCAGCTTGTGAGGTCCCTGTAAATCACATAAATGATGCTCGGCTGACACTGCCAGTTTTATCTAACCACAGCACGAGCAATGAAGTACACACTGCCTTTGATTTCTCAGTGGCAGAGAAAGGATCCTGAAGAGGCCTTGTGCTGGAGGTTGCAGGTCCCAGGCAGGCATGTTCTAGGTTCCTGAAGTCAAAGGTGGGCTCAGGTGGGTGCAGGTGGCTTGGGTTCAGCCCAGCCAGGGCCATGAGTTCCCTTCATTCTTGCCCTTGCCTTGCCCCTGCCCTGAACCCTTGGCAAGGTGCAGGAATCTGTTTCCATAAAACCAATTTATTTTTCCATTTATTTGATTAATTGAAGTTGCTAATACTCTGGCCTCTAGGTCATAAACACTGGGTAATAAAATCCCTTTTACATCTGTCCAGTGTTGCAGTGTTCGTTAAGAACTTTCACATCCATTATCTGATGTGAAAATGAGAACAACCCTGCGAGGCAGGCCGAAAGTTAACAGAGAGGGGAGCATGTGTTGCCAATGGTTATGTGGGTGGCACGAAGAGGAGCTGGGACCAAAGCTGTGATCATATTCTAAGTACAGTTGGTTCCGAGGGTGACCAGCCTCTCTGGTTTATCCAGAACTGAGCGGGGTCCCAGGATCTGGGACATGTATTTTTAAAACTGGGCAAGTCCCGTGCAAACTGGGGGCAGTTGGTCACCCTACGTCAGGATCCCAGGCTGCCCTTCATGATGCAGCTCTGTCACCCCCACCAGGTTCAGTTGAGGGATGTGTCCTTTGACCCAGCACAGGTAAGGCTGGTGATGTACCTGGACCAGTTGGCCAGGGCCTTGAGCTGAGAACAGTCAAGTGTGACTGATAGATGAGGCATCTGAGCTGATTTTGGGATTGTGGAGGGACAGGAAGTAGGGCATGAACATATGAGTGACCCTTCCTGACTGCGTGTGAAGACAGTTCACAGGAGAAGGCTTCTGAGAGCCTAAGTCTGCTGAGTCGGGAGGGCACACCCATAGGAACTGCCTGGTCAGAAGGATGCAAGGCAGAGGGCCTGAAGACAAAGATGAGACAGGTACCCAGGTGGATGGGACAGTGGTGGAAGGAGGGGAAGGGTCAGAGGAGGAGCAGACAGAAATAGGGGTGCATGTGAAGTGGTCTTAGCCAGAGACTAGTCCTATGCCATCAACTGCTGCCTACGGCATCTCTCTCTTTCATGGGTCATAGCTTCCCCTCTCTAGCCTAGGGGCCAACACCTTTCTGATACACTAGCCAATCCATTTGGTTGCGGAGGGTGAGGCAGGGAAGTGATTTGCCCAAGTGGCCTAAGCCTGAGCCAAGTATTGAATGCTTCAGTCTCTGTTAGTGGGCCTTTAGCCTTGAAGCAGAGCAGGAGGCAGGCTGGCCACCACCGGCTCCTTTTTGCCCATGAGACCCTTTTGAGCTTCCTGCTGGCTCTGATCCACTCCCCAGAACTCTGGCCCTGGGAACTTAACTGCCTTCCCCTATCACTTCAGGGTGAGAATCTCAACCCTTTGCTTTGCTTGTTCGCAATTTGACTTTAGTAATGTGATGGAATGCAAATCTGATTGGAAATCATTAGGCTAAACCAAGCCCAGAACAAAGCAGTTGAGTAGAAAATTGTGAATACCAGCTACACTGTTTCCTCCCTGCCCAGACACTATTTCTGAGATCACCGCAGAGGCAGGCAGGGAAGGAGGGTCTCTCATCTGCGCATCTGCCCAGGGGTGTGCAGATCACCACATGCTGGAGGGGATGTAAATAATACAGTAGAAATCAGTAAACAGATAGGGTTTTCCAACATGTTTTGTGATGGAAACTCTGCATTTTGTCTTTCTCTTCTGCCCTCTGTTCTTGATTTTTTATCTGATTTGTCTTTTTCTTAGTCTTAATATATTTATTTTTTCTCTATTTTATTACATGTATTTCTTGAAAGCTGGCCTGAAATCCTCTGTGGGACAAAGTGAGGAATACACACTCTGACCAGCCCTTTCACAAAGGTCTTTTTTGGAGGATAGCACTGCGGTGTGAGCCCAAATAACAGGACAAGCAGTAGGGCAGAGACATGCGTGCGTCCCTGATGTGCTGCCCTGATAGGCTGCAGCTGTGAGCAGCCGGCCACCTCTAGGCGATGTCACCATCCTGGTCTCAGGAGAATCCAGTGAGTGTGCAAACTTCCCTTTGAACTGCTGAGGAGTAGAGAGGTCAAGCGCAACTCTTAGTGCCAGGCAACCCTGTCTGTGTTTTATTTGATTATGGTTTTCCGAATATCTTTATGAAGAAGCTGATCTTTCTGGAACTTCCTTTCTGGTGCTTCTAAGTTTCCAGGTTTTCTCCCCTCATCCCAACTCTACCATCCAGGAGGAACACATTGTATCCACAACTTGAGTGAATTGAGACACCCTTTAAAATATTGGGGGCCTATTGAGATAGCTTCCCAATTAACCTCTCTGCTCTACTCTTGTCTCCCACAATCGTATACTGTCAGGCTGATCACTTTAAAGAGTAGGTCATTACTCTACTCTCCCCTCTGTAGAATGCTACATTGCTCTTCGCATAAATCCATGTTTCTTCCCAGGTCTTCTGGGCCCCACCCCATCTGGCCTTGCTTTCTTCTTTCTCTCCTCCACTCTTTCCCAGCTTCCTTGTGGCTTCTGCAGTACGCCAGACTTAGTCTCCTGCCTTCAGGGGTGTTTGCGTTTACAGTGCCTACTGCTCATTGCAGGTTCTTCCTGTTTCTTCATGTGGTAAGTTCCTTCTCATTCTTTAGGTCTCAAATGTCATCTTCCTAGAGACGGCTCCTCTCACCACCATGGAACCCGTTTGCTGTAATGATCGGATATGTCCGAACAAATATTTCCATCTGCTGACTGCAGTGTTTGAGTTGACCCCATGAGCTCAAAAAAGCTTGCTACTCATTGTGAAACTATTCCAAGAACTTTCTCCATTTACAATATTTTTAAATATGTTTTCCTGTGGCTTGCACTATCAACAACAAAGATGTTTTGTATGCCATAGTGTGTGACATTTTTTAATGTCATTAATGCCATTAGATTCAAATTTATCTCTGCTTAATCTAATTAATGCCACTTAGTATGTTTTGAGTATTTGTTGCTAAAATTCAATATAATGGTAAATTTATTACCATATAACAAAAATTTAAAATAATGTCATTTGTATGCAAAGCAGTTCAAAAGGTTATTATTAAATTATTAAATAAAATACAAGATATTAACTTATTTTTGTGGATTTTGGACACATTTTGAAAAAAACAAACTTGAAGTCAATTAATGCAGTGAAAGGGCTAAACTGGATGCATCCCCACTCCCCACCACTGTGCCCAACCTCAAAACTCTCTGTCACATCATTCAATTTTCATCATAGTATTTATCGCAGTCTGCAATCATCTTCCTTATTTATTCATTTCTTTTCTCATGTCTCCCTGAGCAATTGCATAAGCTTCACAGGGCAGAGACCTGGTGTGTTTTGCTCCCTGCTATATTCCTAGTAACCAGAACTGTGCCTGGAACATAGAAGGCTCTTAATAAATGTTTGTGAGATGAATATATCAGTGACTTAAATGAGGAGTTGGCCAACTAAGGCCTGTGGGCCAAATCTGGCCAGCTGTCAGTTTGTGTAAATCAAGTTTTATTGGAATACAGGCTAATCATTTACATGTTGTCTATGGCTGTTTTGGTGTCACAATGTTAGACGCTAAACACTTGTGACAGAGATCATATAGCCCACAAAGCTGAAAATATTTATTATCTGATTGTTTACAGAAAATGTGTGCTGACTCTTGCCTTAAACTACAAACCTAACAATAGCTTAATCCATGTGGACTTTTTGTATTTCACTTACTAAGAAATCAGAGACAAGAGGTGTCAGGGTCAGTGGCTCAATGATGTCATTAAGAACTTACCGTCCTGCTACTCTGCACTCTGTGTACCAGTGATACCATCCCTCAAGGTTTCAAGATGGCTGTATGGCTATGACTGTCATACCTCTGCACATCAGAACTCTAAGCAGGAAGGAATGAGAGCAAACACTGGCTTTCTCCTTCTCAAGGAGAAAGTCTTCTCCTCAAAAGACTTCTCCTTGTGTTGTTTTATTGGCTAGAACTGGATCACATGCTCACTGCTAGACCAGTCATTGGTAAAGAGGAAAAGGACCACTACGACTGGCTCAGGCCAGTCCTGAGTCAGACCTTGAGGTTGGCCATGTTGCCTTTAGTAACTGCATGTATGAATGAAGCACACTCTATTTCTTCACATTGGAGATGGTTATGACAAGGGACAGATGTTCGTTCATTCTTTCCCCTTGACTGAGTTAGAAGTAGGTGGGAACGTTACTACTCTTCTTCCCTTTTCTAACATTCAGGTAGATCTTATCTTCCGCTCTTCACCCTTTTCACCATTTTCTCCCTATCAGCCACCAGCCTTGGCCATAACTTCAGGCAATCAGGTTTCAGCTGACTTTATGACAATGCTACTTGATTCAGATTTTCCTAAGGAGGCAGCTTTGTCTCATGATAACAATTTGAGGGACAAAGAGAATGTAAAAGTGCCTCAAATTCTGTTTTCCACCAGCCAAGTCCAATGTTTTAAACCAAATTATACAAAAGGCATTTTGGTTTAATGCACTGTTCTCCAGCATCCCTCTGTTAAAATGGATGATATTTCCAAAAGACCATGCATAGTGAATTTATGACTTAAATTCCAAAGGTATGAAGTCACACATCATCTTGGACAGCAGAAATGTGACCTCTAGGAGAGCAGGAAGCAGTGTTATAACTGAAATAGCACAGGACCACGAGCCAGGATATCTGGATTCTAGTTTTCCTTTGTCTATTAATTTTCTATGCCCCTAGTAAATTTCACCTTCTTCCCCTGGATCTTACTTTTCTCATCTGTTTCAGCTGGTTAAAAGGGATTGGCCATGCACTCTATACAGTTTTATGCCTATGTTACTGCATTCATTCACTCATCATTCCTTTAGTCACTCTTTCAATACATATTTCCTGAGTACTTCCAAGTGCTAGGATTTCATTAGATGTGGGGAGTGTAACAGTCTCTCCTCTCATTGAGTTCACTGTCCAGTGGGGAAGATGGAGAGTACACAAGTGTATACAACACTGTGTGACAACTGTGATGATAGATGAGATGACAGCACATTGAAAGCTCAGGGCAGTTCAGGGCAGGGAAAGCAGAGGTACCTGGTATAAAAGGTTTCCCAGAGATGATGATATCTATATTAAGACCTAAAGGAGGAGTCCAAGTTAAGCTAAAGAGAGGGAGAGTGGGGAGAATTCCCTGGGTAAGGTTAGCAATACATCTTAAGAACAGTTAATAAACTGTCATGTATTCCACATCTGAGGTTCTGTGTTTTTAACCAATCCACTCACTATATTGCCTATTTAAAATGAAGATGGAAAGAACAAACAGATATATTTTAAAAGAACCTGAGGCAAGTTTATCCAACCTACCACTATTGTGATTGTAGTTGATATCTGTTTCATTTATTTAAAAACTATGATACACATTTCAAACACATCATATATGCCAGATCCATTAATTTAAAACAGAATTATCAATTTGTCACAGTATACTAGGCATTTGGTTAGAGCCAGAGATATAAATGTAGTGGATGACATGGTCCATAGGAGCTCACAGCTTAGTGTTGAGACAATCAAGTACATTAATAATCAGAGAACAGTGTGTCCCAGGCTCATAGAGGTTGGTGTTCCAATCAGGGCAGACCCAGAAAAGCTTTTGGAAGATCATGTGTACTGAACTCAGTTTATTTTCTTATTAATTTATCCATCCATCCATCCATCCATCCATCCATCCATCCATTCATTCTAATTATAGTAAAATACACTTATAAATTCACCGCTTTAACCCTTTTAAGTGCACAATTCAGTAACACTAAATTTACCTACAATGTTATGCAAAGATCACCATTATCCATCTCCAAAAACCTTTTATCATTTCAAACAGAAGCTCTGTACCCATTAAACAGTAAGTCCCCTCCCATTCCTGTTTACCTCTCAACCCATGACAACCTCTATTCTGTTTTCTGTCTATGTATTTGCATACTCTAGATATCTCATGTAAGTGGAATCACACAAATTTGTTCTTCACTTTCATCTAGCACAATGCCTTCAAGATTTATCCATGTTGTAGCATGGATCACTATTTCATTCCTTTATAAGGCTGGATAGTATTCCATTATTTGTATGTATGCCATTTCGTTTATACATTCATCTGTTGGTGGACACTTGGCTTGTTCTCATCCTTTGGTGAGTAACACTGCTATGAACATTGGTGTACAGTATCTGCTTGAGTCCCTGGCTTCAATCTTTCTGGGTGGAATTGCTGGATCATATGGTAATTTTATTTGGACTGAATTTTGAAAAGCTGAGAATGACCGAGTAGGAAGAAGTAAAAAACTCTACAGACTAATGCCAAGGAAGGGAGCACTTTTGTGGAGCAACCCTTTATACAATCTTTCATTTACCTTCTCCAGGACTATGGAAACAAAACACAAGTATGAGATCTTAATTTGCCGTATCTCTACATAGCACCCCAATTCCTCCTGACACCACACCCTGCAATAATTAGCAGGGAGCAGTGGAAATTCACCTACCACATCCTGAGAGACACAAGAAAGCCAGGTTGCTCTTCTCACATCAGGTGCTGACAGACCTATTTGGGAGACCATGTCTGGAAATTCTGAACAGCAGCCTCCTACCTTAAAGAGTTAATTTCCCAAGGGTTGGTTTATTTGATTTTAAACATCTAAAACATACTTACTGAGAAACAACTGTGTGGTTGGCACATTGCTAGGCCCTGTGTGGGTATAGAATTCTACGACAAAGGGTCTTAGCTGTCAGCCTGCCATTGCATTTATTCTAAAATATGTATTATTATACATATTTTGCCATGTATAATGCACACTTTTTTGCCCAAATTTGTAAAGGAAAAATAAAGATGTGAATTACACATGGTTAGTACAATTCTCTATCTATATAAGTGTTTTTAATTCTTTTATTTATGCTTATGTGTTAAAAGTATAGCTCAAAAAATCAATGATATCTGTATGCAAAATAATGCCCTGGAATACAGTAATCTTTTTTATGTATAAAAAATTTCTATACATAAAATTTCTTATACCTTGTATTTGTTCTTGTGTTTTGTAATTATTTGTTACATAAAATTTCTTGCACCATAATATGTACAAAAATAGAGGCTAAAATTCCTTTATACAGAAAACAAGTACCTAAATATAAACAAATAAAAATTTGAATGAAAAAATTAAAATGAAAATTTTTTTCCCTGAAAATGTGGGCCAAAAATGTGGGTGCCCATACACAGCAAAATACAGTATTTTTGGACACCCCAGTTCCAGTTATGTACTGCTGATGTGGACTCTCATTGTGACTGCCTCCCCTGCCGACAGTCTGTCCATTTAGGTAATTCCTGTGCTTTATTTTGAGGAAGCTGTCTTTTAGTTACTGGCTGCTTATAGTCAATGAAATCATAGAAATCTACCTGACATGGTATTTGATAAAATTCCAATTGTGTGACCCATAACATTCCCCCAGTGTCCCCCAAACTACTGTAGACCTGTCACAATAAACACGCTCAAGTTTCCTCTTAGGCTCAAAATGGCAACTAGGAGCCATCTACACTGCCATTTTTCTGCTCCCAGTGGGCATGCCTGACCATCTGGTGCTTTTCAGCTATGTCAGGGCATGGCTTCTCATCCTTCCTCAGTGTAGTGTTCTAGGCAGCTACCTTCCACTGATGCCAGCTGGTGCTGGCCGTACGCAGTAGACACCATGCGCTCAGCCCCCTACTGCTGTTGAGTGTGTATTGGCTATGGTAGCCCATAACGGCCCCTTTCTCCTGAGCATTGCCCTCTGCTGGTCCTGATAGGAGCCCCTCACCAGGAAATGTCTCTGATGTTATGCCTTGACTGACACAGGGGTACTACTGTACTAATGCCTGTTCCCCTTGCTATATACCTATTTATATCCCTGGGTCAGACTTTGTCCGGAGAATTATTTCTATCTTGTCTCCCTCACAACTTTACAGATTGTGTCTGAGAGCACATGTCCTCTGAACCCTTGTATAGCATCCTCATTTCAGGTTCTGTTCCTAGGCAACCTGACCTAAGCCAGGTCATTTGTCATACCTGCCTCTGAGCCTCTACCCAGGAAGAAAAAGTCAGGGACCAGAATACACAGAGTGAATGTGCAAAGCAAAGCTCTCTCTGTCTCTCTCTGTCTCTCTGTCTCTCTGTCTCTCTGTCTGTCTCTCTCTCTCCCCCTCTCTCTCTTTCTCTCTCTCTTCAATGCAATAAATAGATGATCAATCCACCAATGTGTACTGAGTCCTGGACACGTGCTGGGCAGTGTGCTGGGCATGGGGGACACACTGGCGCACTGGACAAAGGCAGTCCCTGTTCTCGTGGAATTTCCATTCCAGTGGGTCAGTTGCAGATATGATGGCCCTGGGAACTGAGATTCTACCTTAGACCAAGGTGAAAGAGGTGGGTAGAATAGAAAGAACAGAATAGAATCTGGAGAACCTCTCAGGAGACAGACTTGGAAGCATGTATTGCATTCCGGTTTTCTCATTACCTTGAGCAAGAACTTTATAATTTGTGGCTCATAGACCCCAAAAAAGATTCATGGAAGAGCTTCATAGGGTTCATAACTGAAGTGCATATCTATTTCTTCTTGCCACATGGTCCATCCCTCCCACAAGATTCCCAAAGGCATCTGTGAACCACAAGAGTCAAGAATCACTTCGGAGATTCTGTGGCCCGTGCATGCAGAGGTTTTGAGGCAAAGAAGGAGAGAGGTTTTGTGAGAGGTAATGTGGGAAACACGCACGGTCGATGCAGCGATTGTGTGTGCAGACCCAGCTGCGGTGTCAGTGAGACATGTGTCTGATGGATGAATCCCCCTCTTTCCTATGGTTTTGAATCATGCAGTGACTGAGTTTTGGAGCTGCAAGTCTGCTCACTGTTGGGCACTTGACCATGCCCCCAGGTCTGCTCACTGCTGAAATGAGCATATCACGCTGTATTATCTCCAAGGTCCAGCCCATCACTGATTTTCTGTGATTTTGTGAAGAACCAGCTCTTTCAGGGTCTATTTGAAAGACTGCAAAATGTAGTGGCTAATGGGGGGCTCCAGAGCTAGCAAGCCGAGGTTTGAATTCAGCTTTGCCACTTGGGCAGGTTTCCGCTTGGGGCCTCCAGGAGAAGGTGACGATAATGGATAGCGATGGCTGCTTTGGGGAACAAAAGAATCAACCATGCGAAGTGCTTAGACCTGAGCCAGGCACACAGTAGGCACTCACTAAGTGTTGAGTCTTCTCTAATTTGTATATAAGAGAGACAACTCAAGGACAAGAAATAATTTTCAGAAGGTCAAGACAGTGAGGCCAGCCCCTCCCAGGACTCCTGCGTGCAGTCTGGGCCCCTTCCACTGCCTCTCCCTGCCGGCTATCGCCGCTGCCAGTCTTCACAGTATCTGCACATCTCAAACATCTCCTGGGCCTGCTGATGCCCCAACAGTCAGGGAAGTTTGAAGATGCCTCTCAGTGCCAGGAAGCACCGGGAGCTGTGATTTCCGACTCACATTCCCACCCCCGCCTCCGCCAAGTCCCAGCGCCCCATCTCTGGGCTCTGTCCCACCAGGAAGATCCATCGCCTCAGATGCAAGACATCTTGCTGGATCTGAGCTCCCTTTTCCTCCCAGGTTTACATTATACGCTCCATGTGGCTCTGGATTCCAGGCTGCCATTGGCCATCTGCTGTGTGTTCACAGTGCTGCTGTTCTGTCACATTCTGAGGTGCTCAGTCAGATGGCTGACTGGGTCTTAGCCTTGGTGTTCACCAGCTGCCTGCTTCCAGAACCTTCTCTGGGTCAGCTGTAATTTCAGGCCAGCCTCATTTTACACCATGTGAGGGCATGTGAGGATTTAGGAATAGGTATATCGGGCAGAAGACTGGACTGAAAGAACCCCAGAGATGGTCAGCATTGTCCATAATGAGTTAGAATGCAATTTACATTACTTTTGTTTATGGCATCCGTCCTCTTGCATTCGGCACCTGGCAGTTTAAATTCACTGCCCCATTTGGTCCTACAGCAACCTTGTGAGGTAGATTGGATGATCTCTGTTAAGCCTTTAGTATGCTCAGGCCTGGAGAAATTAAGTAGCTTGCCTAAGGCCAGATGATTTTTTAAAGGTAAAATTGAAAAGCAGGTCTGTCCTACTGGAAGTCCAGTACTCTTCCTGCTACACCCCAGCTTGGGCTTCAGGAGACGATGAACAAGTAGAAAGAGGTCAGCAAGACAGGGACAGGAGCAGGGTCCTGAGGAGAAAGGAGCCCGGGCTGTCCTAAGGCACAGCACAGAGCACACATGAGTGAGTGTGGCATCTTGTGGCCTTCAGCTGAACAAGGAGCACTGAGAGCCTTGGGCACGGGGCCTCCTGTGCCCACCTTTCCTTTCTGTCACAGCTCCCAGTAGGAAATGAGCCTGAGCTTAAAAACAAATCATATCTGATTTTAAATCTTTATTTTACTAGAGAGGTCATGGGCAAGTTGTACAGCCTCCCTGAGCTTCTGTTTCTTCATCTGCAAAAAATGGAATCAGGGGAGTTCCCTGGTGGTGCAGTGGCTAGGTTTCAGTGCTCTCAATGCTACGACCCGGGTTTGATTCCCAGCCAGGGAACGCTCCCCACCCCCCACCCCCAAAATGGAATCAGCACATCCACCTTGCAGGGTGGCTGTAAAGATTGCATTAAATAACAAACGCATTGTCAATAATACTTGGGGAGTAATGGTCCTGTGATGAGAATCAGTCACGTGGCCAGAGAAACCAAGAGGTCTCCCGGTGGGGTGCCAGGCCTGGCTGAGCTGTGTCCGGCCTTCTCTGGGTCCCCTTTCTTTTCTGGACCCCCCTGCTGTCTGCAAGGTAAGCAGTCCCTCCCTGCTCACTGGTATTGCTATTTCCTCTGGCTACAAGGTTCTAATGCTCCCTGCTTAGCACTTGCTTAGCCAAGCTGGGCCAATTAAGCTGCATTCCTCTAATTGTTTTGGTGGCTTTTCTTTGAACTTTCTCCAAGTCATCTACAAATCTGTTCCAAATTTAGACTCCAGTGCCAAATCTTGGAGCTCTGAGTCTCTCCCCGCTCTAGCCAATGCGAGGCTTGCGTGCCTTCAGTTGTAGGGTTTGGGACGTTTCTCCTCCTCCCTCTTCTCTCACTTCTCCCCTTCTCCTAGTCATCACAGAGGCAAAAAATGACTCTGTGACATGATTTATTTTGTTTGCAGAGTGCAGGTCCTTATTCAGTGAAGAAACAGTTTTTCTTATTTAAACTTCCAGGAAAGTAACGGTAGAGAATTAAAGGGGGGATTAATTGAGTGTAAAAATTCTTTCTAAGCTCTGGAAACAGCACAGAAAAAACAAACAAGTTTGAGATCCCACGAGAGGGCAAGCCAGAGGGGAGCATGAGCAGAGTGATTTCTGTTTCTTTATGCTCTCCCTCCACCCCCCACCCCCGCTTTCTGGTCTGCATTCATTAAAGGCATCAGCCTCAAGCGGAATCGTGGGTCTCACAGAAAGACCCCACAGTGTTTTCATGGGGCAGTTAGGACCCCTGATCCCCAGGAGGCAGATGTAAAACAGCCTTACTCTCCCTTTTCCACTCCTTTCCTTCTGTCCCCTCCCCGATTCCTCTCCTCCTGGAAGACTTCTCTTTCATCCTCCTCCTCTGTTTTCTTCTTGCCTCCTTCTCCTACATCTGTTTCATCTCTCTCTCTTTTCCTTGTACCTCCCCCTCCCTTCTCCTCTCCTCTTGTCCTCTTCCCTACCAATATTAGGTTCTCTGTCACCAGGCATCTTCCATCCCAACAGAGCAGCTGACTCTCTTGAAAGCTGTCTCACACCTCTAGTCTCATTGGAGTTACACAACAGGCCTGTGTGGGGCCAGGGTAGGTGCTCGTAGTTCCATTTGGAAGATGAGGAAATAAAGCCCTGAAAAATTCAGCAGCTTCCACAACTTCATACGGCTCCTGTAGGAGCTCTCAGAAAGACCCAGGACTTCGGCCTCCATTGTGATCACTGTTGGTGTTCTACAACATTTATCAAATGAAACAACGATCACACTACTGGTGAAAGGATTGGGTCAACACAGCCAGAGGCTTACGGGCAAGGCTGCCAGAGAAGCAGACTTGTCTCAGAGATTTATTACTATCAACCCAAAGGGCACCTGTTCATTGTCCCCAGCAAACCAGGTAGCATGCCTCTGTATTGTCATCAGAGTCCCCAAAGACATCTCACAAATTGTAGAAAATGCTAAGAGGTCCTGCAGGCAAAAAAACACATGATGGAGGGCTAAAAAAATTGCCTCCACAGACAGCCAGGGAGGCTTCGTACGTACTGCAAACTTTAAGTCTCTTTCTCCTAGAATCTCCGAAGTGTCTCAGCTCGTAAGTTTGAATCTGTCCACAAGTTTTGGGTCTACCATTATGCTGGATGCATGCAGAGAGAGCGCCCTAGCCCTGCATAGGTGACATGTCCCTGCTCTACAATGGGCTTATAACATACATATGTGACTGAAGTTTTGTTTCTGTAAGAAGCAAGTGGGATAATGGGTGTGAATAAGTTTTACAAACTAGAAAGTTCTATATAAATACAAAGAACTCTTGCTCCTGGGATTACAACTGATAGGGGGAAAATTGGTTCTAACACTGGACAGAATCAGAGTAGGAAGCATCTTTTTCTAGGTCATGCTGCCCAACCCCTCGTTTTGTCGGAGACAACCCAGAGAAGAGTAATACTCCAACAGGCCATGCTGCAGGTGACAGCAATGGAGTAGGTTTTGCAGCCTGGTCTCCTGGCTTGTCTTTCTTTGGATGCTACTTGTAATCTCTGTTTTTCTTCCCTGATTGTTCCTTCTTTCCTTTTCTTCCTCAAAATTCAATACACGTAAAATGCCTTCAAAATCCTAGTCACAGCTTTTCCTCTCTCCAAATATATCCAGCCTTGTCCCAATACCTGAAGATCCTGTGGTGGGGCTTAAGAAAATTGATTAACGAATCCATGCTGAAGGGTTGGGAAGAAGAAACCATGGTGTCCAACTGTGCCACTCCATCTGGGGACCATTTTCATTTCGATAGAGGCCTTCACAGACCTCAAAGAAAGAGGTGACTGTTAATGGAATTGCAAGTTCCTGGCAGGCCATGAGAGATTTTTATCCAGATAGTTTGTTGATCCTGTGTGTTCTGGTGGAGGGAACAAATCTCATCAAGTGACCTCCACACTCTTATCTCATGCTGAGCCTCTGGCTTCTTTTCCCTTGAGAACTCTGACCCTGCTCTCCCCTCTGAGCTCAGTGACCCTGCTCTACCCTCTGAGCTCCGTGGTCCTGACTGTTGGATTCCACCATTCCACTTCCCTCACCCACAGGGCCTCCACTGGGACTGGTTTCTGACATGGAGTGCTTGCTGGTTATGCCCTAGTCCCTGGGTCAAGGACATGCTTTAACCTCCTTCTGTATCTTCAGGAGTTAAGTCCCAGTATGTTCTCAATGAGTGTGAATGAAGGGGAGGGGCACAGATTTTGTAGGCCATGTTTCAGGGCATCAATAATGTGTGAAGACACCAGGGATTTATAAGGAAACCGGGTGGGAAGAAGCAAACAACTTCCTGCTTGGTATCGGTGGTGTGCTCCCCTTGTGCCTCCCCGTCTGCCTCTGGGACTGTAGGTCTCTTATGACTACTTGCATGCTTATGGCCTATTACAGATGCTAAAATTTCTATGTTTGATGAATGCCAGTGCTAGACTGTGACAGGCCTTGGACCTCCCGAACAAGGAAGGATAAACTGTCAGAACTTGGAGAACCCACTTTGGAATGATCAAGTCAATCCCCTTTGAGCACTTTATCAGGAAGTCCAGGATGCATCCTTAGGGTACCTAAGGAGCGTCTTACTGGGAAGAAACTGCACCATTTGGACTGTGTGAGTGTGTGTGCACATCGCTCAATGAACAAAAAGCCATGCCCACGTGTGTCAGCTCCCACCTGCTCCGGTGTATGGTGTGTAGGGGGTCTCTCCTATCTCTGTGTGCATGTGAGTGTCATAAGAAGTCAGAGCTGAAGGGACAATAGAGACCATCTAGGGCAGGGCTGGGTAAAACATCGATCGTGGTCTCCCGGTAGGCTGCCAAGCAATTTGGGGTGACTTCCTGAATAATAAAATAAATAGCTAGTGGACCACAACAATTGAGGAAGTAGCCCTTGCCCCGAAAACGTCTGCCAGGCCTGATTTAGGTGAACCCTCTTGTTTCATAGAGGAAGAAACTGAAGCCTGGGTCAGCATTCTCACCTGCAAAGTGGGAACCTTGATACCTGGCCTGTTAGCCTCACACGAGTATGAAATGGGTCGGTAAGAACATGAACATGAACTTGCTTTAGGAAAAACTTCTTTTTAAAATGTGAGTGAAACCCCAGTGAGTGTGAGATTAGGTCCAGAGCTGGAGGACGCTGTGGTCACGAGTGACGGGGCTGTTTGGGATTCAGGAAACAAAAGTCAACAAGGAGTGATGAGCAAGGCCACTCTCCAGACCCCAAAACAAAGATGAACGTTGCGCAGTCACAGCCATCCGAGAAGGAAATAAAGGTGGTGTGGTGAGGGGAGGAGCCTGGATGAGGCGGGGGGCTGGAGGGGATGGGTGGGAACTGGAGGGGACGGGGGGGGGGGGGGGGGGGGGGGGGGGGGGGGGGGGGGGGGGGGGGGGGGGGGGGGGGGGGGGGGGGGGGGGGGGGGGGGGGGGGGGGGGGGGGGGGGG
>PVJL010001153.1:239442-292244 GCA_004026885.1 Lyroderma lyra | reverse complement strand
CTGGATAAAGAAGCTGTGGTACATATACACAATGGAGTATTACTCAGCTGTAAGAAAAGATGAAATATTGCCATTTGCAACAAAATGGATGAACCTGGAGATCATCATGCTAAGTGAAATAAGCCAGACAGAAAAAACAAAGAACTGCATGATTTCACTCATATGCGGAATATAAAACTGAAAGCAAAGAAAAAAAGAAACGAACGAACAAATAACCCATGGACACAATCGATAGTTTAATGTTTATTTGGGGACGAGTGGGTTAGGGAGGGGAGAAAGGGGAGGGGGTGGGAGAGGAGGTGGGGAAGCTAAATATAAGGTGATGGAAAGAGAAGTCACATTAGGTGGTGAACTTATTATACAACAAGCTGACAATGCACTGTAGAATTGTATGCCTGAGACCTATGTAATCCTTGCTAACAGATGTCACCCCAATAAGTCTAACAATAAAAATGAATTAAAAAAAATAAAGTCTAAAGGGTGATAAGGTAATCCTACACACATGCTAAACTTGCTTCTCATGGCTAAAATTGCCCAACTAGAATTTATTTATTTACAGATGCACACTGCCCCAGTAACATGCTAATAGCCTAGAGAGTGGTAACACTTTGAATCATTATTTTAAAAATGCTATCTATTATGAATTAATAAAAAATACGTTGCATTGTGACATTGCTGAGAGAAAGTTTCCTAGAAACTGTTAGTGGGTGGTGAAGATGGAAGGAGAGAAGTGAGGATGGGTAAAAAGTTAAGAAAAGAAAAATGTGTTAGGAAAGTACCAAGCTCTAGTATTAAGAGTAGACTCCAGTATTGGATAAATAGGCAACCTTAAAGTACTACCAGTGATGAGCTGTGGAGAGAAGAGGAAGATAGCAGCACAAAGGATAGTTCTTACAAGATAATCAAGGTCTTGTTCAAAATTTTAATTAAGGCTCAGCTGTATTTCAGATTCTTGTGATATATATCTGTTATAAACTGATGTAAAATATAATGACCAACTTCATATAAATGTAAGACTTGCTGGATTTATCACGTTAAATACCTCTATCATGTACTTCATTATTATGTTTTCTTCTCAAATGTAGATATTAAGTAATCCTAGACAATTTTACAAAAAAATGTTAAGAACCACTTTGTATATGTGAAAAAAGTTATTTTATGATTGATTCTAAAATGAGATGTCCTTTTAGCTATATGTAGTCATAGAATTGATCAATGTTGTCTATTCACCCTATGAAATTAAGTGGGTATCCATGTAATGATGCCATCCTAAGGAATATCTGAAACTGTTTAAAGGCCTTTACTGTTGTCACAATGACAGCGAGACACTACGGAATAGGATGCATGGGAGTGAGGGATGCTAAACAACCAGCAATGAATAGGAAATTTTGCATGACCCCCAAAATGCCAATATTTCTCCTATTGAGTTATATACTAGGTTTGCTGCAGATGACATTTAAGGCAATATAAACAATTAGCAAGGGCAGAAGTCATTAACTCAGTATCTAATCTTTTCCCACCATCTCCTTTGCCCTAAGCGCCTTCTGTGGAGGGCAGGCATGTGTGACACAGCTTCTACCCAGACAAGATTGAAAGGATTCCAGGAACACTTCACATTCTTCATGAAAAAAAGAGACAAGCAAAAAAGGCACAGGTTGTTGACTCTTATCATTTTCACAATCTTCATGTCTTGAATGGGGATGTGTGGCATCCATTTAAAAAAATTACATCATAGGCATGAGGAAAAAGCCATGCCATGAGTAGCAGAAAGTAAAGATAGAACAAGATGCGATGCCTAAGAGCATTGCTAAACTCTTTCCTGGACCTCGACTTCCCAACTCCAAACTTCTATTTTAAGAAAAGAAAATGAAATATTTATATTTTTAAACCACTATATCCATCCATGCTTTCTATACTTCAATATAGCAGGTCCTTATATAACGTCCTTTTATTCCACATAGTTTCCTTATAACATTGATGGAGGGGGATTCCCTGGTGGTGTAGTAGCTAGGTCTCAGAGCTCTCAAAAATTTAATCACTACAAATCCAAAACTTACTGTTACAAGGATGTTTATGAACATAAGAAAAGTAAATATTATATGACATGTGTTTAAATTGTGTTTATTTTTTTTTTTTTACTTTTTTAACAGGTTTTACAGTAAAAAATATGCAGTGGTACTTTCTTAGCTCAAAGAAAAGAGGCAAATGTCTTCAAACTACCCCTTCCATAACTCTACAATCCATTCCTACCCTCACCCCTCACCATACCAAAAGGTGTGATGCCTCTCTCTGGGCCTTTAAACTTGCTCTATGGCTGTCTAAACGTCCTTGCTATGGCAGGTGCTAAAAGTCCAAGAATACTATTCTTTCTTTCTCATTGTTATAGATTGTTATATTGTTAGTGTGACCGTTCCCTTTTTAGTGTCAAATAAGCAAAAGACATTTCCTTAGATTATTCAAGTAATTCATTTGGAGGTAACATTTACTAATAATGCTAGCTGAATAACTGTAACTTCTGTATACAATTGTACCTGATGTATTGTTGAATTGTGTTGCAATTAATTTATTTTCTGGTTTATTATCTATCTTCCCCTCTGGAATCAAAGTTCCATGTCAGCAGGCATCTCTGTATGCATGACTTTTCTGTAATAAAGCTCAGTGGTATTCATTCATGTTTCTTAAAGGATAGTAAACTTTAGAAACTCAGAAAAGGTTCTATTGTGGATGATCATGATTGAGTGGGAATGAAGGGAAGGTCTATTAAGCTGAATTCTGAAAGATGGATAGAATTTGCATGAATCAATCACCTAGGTGCTAAAACAGTGCATAGTTCTTACACATCTTTCCCTCACAGTCTTTTCACAGGAATGCTCCACGTAACGTTAGATATCTGACGTCGGTGTAATGCATGAAATTCTATGGGTACTTACCTCATCTGTGGGCTGAGGGAGGACATGGGAACTGAGATAGTCATTACAGACATGAACTGAATTTAGAGCAGGTAAGTAGCTGGTGGTACTGTGAGGTCCTGGCTAAGGGCTAGCAAAGGTGGAATGTTCATGTGGGCAAACCCAAAGACATAAATTGAGTGAATCTATCTTTTTCATATGTGGTCAAGGCTAAGGTCCAATTTATTTATACACAATAGAAATATATGGATACCAACTATACATTTACACATTAAGTTGTTTTTGTTTTTTAATAACATTTTATTCGAGGAAATATTACTTCCTCTGAGGTGTATTTCAAAAATCCTCAAATAAACTCAATTTGCTGAACAGTATCTCAAAGAAGATATGTTATTAGTTTAAGGCTATAATAGTTATTATTCTCCTGTAGTCACTATTTTAATAGATTAATTTATTGGTTCCATTTTCTCATACATTTTTCTTAGGTCGCAGCAAAATTTTTATTGTACTTTGAGATATCATAATCATCAAAAATCACTTCAAGTTAAAGTCACATCAAAAATGTGACTTTAAAAATTTAAAAATCTTTTATAAAAATTTCAAAAGAACAGTAAGTATAAAGCATAATGCTATTTTATTAAATCTTGCATTAACACAAATTTACAGAATGGTTATGTTTGAAATATTTTATTTTACTCTTACTTCCTTGCACTTCTTTATTTATATCTTCAGGACTGACTTTATGGTTTGAACAAGGTTCTAGGTTGCTCAAAATAAATCTTTGCTAAAAAATATATAAAATATATAACTTACACTCAAGGACTTTTATTAAGAAAAACAATATCAAGCCACACCACTTTGAAAAGTAGTTTCACCATAAAACTTCAGAAATGCCTTGTAAAAGAAGACAGTGAACAGATTCTTCTCAAAATACCTATAAACACAAAGCAGAAAGTAAAATATTTTCTTTCATCTTTTTGGTTCCAAGAAATGGGAGAAGAGAATAAAATACTTTTTCTTATTTACTTTCTCTATACTTTAACTGGTTATTTTTTCTTTAGAATTTAATGGAGATATAACTTTGAATTCAGAACACTGACCTCTAATTTGATGTATATCAGATATATTAAAGTGTAGCCAAGATGTATGTTCTTCCAAAGTGGGTTATTTATACCATAATCTCAAATTAAATAAAATTCTTTATATTTTTAGCATTTTTGTTAATTGAACTGGATTTAATATGGAATAAGTCTGATGTATCAAAAGAAAAGATATAGTCAAAGTAGGTACAAGGTATTGAAGGTCAATAGAAAAATTTTCACATTTATGTCAGTTTCCTGCAATATTTTAGAGCTGTTCAATACAAAAAAGGGTGGAGAATATGAAACTGATATGCGAATCCTGTATGTCATTTAAATATTTCTAAAAACTTTAAAAAGAAATATTGGAAATTAATTTTGATAACAAATATACTTAAAATACTATTATTTCCATGTGTAATTGATATAAAATATTATTAATATAATTTACTGGCTTTTTCACACTAAATCTCTGAAATCATATATGCATTTTACACTTAACACCACCTCTCAATTTTGAGTAACCACATTTCAAATTCTTATTAGCTACATGTGACTAGTGGAGGCCAGTTTGGAAAGTGGAGTTCCAGTATATTTCAATATACAAATTCAGCTTTCAAAATTTTTCATCTTCACAAATTTCTTTTATAGTCATCTCAATTTTGTTGCTTTGTTTGTCCTTTCTACTTTGTCTAAGCACAAAAATATAAAACTTTTCTAGTGGTAATGACCTTGGCATTTCTCCTGATTTTAATTAATCGATCAATTTTAAAGTATCAATTCATATTGGAGTTTTAGAAGTAGAAGTTATAATCAGTCAATCTGTTTATAATTCATTTAGTACATATTATATATTATAATATATGAACAGTGGTTATATAAATATGATTCAACTTGATAATATGATTATATGTAAATATAAATAGGGGCACTCTTTTGTATGAACAACAAATATAACATAATCAATGTTTTCAACATACTAAAATTTTTATTTTATTCTAAAATAAATAATTTCAAATACATAAAGAAATAATTATAAATAAATATATTTTAACAAATCTATTTCTGACAACAAATTATTTCAAAGTATTTTATAAAATAGATTCATAGAGTACAATATTTCCGTCTTTACTACATAGATTAGCTTAATAAATTAATAGATTAGCTAAATAAATAAATTATTTCTTTTGTTGTACTTGTTTTCCAATATTCACATTTGTGACATTTACTTAGTCTGTATTGTTACAATTATTTATTTCTATAAAATAAAAATTTTCTGAATAGACTGTTTTCCTTAGTGTGCCAAATCCAAAAGAGCTAAAATAGTCAACATTATATAATATTGCAATAAGTAGGGTCTAAATTCTACATGCCATTTTGATAACACCCCAACTTTACTAAATTCAGTACAGATGCTTAAAATCAGCAGGAAGGATAAGATTCCAATTGGCAAAATTCCTCCTTAGGTTCCTCAGTTTTATTCTCCACTTTCTAAGAAAACTAAACTTTATTTTTCAGAGTACAATTTTATGTCAAGCCTCAGCTTATAACACACAGTGAGAGGCCTCAGGGAGACCAGCTGGAAAAAGACTGATTGGCAGGGAAAGCTGACTGACTAGAACCTGCAGGATTTATGGGAAAAGCAAGGCTGCAATCCAGGGCTTTCTGGCAGGATAACAACCTGGGGAAAATGGGACCAAGTGGCTGACCTGGATTCAATGAATATATAACGTCATTCTAACAATCTTGTATATCAGCATGGAGAGTTTACAACATAGGCTCATGGCACTTGGTTATGCGTGCGGATTGCTTACATTGCTGCAAATGACTGAGATGAAACGCTGCTCATTGCCCCAACTCATCTTTCCTTATTTAAGCTATGTGAATATGAAATGAAAATGGTAATTAGTAACATTTATATCTAATTGATTTTTAATGAAATTCAGGATGAAAAACAATACAATTTAAAGCATATGTATTTGAAAGATTGCAGATATTAGGTTAAATAAAATTTTTAACAGGACAGGTGGGAGAGATGACAGTTTAAATATACACTCTCTCAACATTTTTAGTTAAAAACTACATGTTTCAGTCATAAACAATTAGAAACATATCTACAAAATACTGTAATTACATAAGTATATATTTAAAATTCAAGAAAAGTAACCATAACAAAGAAAAAACACACATTTTTACCCGAATTATTTGAATAGTTCAGGCAAAAGCATTTTTTTTTATTTCTATTAAGCTAGATCTAATGTAAAATTTCAAAGATGGGCTCTAAGGAGCTGTAACTTCCCCTCCCTTCCTTTGCTGCATTCCGATGCATTAGGGAGAACGAAGTTTTTGCTTATTTTTTTTTGTATATTTTGTCCTTCGGTTCCAGATCTTTCCATTAAAAGTATCACATCAAGGCGACTTGTGGAGGAAAAGAGCAAAAGCCATATAGTGTTTACTCAGAAAGTTTCTTTAACCTGGTATGAACATGGGCAAGAAGTATGACCAATGACATTAAAAAACATTGGGGGAGAGGCATGGAAGGCTAACTTTGTCTCTACATTTTTACAAAGTTCCCATATAAGTAGATATCAGTCTGTTTTGGAGTTCTGAATATAAAAATTTCAGTGTAATAATTCCTATTATGATGCTTATTAACAGTTTGTGAAAATATGGTCTATAACTTCAGTGGGCTAGAAATTGCTCTTTAAATAGGGACAAAATTAAAGAGAAGGAGTAGAAGGGTTCAGGCGAGCTAAAGTCATGCATCTGAAATGTGATTGGCCTTTCCGAACAAAATAATATATTCTTTTTGAGTAGGTATGTACAAGAAAACATTTGCAATCATTGGCATATTACTCAAATTAATCTTTCAGATTGACTAAGGCGGGGACTCAAAGTAAACTGTCCTTGAAAAATGAAAAGCTGACAGTCTAAAGCAGATGAAATTCCATCAAGAGCACCACACATACATGTTTGTTTTTGATATGACAGGATTGATATGTCCTCTGAAGCACAGATCCCCAGCCTTTTCGTCACGAGGGACTGGTTTTGTGGAAGACATTTTTTCCATGCACGGTGGGGTGGGGCTGGGGTTTGGTTTCGGGATGATTCAAGAGCATTATGTTTATTATGCACGTTATTTCTATTACATTGTAATATATAATGAAATAATTATACAACTAATCTGATGCCACTGCAACCTGACAGGAGGCAGAGCTCAGGCCGTAATGCCAGCGCTGGGGAGCGGTTGTAAATACAGATTAAGTTTTGCCCCCTGGCCCACAGCTCACTTCCTGCTGTGCAGGTGGTTCCTAACGGGCCACAGCGGATACCAGTGTGACGCCAGGACCCTGGAGACCCCTGTTCTAGAGTCTGGTTTCCCTCATCATTTAGTATTTCTGCATGAACTAAATATAACTGGGTTTTATATAGAATCCTTTCATTTCTCACTTTAAATTTAAAAAGTTCCGCCTAACATGCAGATTAAAACCAGTTAAAATGATTTTAAACTGATAAGTAATAACATAAATAATATAAAAATAACAGTTTTACATATTGTTTGGTAAATATGGAAATAAAAGTGTTACAGAGAACCATTTGATATCAGAAATTGTAACTTTTCTGTAAGGGAATCTGATTTCATTAAACAGAAAACATGAGGAAACATTTTTTCTTTTTAATTCACATAACATATTGCAAATCCCTTCCCTTTCCCAGGTAAGAAAAATTAGAGGATACAAAATACTGATGACTCTAGCAGTAAAGAAATTATGTGTTTGTGAACACATTAGGCTGAGCAAAGGTCTAACATGTGAAATAGTTTAGCTGTGCTCTCCCTTTGATCTTAAACATTTCCCACCTTGCAGGGTAAGGAGATGTAAGGACACCCTTGATGTAGAACTGCTGTATTAGTCATCTATCAGCACTGTTCATGTTCGTCAACAAAGGTGAAGCTTGCCAAGTAGCTGGGTAGAATCATAAAGCTGATTTAAGATAGAAAACTTAATCATTCAAATTCACAGCTGCTCTTAATCTCATCGGGTAAATCTAGAAATACAACGACGTCACTGAAGCTTCTTACCTAAAGTGAAGGTTAGTCTTTGCTATTTAAAACAACAAAAAGTTTTGGGTTGTTTTATGAAAGAATTCTTTAACTCCTTTTTGGAGGAGTATACCGCAGGCAGTATACTAGTGATTATTTTTAAATTGCTTGGTAATCCAGAAATGTTATAATTTACTTACTCTATATATACAAAGGGATAATTTAATGATGAATTCACTTATTAATGCAACTAATATGTCCTTTTCTTAAAACATTTATATATAATAATCTTAATTTTATTGTATTTTCCTTTTACATAATTTAAATCTTTATTTTATACAAATTGTTATTTTCCAAATTTATATTTGTTGTTTAAGAATATGATCTCATGTTTTAAACTTTAGTAATGAGATATTAATCAAAAGGAAATTGGATAAATGATGTGAGTCTATATCTTGATGAACAATAAAAATAAACAATCAATATAAATAATAACTAAGCTTTCATAGGTAACTTCATTTGTTTCTGTGGGTCTCCTCAAAATCCTGTGTTGATGAGACTATTTTAAAGCATGTCCATCATTTTGGTTTTCAGTAATGATATTTCTATTACTTTATTACTTTAAATTCTCTTCCCTTTTACAAGTACAAAACATTGTTAATATAAATAAATATTTGGCAAATAAGTGATTTAAATGATTTAAAATTTTATGGAATATCATTATTCCTTATAACAGTTTTTTTTCCCTTGAAATATACCCAGTATTTGGAATCATATTTAAAATACAAAGCTGAAGTCATTGGTCCTCAAAACAAAACTATTTACCTAATAATCTGAGTTCACTATATCACATTTCCAATTTAAAATCCCCTAATGTATATAAACTATTGCTTATCTAAGGACACTTCAATTGATACACTATTTTTTTACAAAGACATTTATTATTTAAAGTATGACACAAGTATAATTACCAAATGAAGTTGTTTCATATCCCAAACTGGAGGTTCAAGACATAAACTCATGAAACCTATTGCTGTTTAGAATAGTTAGCACTTTATTTCTTACGTAGACAATTGTTAGCTTTCCAGAATTTTAGGCAGACATATTCATAAATACCTCAATTAACAACCCTATTCTATGTGGGCTTTGAAAATCAAATGAGTCCATTATATCTCAGAAACTCTAAGCATTATTTAAACTACTTAAATTCCTAATGACTTCTATTAATCACAGTACAGTTATTGATCATGCCCTTGTTTTAATTTGAATATGTTATTTCATTTACGCCCTTTAATCATTAGATGAATGTAAGTTATGTGCCTGATCTGATCACAAGTTTCCTTTGAGCAGGAAGCACATCATACATAACATTTGCTGCTCTCAAGAATCTAGTTCATTTCTGAATGCTAATTATTGCTCATTAAAAAAACTGATAAATTGCTATTTTAAAATGGACCATGCTAAATGGAATATCATTTTTAAAGAACCTGACATGTAGTAGAAATTTGGCAAATCTTCACGTTATCCTTTATCAGTCACTTACTCTATAGTTTTACTGTGAATATGTAAAGCATATTTATTCATCTTTTCTAAATAAAACTTTTTTATTTCTTGGGAAAGATGTTCATTGTTCATGTCACATACAAAACAATTTATTTAATCTTTATACTAATTTTGAGATGTTACTTTTTCTATTTTATAGGTCAGGACATTGAAGATTGGTAATATAAAACAAACAAACAAACAAACACTATAGGCCAGATCTTGTGTTTGGATATAATTATTCTGACAAAACTTTATTAATCACAGCAACATACATGTCTACAAAACCCCTAAACAGAAGATTTAGTTTAAAAAAAATATATGCAAAGTAATATGAGCTAAATATACATTTTAATGGCTATGAAATATAAGAAAAGTATTATATGATATTAATTGTATATTAAGAAACATTATATAACAAAACAATGCTCTATCTTCTTTTTAAATTAAATTATAACTTGTCAAGAAACTCAGTCCCTCTATTTTACTTAATATCATGATTCTCGGTGCATAGTACATATCACAAAATAAATCCATGTTCATAATCTTTGTAGAATTCAAATATTCTAAGATGAATAGCATTGGAAGATTCCCTATTTAAATACCAAACATATCTGTTCAACACATTCAAAGGGAGTGATCAGAGAGTCAAGGTAAATTTAGATCAGACTATCTGGTTGATAAGGTTTTAGATTTTTTGTTTTTATTCTAGAAGAAGGGCACTTACAAACACATTTACCTCTATTCCTAGCCAAACTAGTTTTTTCCTTAAAATTTTAATAAAACACAAATAACAATATCAGTTTATTTTATGTACTTCATTCAGGATTTTCAACCACATGTCTAGTAACGGGGAATAAACAGGTCCTGCCCTTCATGCACTTGCACACCCGAATTTAGCAGATTGCCTACGGATACAGTTAATGATGATGCTGTTTCAGTGCACTTAGGGGGGCATGTCCATGTCTTGTGTCGTAATGCAAAATGCTAATATCATTGGAAATCTTTGCATGGATGTGCAAGTTTCCTTAGAGAAGTTATTCTTTCCCACAGCTAAATAAAACTATCATCATATGTCTTAAACAAAAGCTTTTCATTTTCAATAACATTTTGTGATAGAGCACAGTGCTCTGTTTTTGCACATTTGAGTTATGCATTTAAAATGTTTTTTGTTTCTCTGCTTTATAGCAATTTATGTTGCTTTTCACATATTTACATGTTTACACTGAATTCACATAAACTCTTTCCTATATATTCATTCCCAAAATATTGTGGTAAACAAAAGATAACTTTCCATGATATTTTAAAAGTATCACCATTTATAGGAAGAATACATTTGTATCTTAAATTACTCTGAACATTTATAAATTTTCTTGGTGAAAATAACTTTGGAAATTTATTGTTTTAACAACTAAACAAAATGGTCAAAACTGCATTTTAAAAGTACGTTAGGTTTATTACCTAATTATTTGATAAGTATCTAAGATTTTCACCTGAGAACTACCACTGGAGTCCATCTTGAAGTGAAAATCTTCAGCATCTTGAGTTTTAAGGCCTTTCCAAATGAGTAATTATAAACTCAAGTTTTAATGACTAGCAAGGACTACAGCTCGGATATGAGAAATATGAAATGGAAACCTTCTATATCTCTTGAATTGGGGTTTGCCAGCTACTTAATTCTCAGCAGCAAAAAAAGGAAAAATACAAGATTTTTAGAAAGCCAGTAAGTTTTCAGTTTAACATATACTGAATGAAGTATTATGTATTCTTTTGTTAGCATTTTGAGGAAGCCATCATGTAACCTAATTTTTAAGAAATTATGAGTTAAAATATTGTAATTTTTTTCTTATGAGATTCATTTGAGTTTACTAAAGCTTAATAAAATGCCATGGAGAATAAATGACTATTCCTAACTTCTCTCCCCAGGACTATGTATACTACTTTCCTCTAGTGTCTGGAGAAGGAAAATGCATATTTAACCTATGAAAACACAAAATGGGGCTAACCACCTGCTTCACGACAAAAGCAAGTTTCCATAATCTGTTAGTTAGCAAGTTTCCAAACCTGTTTCTGTAATATATTTTTTATAAATTAAAAATTTTAAGTGTTGGGTATCTCTCCCCCACATGCACACACACAAAAAATAGAACAGTTATCTTTTTTCTCCATAAAGGCCTGTAATTTAAGCATTACGTTTGTTGAATAGGACATCACCTATAGTAAATCAAGACCCATTTGTATTACATTAACTTTTAAGCTCTCTGGAATAATTTTCTAATATAGAATTATACATTTTTTTGCATTATTTTAAATGACAAAATTTTGACACAGGGTCATATTCTGTGAGACAGTTTTACACTTTCAGAATGCAATATATGTTCTATTGAATACTAGCACTGCGGTTTACGACTCATAGGTTTATGTTCATTCGTTCAATTTATAGATGAATGGGGAAAATATTGAAGAAAAATATTGTATTCTCACAAAGGAAAGAAACAATGAAATACATAAAGAAAGAAGGAAGGAAGGAAGGAAGAGAGAAGGAATTCCAGTACACTGTGGAATATAAAATATGTAACCTCCATGAGGGAATTTGTTCTTTTCTCTCACTGTAGCCCCAACACCTTGAATAGTATAAGAAATAGAAAATATTTAATAAATGAATATACAGCAAAAATCCTAATGCCAGTCAATAATTTAGCTTCAAAGCAAAACTGGTATCCCTTAAGGTACAGATGTATGTGAGTGTAAAGTTGACACACTTGGAAAAGAGACAATGGCACTACCTCTATGAGGTTCTATAAACCTGTCACCCGACAGGGATTCTAGTTAGGAAGATCATAACTTAACCTCAATATAACCCTTCAAATTTCAACAAGTGATGCTTAATTCTTGTCATAGTTAGCTCTGTGTGCTAAAAGAAAACCAAACACTAAAAATTAACTTCATTAGCACTACATATTTTCTACCTATAAAAATAAAGTTTGAAAGAGGATAAAACCAAGTAAGAAATAGAAACAATATACTTGAAAACACTTCAAACACAAAACACTTCCATATAAAAAGGATCAATATACTAAGAAAGCATTTCTGCTAACTGAGCCTGAAACAAAAAAAAAAAACATCAATTTTATATTTCAGCATGTGAATTTTGTGTTTAATGTTTAAAGAAGAGTTTGGTAATTTATTTTTCCTGTGTCATGAAGACTACATTAAGCAACCACAATACTTGAAACTAACTTTAAGTTAAATCCAATGCTGCTTTAGTAATGTTACTTATGAGACATCCTCTGGCTTCCCGTGAGTTTTAGGGAAAACCCCCAATTGTCCTTTGGTTTACGAGTATCTGTGATACAAAACTAAGCTATTTCTCCAGTCTTGCCTCCCTCCTTTTTACGTCTGAGCGTACCCCTCCTTCTGGCTAGCCGCTTACTAACCTCTGGCTAGCACACACTTCCCCCTCAAAGTACGTGTGCGATTCACTCTTTTTCACTCAGGGCCATGTTAAGATGTCACCATCACAGAGTCCTTCATTAATCACTTGTTCTGAAGTGGTGCCCCGCTCATATCTGGTTGTTATACTTTATTTTTAAATTGTAATCACTACCTAACACACACACACACACACACACACACACACACACACACACACAAATGCACCTGCTCCAAAGCTCCTGTTAAAATGTAAACTGCGCGAGTTTAGAAGTTTCATTGTTCACAAATGATTCCTCAACATCTAAAGTGGTTCCTGGCACAAAGCCTGCTAAATATATTTGTTGAATTAAATAAATGGTATAGAGTGTTTGAACGGACAGAGTGAAGTAGTAAATAATGTGTATTCATCATCAGCATATATACAGGCACACATATCTATATTGTGTAGCTCACCTCTTAATTTCAAAGAAGATAAGTAATTTGCTTAAATAGTAGTTAAGAGATGCAGTCACTATGGTACACTCTCTCCTAAGATCATGACAGAAGATTCAATAAATCTACCGAGGGAATCACCTTCAGAATTCAGTGAGAATTATTGATCAAGGTTTAGGGAGTAGAAAGCTGTTGTCTCCATTTTACTGACAGGATATTCATGGATTAGAAAAACATGCTACAAGTAAAAATTAAGAAGTTTGGTCATTTAAATAAAATTCAATATAACTAATTGCTGAAGAGCACTTAGCTTCAAAGCACTACATCCAAGCAAACCTTGTTGACTTTATTTCCAGGGTCTCTAAAGAAAAGAACAAGTCTTAGATGTGTAATTGAGTGACATGTGCAGACAGAGCTAATGATAACTGGAAAATGTCTGAAAACAATGATTCACTCTGTAATTTGGTACGATTATAAGAAAACCTTGTAACCAAGTGTTTCATTCATTCCTATTAAGTGATACCAAAATTTCAATGATTCTCCCAGTTTGGTATAGTGTTTCTGACACTTGAAACCTCATTAGAGCAAGGTGACTCCTGTCATGAATCCCCAAGTGAGCTGATAAACTCCCAAAACTTCAACATGAATGCAAGCTTGATTGCAGATGCTCAGAGCATTTCCAACTAAAAAGCATGGCCAACTAACAAGTCCTGCATAGACGTTAGATTTCAGGTCATGCTTTGCAAATAGCATATGCCAGAAAGCAAGGGCATCCTGGTGAGGGAGAATAACAGCAAGTATACTACTTAGAAGAATAGAATGACCATTTAACATAGTGAGTGGACTGATTTGTGCATGAAGATTTCTTATGTAGACAAAAATTTAGAGGTAAGATTAGAAACAAATGAAAGGCTAATATATTCACACTTGTTCTTAGAGATTGTTTTCAATGTTTCTTATATATTCTTAGCAATAAAAATTGTGCACCATCATATATTAAATATTAGCACATTTTAATGATTTCCTTTAATAAATATACATTTAAAATATTGTTTCTATGCCTGCAATGGATGATATTTCACACGCCCCAAGGATACCCATCCTATCTGAAACTCTCAGTGCTCTGTGGAATGGTGCAGGTGGGACAGGTCTCATGGAGTTTAAATACGACAGTCACTGGGTCAAAGAAAAATTTTGGAAGTTGCATCATGTATGCAATGCAGAATGAATCAGATAGACCAAGTGAGTGTACACAGTGGGCCAAGTGAATATGCTATCTCCGTGGTCCATATACAAAGCAATAAAGAAGTGATCCGGGGTGGAGACAGCCTGGGAAACCATTTCTGATCATGACAGTACACAGTGATTTCCACACCCAGGCTCATTAGTATTTACAAGAAGTGACCTTCCCACATCTATTAGTCTGAAACTCTTAAGTGAGTGGGATAATGTCTTTTACTTCTTTGCTTTTGAGGATGTGTCTAATGTAATAGAGAAAACAAACCTGATCATTATAATAATTTTAATAATCTAGAAAAATTAAATTATGTTTCACATGGATGTAGTAAAACATATTAACCTAATTTCAATTTTTTTTAAATAAATAAACATTTAAATTTATCTTCTGAAATATGTCCTATAGAAATTCAGCCACTGGCCTGATACAATTCAGCTGCATTTCAGAGTGAGCACCTGTGAAGTACATATGTGGACATTGACATTTGTTCATCATTCTTTATTAACCAATCTTAGGGACATGCCCATTTAGACAAAGGGTGAAGTAACTGCTCAGAAGGATCAAACATAGAACCCAAAGGTGTGCTGGTCATCTGTTCATGCATGAGATGAATACCACTATAGCATATTTTTTATTACATCATTCCCAACTCCTTGGTGTATTTCCCTCTCTATTGGAATATTGTTTTGACATGACTCATGACATGAGAGGTATTTTGCATCTCAAAATAATTTTATGTGCTTCCATAACAGAAACAGTTTCATTTGAAGTAAAGTAACAAACCAAAAATTGTCTTTCAAAGGGAACTTAATGGCAACAACTTCTGGCCAAGTTCTACTCCAAAATTCCAGTAGTTATTTCTGGCTGGAGGACAAGAGCTATTACAGAAGGCTTCAGACAGCATCAGTGCAAGTGGCTGAGATTTCTCATATCATCTGAGCTTTGGGGTTGTAGCACCCTAAGGATTAGAGTGGATAAACTAGTAGACTGAATTTTTTGAAACTCCAAGAGTGTTTCTGTTTACATAAAATCATTAAAATTCATATCTTTACCTGGTACTTTTGTGAACTGGGACTATAAAATTCTCAGGTGTAGTATGTGACTTCTCTAGAAACCAACAACTTAATCAATCTTCATTCTTCTTATATTCATTTTGGAGCTCTCAGAGAAAATAACTTATTTCTGGTCATTTGAGGTCTATCCCTAGTGTCTCCAGTTTACATAATTTTTAGGAATCTTGTCATTTGTTCTTGACTCTGTAGTTCAGCTGAGCTAATCTATGACCCTCTGTTGGTCATATGATTAACCAGCAGTTAGTTAAGGCCATTTGATCTTCAGATTGTGTTGTCAACATTGTATCATCAATATGACAGATAACAGTATGTTTTCATTTATTCAAATCTAAATGTCTACACAGCAGATTTTGTCAATAAGCAGCAGGACCTATGTATCTGTGTGAGAATACAGTATTTGTTTGGTTCTATTCCACATGAATACAAATTAGTTTGGTTTCTTTTTCAAATAGAAATTGGAAAAAAATTAACCAAATTGTTCGCAGAATACTAATTTCCTTTAGCATGTTGCACAGTTTGAATTTTTAAAAACATATTGGATTCAGCACACTATCAAGGCAATACTTTAATCTTTTATAGCCTACAGTTAAACTCCAGGATTCATTAGCTATCCTCACAGATAAGACTGGAATATTAAATAAGACTCTCGTGGTAGTAATATAGGTGAAACTGAAGTTTTCTTAAATAAAGTCAGAATTTCCTGGTGATACTCAAATATGCCATACTGTTTAATAATAAATTAACCTCTTGAATGAGATTAGGTAATTCCAAAGATTTCCATGTCGCATACCACATTAAAACAAGTGAAGAGCAGATTAGCATGACTTTATTCTTCTAAATGGTTTAGGTCCGGGGAAAGAAATCCCCCATTCTAACACTACATCTATTTCTGTAATACTTTCTGATAGGAGGAATGCATTCATACACAATACTTCCATTCATAAATTTTTACTTTGAGCCATATTTTTACATACAAGCCTTTCAGATTTGCATCACCCCATGAATATCCTCTACCATAAGCGAATGATCCTTTAACTTTCCATTAGCAGCTTCATTAGCAAGTGTGGGGATAAGCATGCGTTGTGCACAAGTATCCCACAGCTTCCTCATCACCTGTCAGGCCACTTAACCCATTTCAGTGCCAATGTTCTCAGCCCCTACCTACTCCTGTGTCGAGCCACCCTGACCAACCCATCACTCAGAATTACAATTTTCTCCTTAACTTCACACCATTAATCAACACTTGTTCTGAAGAGACTGTGGTTTCCATATTTATGTCATTATCATATTTTAAAAATTCATTTAGGATAGAAAAATTGAGTGAATCTGTTCTGGTCTTTTCATAATCTAAGAAGTTGATGGACCACACAGCCCACCTAATATTTATTATAATTTATTAATATTTTCCTAGCTACTTCATCGATCTATTTTATTTCATTGTAAATGAACTATATGAATCCTTTAACTGGTTTAATTATCTCCAAGTTATGTTGAATATTTTAATCTTGTCTCTTTTCAAAATACAATTCATGTGCCTTTTGTCTGCCCTGTCAGGAGGTCTATAAAATTGATGGTATTGGTACTGTTCTTATGGGCCCCGTGGAACCTGGCATTCTCAAACCCAGTAGAGTGGTCACCTTTGCTCTAATCAACAGAAAACTAAAGTCTGTCAAAAGGCACCATGAAGTTTTGAGTGAAGCTCTTCCTGGAGAAAATGAGTGCTTTCATGACAAGAACATGTAGTCTGTCAAAAACATGCGTCATGGCAACGTGGCAGAGAACAGCAAATATGGCCCACCGATAGAAGCAGCTGGCTTCATGGCTCAGAACCAGTCAGGCCCAATTAATGCTGGCTATGTACCTGGGCTGGAGTGTCAAATAGCTCACAGTGCTCACTTAGCTTGCTAGACTAAATGAGATTGATCACCATCCTAGTGAGAAACAGGACCAAATCCTTAGTTCTGGTGATGCTGGCATTACTAAAATGGTTCTGACAGGCCTATGTGTGTGTTGAGAGCTTCTCTGACTATTTCCCTCTGAGTTGATTTGCTGTTCATGATATGAGATGGGCAATTGCTGTGTGTGTCATTAAAATACTGGGTAAGAAGGCTGCTGGAGGTAATGAGGCCACCAACTCTGCTCAAAAAGCTAAGACGGCTAAATCAATACTATCCCTAATAACCTGACGTCCCACTCTAGCATTGGAGCACCAGCCTCAGAACTGTTTGTTTCAAGGGACCCTTTAACTTTAATGGTAAAAGATTGGCTAATGATAACGCATAAGAAAACCTCCAGATGGAAAGGAGAACATTTTGTGAACCATTTGTTTATATGTGCTTGTGGCAGATTTATGTTATTAAAATCAGTATTCTTTAATGGAAACAATATGATCAAATATCTGCCACGGCCTTTTGAGACCCATTTAACAAAGCTCAGTGACAAACGTGTGCCTCCTTTGGTCAACACGGTAACTTCCTATAGGACTACTTAGGTAAAGGCTTAAGTAAGAGTTGCCCATAATCTATTTCTGGAGTTCCATCTACTGAAACTTCAGGATTTTATAACTCTGAGTTAACTTTTATTTCTGCGTGGGAATTTCAGATTTGTTCACCTTTTCTAAGGGAAGGAATTATCTATGTTTTAGGTACATAGTGACAAGCTATGGGAGGGGTCTGTTGGTTACAACATCTGATAGGTTAGGATATACAAGCAAGCACTAACTTGATTTATGTATAAGAAGGTTAAGTTCTGTAATGTTAATGGTTATGTGTTGCATATGCATTTTTGTGTAGTTACATTGATACTGAGTAAATTTGTTGGTTTAATATTTTAAAGAAAAGATTACCTCTCCAAATATTTGTTTGGGTATAAATAATGTTCTTTAAAAAATTAAACTTTATTTTATTTAGATATATGACACAAATTAATGAATGTCATAAAATAGATTTTGGATGTAAATCATCACAGCTAAAAATATGAACAACTTACTGAGAAAGCATAAAAAGTTTACAAGTTTGTTTATAATAATATATAAAGATATATTTAGTATTCTATTATACTTATATAAATATAATTTACAGATTAAGAAATATTCATGTGTTTTGTTTTATTTATCTATCTATTTATTTATTCATTTGTTTTATTGTTCACACAATTGAGATGATAGTTAACTGCCCACGGTGGAAGTCACCCAACTAGCTTACAGAAGTTTCGAAAACCATTATCAATGAAATTTGCAAGACTTAAAGATTTTCTTTATTATTAAATACCCTTTTCACCTTTCATTTTTGGAATTTTGAAACAGGATTTACAAATATCTGAAGTAGTATAGGTTGAAATGTCTTTTCCTAAGAAAATATTTGCTTTCTGAAGGCATTTCAAAATAAGCAAGTACGCATATATTGTATTTCACATTTACAATACTATTCTTATTGATGCAGCAGTGCCAGCAGTTCTTTAATAGAAGTCTCATCAATACAATATCTTTTTCTTTACAACACTGGGAGTTTTGGGAAAGCCATCGAATATTGTCTCAGGTAGGTCAGGTAGGTATTACCTATTAACACAATTATCTAGATCAGTGTCAGGGCCCGTCTTCAAACTATTGTCAATTGCTCAGTGACCAAAAAGAAACAAAAATTAATTTAAAATGAATTTTAGAGCCTAGGTCTTGGAACTGGGAACCTTTTATTTCACCCTCTGATTAGTTTTTAGTTGACTAGACATACTGGAAATAATGAGAAGACAAAATAATTGTAGCAGTTTACTTTCAGACATGATTGATTCAAATAAAACCATTTAGCACTTTGATTACACAGAAAAATATTGTGATGTAATTGCTATTTGATTTAGTTACCATAAAATTAACAAAGGAGGCCACTTATCATCGCATGTTATTTAAGATGGCACTTTTAAGTTCTTTTTCTCCTTCCTTCTTTTCCTACTTTGTTTGTTTATAAAATTTCAAAGATAATTCAATTTCACTTAATTGTTTCAATGATTTTGTAATGGATTTTTGTTACATTAGAGAGGAGAGTTTAGACCTTTTGAATTACTGTATAGCCCATCATATTTACCCCAGATTTAAATTATTTGAAATTAGTTTAGAATAGATGCATCCCTGAGTCCAGTCCCTGAATACCCTTTTTAACTGAACATGTCCTAAGTCACAGGAGATTTGGTGCAGAAGTCACCAACCCTCCATTTATTTTCCGAGGACACTTAGGAACTCCCTGAGCACCTATTATCGGAGAAATTGCTCATTTACATTGCCTGAGTGTTATGAACTCTGGATATTTTCTCAGTGGAGGTCTGAACACCTGAAGCGTCATTTTTCATGCCAATGTTTCTCGTTTCCAGGCAAGCATTTTGATGAATAGCATCGGCAGCTAAACATCTACAGGTATTCTCTCAGGTTCAATTCTGGTTATACCAGTGAGTAGAGATAAAGACATAAAAAACATGTTGGCAATTTGTACTATGATCCGTGAATAGTGAGACGGGGAAAATCAGTGTTTTTATTTAAGGATTTATTGCATAGAGGAACACTTACAAACAGCAGACAAAGAATTTGATCTTGGAGACCAACTCCAGGAGACACATAATAGAAGATTCCATTATCCCTTCGCCATCTGAAACATTGAAAATACCCAGGAAGCCTGATTATTTTCAAAAATGACAAGTTTCAAAATGTGAATATATGAACTTAGATGACCATTAACACAGCATCTGGAGAGAAATCTAGTCCCATTTTTAAGAATCCGAAGCCATTTTTCAGGTAACTATGCTGTGATAACTGACCTCTAACTGACTCCAAAGATTTGTTGGGAGGGACGAGTCATCGATGAAGGTTTTCATACATGAACGTATAAGTGTTCCTGATTCCATGGCCTAAGCAAGTTTGGGCCACCTAAATGCTTTGAAATTAATATTTATGGTTATCCTATTTAACTTCATTAACAGAAATTATGTCTAATGAGGAGACTGAGTTTCATAGTGCAGTGAATCTTACCTCATACAACTGATTTTATACAGTTTTCAGTGGTACTTTTGAAAATATGAACTAAATAACTAGCAGAGATTACAATGCTCTGCTGTCTGTCTTAGGAGAGATAAGCTATGGGTGGAAAAATATGGATACGAAGTCTTTAAAGTTAGTTTTGAGAACAGACTCCAGTGGGTCCTGATTCCAATGATAAGAAGCTCAGGTATTTGTTTGGCTGTGGGAAACCTTTAAATATTCTTGGAAAGAAGAGTGACATAAAACACTTTATAAAAATGGGTTGAGCAAGCAGAAATGCAACAGATGCCATGCTTGTGAGCATATTGGGGTCAGGTGTTAATTAAGGACCCATTTCAGTTGTCAAGGCTTTGCCAAAAGTCTGGCTTTCAGAACTCTGTTTCCAGATGTGAGAAAGAGTTGAAACTGAAGGAAATGATATGAACACAAATTAACAAACAAAACCTAAACACTATAGGGAGTTATCATCTATTCAGAACCAGAAGAAGATACCATATACTGCATCCCCAATTAGACCAGAGGATACCCAGGAAGATGAAATCTATTTGCATGAACATGATAACACATCTATTTATGTGGCTGAATCTCCTTTGAGAGTCTGGGACATAGAATGTGTTCTGTTTCAGGAATTAAAAGCAGAAATGTCTCAACATTCACCAGAAAAATGACCTCAACTAGGCTTCTGTTGGAACCCTACAACTCCCTGGCACTGAACCCTGGTGCCCTCTTACACACGGCCTCCAGCTCCGTGTGGGTTCAGACCACAGCACTTATTCACCAACTAGGCTTTGATAAGCAGGAGAGAGAAAGAGAAAGAGACAAAAGAGACTTGAATGTGTGAAGATGTTAACACCACCGGCTCTGAAGGAGGAGGAAGTGCCCACGAGCCTAGGAATGCAGGCGGCCCCTCCTGCAGGCGAGCAAATGGATTCTCTCCTACAACCTGTGAAGACACACATAGTGATTTTAGAACTTCTAACCTCTAAATATGTAAGATAACAAATGTGTGTTGTTATAGGATACAAAGCTATTGATAATTTGTTACGACAGCAGTAAGAAAACTACTACAATCAGGAAAAGAGTTCTAGGACCTACTCTGTTTCCAGTTTCTCAGATTGTTTTCCTGAACTGGTGGGGTCTCTTTCCTTTGTACCTAAAAGAGTGCAGCAATAGTGCAAGAAGACATCCATGAGGGTGGCCCACATTGTGGGCGATGTAAAAGGAAGAGCAAGTTTGTATTTGAGGGATATTGGAAAGATTGAATTGACAGAATTTGGAAATAAGCGAAAAAATTAATGAGGAAAAGAGAAAAGGATTAAGTCGAGACTGTTTTTTGGACTCTTCAGCATGACAAGCCCAGCCATCTTCTCCTGAGGGGGTCAAAAAACATACAAATGAACAAACAAAAAAACAAAACCAAAAACTATAAATGCTCAATTTAGCCTGCAAGTAAGTTCACAGGTGCGCTGGCTAAGAGGTCAAAGTTATGGAGGAAATTTATGTATCCTGAGGGATAAGCTTGGATGATCTATAAGATTTTTTTTCAATTCCACAATACTATAATAATTATAAAACCTAAAGATTAAGATATTAGGTTTAATGATGGAAACAGGAAGGCGGGAAGCGAAGATGATATTTTGGTAGGCAATAGGTCAAGGGGGTGGGTATGTGGGAAAAAAATTTTTTTAAACATGATTAATTTGAAGTGTTATTAAAACGTTTAGGAGGAGATACTGACCAGACCATTACACACACAAAAGTGGCATTCGGGTGCGAGTTAGGGATCTAGATGATATATGTGGTTATGAGCAGTAGCTCAGGAGCAGTTGAGATCTCTTTGGGAAAAGGTATGGAAGGAGAAGGTGGACGGAGAGATCAGAATTGTGGAGAACAAGCATTCTGTAAGGATGGGTCTAAGGGGAGGAGGCTAAGAAGGAGCTAGACAGTAAACAAAGTAGGTGAAATCACAGGCACCCAATGAAATTAAAAATTCATGGCAGGTTTCCTAAATTGCACATGTGAAGTCATTTTACCTTTAGCCTATTAATATTACAGAGTCCACAGAGGCTGAACTCTGGGAAGTAAAATGATCTAATTCTCAGATGGTGACTTTGACATTGTTAGAGGGTTAGACACTGAATTAGAAAAGAAATTAAAGTCAAGGTGGTCAGAAAGTCAGGGAATAATGAAAAAATGCTTAACATCTAAAAAGCCAAACAGGAAAACTAACTTAAACTTGCTATTTTATTTTCTTTCATTGATGAATAATGTATTTTTGAAAAAAAATATGGTTTCATTTGGTTTTGCTTGTTTTTGGTAATTTAAATGCACATGTAAGCTGTAGAATTCAGGAAAATGGGTTGGAATGAAAATCAGTGTCACAGATGGATGATTCAGGATGTTTTCTGTGGGAAGAATAGAGACATGAAAACATTGGAGAAAAAATTTATAGGATTTCTAAAAAACAAAGATTGTCTCTTGGTTCCTGATAAGAAAATAAAGAACATTCTTCACCGTCTTTGATAACATGACAGTAGAAAGGAAAACTTCTAAAAAGAGTTTTCCTTAAAGCCCTATAATTTATGATCATTTCAGATACTTTTAAGTGTTTGCCGACTTAACATACAACTGTGTAGAACATCTTTTACAGCAGAAATGTTGATACTTAACATGATTTATTTGGAACTCTTTTGAGAGTGAACAATACTCGAAATTTTATGAATGACAGTATTAGAATATCCAAAAAAATACCAAAAACAAAACAAAACAAAACAAAACTGAAGTTTCAGAGTGTTGAGTTACCTTTGTCAGTTAAAGGAGAAAGGAAAAAAATGATAAAAATGTAACTAAACAGGAACTATTAGAAGTGATTACAAAAATGAAGCCATTGATTTATCCAAATGTTTGGAAAATGCACGCAGGTGGGCCCCAGAGACTGAAACACTGATTGACACTTTATACAGGTTAAAAAAAGCAACTTATGTATATGAGGCAATTTATGTGGGAAAACTAAGCCTTAATTGTTTAAAGACATTACGGCGTAGGACAAACCTAGTCGGTGGTGGCATTCGGTGACTGGGGTTGAAGCAGTGTCTCCGACAAGGCGTGAGCAGTGTGGTAGGTGGCAGCTAACAGGCAACACCCAGTAAGAACTCATCTGTTCGGGACGGCCACCGTACAAAACCCGTCTCATTCTTACTCTGCTGTTTGGATGCGACATGGGCTAGAAGAAACTAGTCCAAGGACACACACACAGGCTACATCACCCTGAAACCCCAAACTTGACCAGTGAATCAGTCCCCTGAGGCTGGACTAGTTTTTCGTAGCAAACAATTAAAAAACATCTTCAGTGGCTTAAAAAAACAAAGCTGTAGAGTTCTACTTCACACTCTATTGCAGGGCATCTGTGCATGTTTATATTGTTTTTTTATAGTTTTTTAAATTTTTTATTCTCAGACAGGCCCTATCTAAATAGCTATCAGTTAGACTTATGAAAAAGAAAAAAATATATATATATATACATACATATATATATACACATATATATATATGTATGTATATATATATATATAATTTAAAGAGTATTATTGAAACTGTGTGACAGTTTTTAAAACATTTTTTCAAAAGTACTTTATGTCACTTCTTTTTGTATTTCCTGAGCCAAAGTAAACTGCATGGCCAAACCTGGTGTTCATGGGTGGAAAGTGTAGTATTTCCATACAGGGAAGCTCTGGAATAAAAGACATCTGGTGATGGATATTTACTATAGTATACTCTACCCCATAGCTACCAGAGATGTACTTTTTTATTTTATTAATTTTGGTTTCTCATGGAAGGCGATCAGTGAATAGTTTGACTTAATTTCACATCAAAGGATTAACATGATCCCCAAAGTTGATACTTGGATTGTTAATGTTAAACAGATATTCAAGTGAATAAAATCTAGTAAATTGAGAGAGCTACCCATTTCTAGGAGTACGAGTATAAGGTATCTACAGACCAAAAAGAGGAAATTCTGGAATGAACCCAAAACCATGCTGAGCAGTGCTCCAGAGGAGAATTAATTTAAACAATGTAGCAACTCATGCAGGACAGATACCTCAGGGTGACCTGGTATGACAGCCAGAGGGTGTCCCAGGGGATCTTGCTTTAAGAAAGAACTTGCCCTTTGCCTCCATGAATGCTGTTATCTGACACCCTCTGTTAGCACCCTTGGGATCTCCCTAAGTATTTTCTGGGCAGCCTGAGGTCAAGATTTGATATAGTAGTGGTATTAGAGTTCGGCAATTTTTATTCAGTGCAGGGCCATCTTTGCTTTGGAGTTTCTAACTGGGTTGGCTGATACTTTGTCAGATCTGCATCACGTCTGAGCTTTCTTGGCACAACTGTCTTTGCTCACCCTTCCTGTCACAGGTTTATGGCCTGCTACCTCTCTCTGGCCGGTTTTGTTTCCTCGATCTGTACTTTCACTGCTGTTATTTGCAACCTTATCTTAATATGTGCTTCCTAGAGGACTCAAGTGATAGATTAGGTGAGAGAGCTTCTAGAGGACAGGAAAGGCAATGAGATTAAAAAAAAAGAAACACAACAAAACAAGAAGAAGAAGATAGCTGAAGTACACACCAAGTGTGTTTAAGTTACTAGTGCAGGAAGACCACTTTGTAGTGGATTTTGTGACTTGACTTAATTGATTTGAAAGTGGCCCCCTGATGAGTTGTCTAGGGAATGCTCTAAAAACTGGTGGGTACATTAGATGCAACTCAAGAATACTTAGAGAAGAGAACAGAAAGCACCTTCTATATTACATAAAGACTCTGAACTAGGTGTTTTAGAAAACTAGAACCTGGGAAAAAGATGTAAAGAATAGGATGAGGTGTTTATTGCAGACCGGGTAGCAAAATCCAGGCAGCCTGATACAATCCTAGAGGAATGGAGTGAATGCAGAGTTGTTATGAGGCGTCTGAAAGCCAGAATTGACGAACGTGAGAGATAGAATGTAGTGAGGAAGGTGACAGAGCAAAGGAAAGAGAACAGGATGGTTTCTACATGACAGTCTTCACCCACAAGGAGGAGCATTTATTAAATGCTACCGGGTCCGGCAGAAGTAGCTGCCAGACTTGAGTTATGATTTTATTATAAAACTATAACCATACATGCTTATGATTTTGTAATAAGAGGTTTGGGATAGATTACAGAGTCAATAGGACTTGAGTTCTGATTTTATTACAAAACTATAACCATATATGCTTATGATTGTGTAATAAAAGATTTGCTATATATTACCAGCTCATTATTTGTGTAACCACAAGATTGTATGGTTATGCTTTTGTAATAAAATCGTAACTCAGGTCCAGGCATAACTTCTGCCAGACCCTGCAGTTAAAAAAAATAATGTAAATATCTTTATGAAAAATACAAATGTTAAATGTTAGTTTGACAATCATTCTGTTGCTTTGGGAAGTTAAATCATCTCTTTAAACCTGGATGAGTGACATGTATTTGTATAACTTCTGCAATAAATGCTACTGATGTGAATCATGGAGTAAATGCCATAAAAACAAAGGATGGATCTATATAAAGTTAATTGCTATAAACTAAGCTGTAATGATTTCTAGCCCTGTGAAGAACATTGTATCTTTGCGGGAAGATGCTTACATAAGTTCTCCATGGGGTGTAAGCAGTCCCCAAAGTCTGGAGATTGGGCTGGCTCCCCGTTTTCTGGTTGAATTAGGCAGCTGCGTATAAAGGCTGGAGGCATCTGATGGAGGTGAACAGAGTGAATTATTGTGCTAAACTGATTGCTTTGCGGGAGGGGTAAGAGAGCCAAGGTGGCTTTCTGGAAGGAATTCAATAAAATTTTTGGTGAATTCAATACAGAGTGTTGACTGAGATTTTATTAGATTGTGTAATTGGAATATTTTTTTATAAAATACTCTTTCATCTCTCCTAATAATTCTCAGTAACATCTAAAAGCACACATACACACATGCACACATTTAAAATGTTGAAAGTGATTGAAGATGTTCTCTTTAAAAGTGATAGTTTTAAGGTCTGCTTACCTTTTGGCACAGGGTAGGGAACACCACGAGAAAAAATAAATAAATAACAATCTAATACCTGATTAGGGAGGAGCTCATAAACACCACCAGCCTAAAATCTTTCCTTAGGTCAAAGCAACTTTTGTTAACATTAGGAAACAATTGCCTCTTTTTTTTTTTTTTTTTTTTTTACTATCATTTAAAGAATGATTTTTAAAGAGAGGGCATAACCATGAATCTCATACAACTGTAAAATAACCATATCAATGATTTTATGTAATTCATGAGTTAATAAGGAAACCAGTAAGATGGTACTACTAGCTCAAAGAAAATTAAAAGGCTCACACATTTATATGCAGGGAGGGAATTCTGGAATTTGCAAATACGTGCAAAAACTGGTCTATTTATAATGCAATAATCAATTGCATTCCCCTGATTAGAACTGCTTAGCACTTGGGTGGACAACTCATATTTATTATCAGTGTTTTACAATTCACAAAAGACACAAATCCACATTAGACACATTAGACTCATTAGACAGAACACAAATTAATCTTATTTTTTAAAATTTTTTTGTGGATTTTATAGTTCTCTTTACATTTCAAATCTACAAGTAGCAGAAATAAAGAAAAATTTGTGAACTCAGACCTGAAAGCTCTCACCTTTAGCTCTAAACATGATACCTTAAAAGTAAGTAAATAACATTTTTTCTCATATATTATTTTTCTATCTACATAAGTAACAAAGCTTACTATCTTTAAATGCTACATCTTTGTCCTTCTTTGCCCTTTCTGTGAAAGCAATATAAAATTAATTTACAGCCAAAAGCAAGTTAGTAAATGAATCACAGTAAAAAAACTAATAGAGAAACCTAGAAAGAGTTGACATTTGAAAATTATTATTACCTAAAAGGAATACAAAATAAAAATAGATGGGAAATTATTTGGGCTCATACAGTGTTATGCTCAAAATGGAAAATTTAATTTTTAGTTGTGAATGCACTGGTACAATAGTGTATCATGAAATATGAAGAAATCACTCACTTCAGAGAATTTGAGCATGAAAATCAAACACTTGAATGAAACTGAATACAATAGAAAGGGGAGTGGAGATTATAGGCCTAGAGGGATAGGTTCAGAGATAAATTGATAAATGAAAAGTATTTTTGAAAGAATCCCAATGAATTTTATATTGAAGGCAGATGAAAAAGAGAGAGAGAGAGAGAGATTGAGAAAGGGTAAAACTGTCGGAACTGCTTAATTTTTCATGAATGGAGTCTCATACAGACTGCATGTACTTTTGTTTTTCACAAAACAATCACAAATCATTTGATGATAATAGTCTTGAAAATTTACTTCTAAATGTCTAAATTTACTGAGTGCCAAATTTAGAAATGAAGAAACTTGGAAGAAATGTTATTTTCTCCAACGTAGTTACGTATAATCTAGCACTTTCGACATTTCATAACTAAGTTATGAAATTTGGGGCTGGCTTATTTTCATTTTTATGAATAATAATCATTCATGTCAGTTTCAAAAAAAAAAATTATATTCAGTGCAATTGTTTCAATGGACAGACATGGTAATGTTGTTCAATTAACATCAGGTAAGTACATCCCAGCAGTGCCCTACACTAAGCCACGGTTCACCAAGGACTCCCAGGTGAAGCAAAACAGAGAAGGTTATCACTCACAGAATCTGGAGGAAGTGAACAGGGAGGTCAAGGCAGGGTGCAGACAGAGAGCGGGGCAGGGCCTGGGCCACCCGCCTTCACTGGCTGTCACAAGTTGAGTGCCTTGGGTCCCCAGGCTAAGGCTGGAATAGTCCATTTAAACCAAGACAGCAGAGTTTTGCTAAGCTCTGTGAGGGTCTTACCCAAAGGGAACACAAGGGGAAGTCCTCGGGAAGCAGGGGAGAATGTTTATTGCCGGGTGGCTGGGAAAACATAGCAGAAATCTACATTTACCTGTGACTGAGGGCTATTATCCAGGCCATGTGCTTGGAGAAGGACTTCAAGTATTGTGAGAAAAATATCATCTTTATTACAATGCACCACTATTTTTGTATTTTGTAGCACATAGTTCTCCTTTTAATCAACTGTACAACAAATGTATAGTTGCTTATCTCCATTTCAATCACCAGAAAAGGCAATTGGACAATTGTTTTTGAAAATGATTCAGTTACTCATTTTAGACAAATTTATTGATCCCTTTCAATGAGTTAGTCCCTGTTCTGGACTCACTACAAAGACAAAGTCCTTACCCACAGAGAACTTACCTTCTAAATGAGCAAAGAGATACAAACAAATATGCAAGTAAACATCTGATCTGGGCTGGAGTATCAGAAGAAAATTTTTTAAAAAGAAAACAAGTTAAGGAAAGCAAGACAGGGAGTGCCCGAAGTGTGTGATGCAGTGGTCATGAATTTACACTCTATCACCACAGAGATACTATTTGAGTAAAGGGCTGGAATAAATGTGCATTTATGCAAATCTTAGGGAAAAATGATTTTAGGAAGTGTACAAGAAGTGCAGAGGCACTGGCACAGGAGCATGGTGATACGTATGAAAAACAGTAAAGCAACTAGTCAGGCTGGACCAGAGGAAGCTAGGGATCAAGGGTATAAGTCCTCTGATAATGGGGGACTGTGTGCCTGAGAGAAGAGAACTGGGGAGACAATCAGACCATTAAGGGAATTGTGGGCTTTTGCAAAGACTTTGTGACTGCTTAAGTGAACCGTTATGAAGCAGGAGGCCCTGCCTTAAGGAGTCATCCACTCATATCTGGCATGCCAGAAATTTCTTGCCTTGGTGCAAGGATATTCCCTGCAATAAAACAATAAATCCTAAAATTTTTTCTCTGTAAAAATCCCACCAAGAATTTGTGCCAATATGTTAGGACCTCCAATCGAAGAGCAATGCAATTGCCTCTTTGTCTAAAAGCCTGTGAGTCTTATAAAAGGATAGGACCAAAGTGGATTGGGGAGCTTGGCTATTAAGTCTTTTCTCTGCCATGGCTCCACCAGCTGAATAAAGGACCCCTTCCTCTTCTACCTTCGGTGTTTTGGTGATTCTTTATTTCTGCTAGGCCCAGTTTCCTGAAACAATTACAGGTATTGAACAGAGTAGTGAGTTGATCTGACTTCCTATTTAAAATGGATGGTTTGGATACTGTGCTGAGAATAAATTCCAGATCAGCTAGAGTGAAGATTCAGAGACCAGTTAGAAAGTTACAGAAGTAACCCAAGGGACAGGTAGTTGCATCAGAAAGAGTTCAGCGGAGGAATTGAGAAGTCAAGCTTCTGGATATATTTTGATCTTAGAACTAACTAATAAAATTTGACGATAGATGATATGCTTTGTGAAAAAAAGACAAAGACGATATACAAGGGCCGTCTGGAAAAATCCCAGCCATAAAAGCCTCTATTTTTCATATCGCGTGGCTGAATGCTTTCTAGACAGCCCTGGTATGTTCAGGGGATTTGGCCAAATAGGATAATGGAGTTCCAATAATTAGGTGGAAAGACTGTTGGATGAGTAGGATTGGAAAGAAAGATTAGGAGTTAGTTTTAATTATTATTTAATGTTTACATTACTATTTTAAGGTAGAATGAGGGCAAATAAATAGAAATAACAAGTATAAACTCCTCTAGAGGGATTTTTCTGGCAAAAGTCAAAGAGAAAATATACAATAGCTGGAGGAAAAGGTGGGTGTTGAGAGATTTTTCAAACTGAAAGAAAGGCTGATGTTTCAGAGGGAGAGAGAGAGGAGAAAGAAAGAGAGAGAGAGAGGGAAGGAGGGAGACGGAAATTGTTTATGTGAACATAATTTAAAACTTTAAAAAATCACAAGAATAAGAACAAAATAATACTGAGACTCATCTATTGTAATTTGGCCCATTTGTTTTTCATTAATTATTTTTCTTTTCCTTGAGAAGTGCAGGTATTGGTATAAAAGTATATTTAGGTATATGCGTAGCTATAGATTATACATATTAGTATAGAGATAGATGATTTTTCTGAACTATTACATTTAAGAATAAAGTGCATTTTATTATTTTTTGCTTGTTTGTTTATTAGACAGTATGTTAGGTTTAAGTAATTGATACTATGGGATCCAAAATATTCAAGCAACTTCTTTATATTTTTAGAAAAATTCCCTAAAAAAATGTTATGTTAGGTCTTTGGATAACACAGAAAACCCACAAGATGGCGAAAGTACCATATATATCTTAAGTTTCTTGATTATTTTCATCTCTCTCCATTTCCTCATCTGATTTAACTTTATATTTAGTGTTTTGTTAGTTTGAAATATATATGACTTAAGGCACTTGGAGACAATAACATAAATAGGTAAAAATACTTAAGAAAAATAAATGGCAAAATAACATATACAGAGTCGTAATAGTAAACAATTCACGATTAATCCCATTAAATATGTCTTGTGGTTAAATTAAGGAAAAGTGTGTATATTGGATAAGAGTACATATCAGAAGGAAACTAACAATAATACTTATTAGTGTACAATAAGCAAGGTATTGAAGAGTTATTGTTATAAGGCATAGTTTTCAAAGACATAATATTAATAATTATATATGTTTGTATATGTCATATATACTATAAAATATAATTGTGCAATATAATGTAATATATGTGCATGTTTTATACATATAGAGAGAGAGACACATAGATTGTCTATGAAACCTGTGTCTTATGATGATAACTATTAGAAACTTTGCTTATTTAATAGGGAATCTCTAAGAAACAGTTGCATTTTGCTTTCAAAAGGACAACTGTAACGGTGATTTTATTTGCAGAAATATTAGCAGTAGTGCAGGCTGCTAGGAGAAGTGTGGGCTGCAGTTTAAAGACACAAGAGTTATTGGATTTTACAGACTTTGCTTGAATCCAGCTTCCACCCATTACTTTATGAGTCACTTTCCAGTTCTGAGCTTCAGCTGTGAAATGGGAATAATTGTAGCATTTCCATAGGGTTTGGTATAAATGGCATCAAAAGTAAATCAAGCACCTCATGTGTAATAGTGGGAACCAATTCCCTCCTGCCATGTACAGTTTTTTAATTTTGTTGCCAGATGTGTCTCCCTGCAGGACGCAAGGCTTTGTTCACAGTTTTGAAATCTCTCTCCCCTTACATCATAAAACATGTTCTTTGTGAAGGCTCGTTTTTTGGCTTTATGTATTTAATTATGTATTTATTATATTAGGCATATGATGATTTATGCCCTATAGTGCTATCCAGTATATCATGAAAAAGGAGAATATAAAGGTTTGCATCATCAACAAGCAAGATGTCCTCTTTATCCTTGCATGGAACGTACTGAAGAGCTCACAAAGTCACAGCACACACTGCCTCTCACCACGTCACTCTGCAGATGGCAAAAGGGCTGAGACTAAGACTGTGCTTTGTCACTTGGGTCCAACGGAGAAATTTGATGGGATTACATGCAGATTGCTTATTAGTGGGCCAGGAAGGAATGACATTGACTACATGAAAGAGGCTCCAAGGCACGTGTGCCCTAGAAAAGGGGAGGGTGCAAGGATGCTACGAGAACAGTCGGTAGCCAAACAGGTGAACATGATAATGGCTTCAGATTCATCATATTATTTGGTTTCAGGAAAGAAAGACATTGAAACGTACATCAAAGAAATGTAAAATAAGAATGATGAGAGTTGGATGGAAACAGCAAACAATAAAGAAAAAATAAATGCTATGGTAAAGATATGAATATCATTGGTACATGAGAATTATGAAGAACAAAATTAAGACAATGTGTAGCATGCTCAAAAGGAAATACCTTTAATGGGGGTAAAAGAGGATCAAGTAGAAAAAGGAAAATAATCAGAGAATATGCTGAAGAGTGAGCAGTCAGCATGAGTTAAGGGTAATGACAGTGATATGTTTGAATTAATTACAAGTACATTTTATAAGAAACATACTTGATCTTATGGGTAGGAAATAATAAGGGGATTTAAGCAGAGTTAAATTGGGTAATTGTTAAATTGGTTTAAGTAACCCAATAGACTTGAGAATTTTGAGGCTGTTTTATCTCATTTGATGAAGCCCATTTTTCTATATTCAGTTATTTCCTAGGTATACACATTTATGGAGGATGATAAAGGTATAGATGTTTTTCAGGAGTACCAGCTTTCTATTAAAGTTGATTGTCGCGTCCAGCACGACAGGAGCGATGGAAGAACAAGCAGGGCGACGCAAACGTAAGAAGCACAGTGGCCAAGAATATATTACCAGTGGGGCGAAGGGGCCACAGCCTCATGGGCCGGGCACCTCGAATCAGGTCGATGCATAGCTTTTATTGATGGACGTGCAAGGAAATGAGACTGGTTTTTCCATGGTCCGCGAGTTACATCGCCTAGGAGACTGTTTTTCCCCAAAGTCCCCGTTGTGTTCCAACATGCACTGTGTTTCTATGAGAACACATAGTCCCAAGGACTCAGTGTGCCTAAACCACCCCAGGGCGTTGACTCAGCAGCCAAGTTATCTCTAAGGAAGCATGACTGATAGATATCGTTCTATCAGGTCACCATTGGAGCAGGGTGGGACACAAGGCAGCCAGGGGGTAGGAGATTAACCTCAGAGAGGGTGAGGGGCTGTGCCTCACCTCTGTTGAGCCCAAACTCTCTCCTGTTGGCCCTTATGTGACTGTGCCTGTCTTAGGTTGTTCCTCCCTTGAGGAATCTTACCCGTCATTGACTAACCAGCCATCCTAAGGGCCCGTGCAGGGTGATGTGAGGGGTGCGAGTGAAGGAGGAACAGTACCCTCGAGAGAGGGTCAGTTCTGTCTCCTAGATATTCTGTGCCCCCGTGGTCCCCACCCTTAGCTCCTGCCTTAGGATGTCATGGGGAATGTGGGGGGGGGGGGAGACAGACAGGTTGGCAGCTATAAAGCAAAAGTTGATTTCAGTACTTATAAAAATAGTACTTTTTTATCAATATTAATTTAAACATTGATAATGGCTTAAAACACATCACTTCCGGTTTTTCATTTTTTTATGTCCAACGTAGCACAGCTGTGTGTCAGTAGTCAGCCTGCATTACTCAAACATGTTGGGTTAGGGTGTACCACTTGACATTGCCATCTGCCTGGAGCATGGAAAGGAAAGGGAACTAAAGCTTAAGTTATGAAGCTAACAGGAGTTAATGAAAAGGTGGAAAAGAGAGGATAGAGCTGGGGAGCCCTTTGGAAGGGCCAGTAGTTAGAGACAAAGTCCAAAAGATTCAAGAAGATGTTAAGATTGATGGCCAACGAATCTGAAAAGTGGTTCAGGCATGGGGCCTCAGATATGTCAACCAGGGACAGTGTAAGTTTCAGGTGGATTCTCAGGTAATTTTAGGTTATTCTAAGAATTTCAGACAAACAAAGGCAAACAGAAATAAGGATTCATAAAAACTAAGATGCTGAGCCGAAGAGTTGAGATGAACAACCAAGTTCAAGCCTCAGGCAATAGTCTACAATACAGGACACAATTGCTCTTCTGCAAAAATAGAGCCAGGATTATGAAATAGAGTATTTGGATCCCAGACATCTAAGAGACCCAGACAAGGTTAACTTGGGCACACTGGGAAGTCCTAAAGTGGAACAGATTTCAATAGCAGGTCACAGATAACTGGTTAATCTCTTGTTTCTGCACAAAGGAAGCCTATCTTCTCCCACACTGATTTGATGCGTTATGCAGTATCTTAAATTCTAAGTAACAATCATTTTCTTAGCTTTAGGAGAGGTGTTGGGTAGCCCAGAGATGACTCAGACTCCCACCATTTGAAATAGTCTAAAGAGTATGATTTATTTCTTTGACTGCTTTTCTCAGAAATGAAGCATCCTGCATGGTTTTGTGTTTTTACTATTCCCTCATTCTCCTAATTTGGTAGCCCCCAATGATACTAGCCTAAAAACAGCAGAGCTCTCCTCAGAGGGATGGAAGGGACACAGCACATAAAGCCAAAGTCAGCTTCTCCAAGCAAAGGGAGAGGAGTGACTAGCAGCCCCATTTATTCGGTAATTATTTTTGTCTTCTATCTCCTATTATCTCATTCCTACCACATCTATTTTTATCTCCACTTCCAAGTTACTTCTATTTATGTTTCTTGATCTTTAAATAGAAAGTATTTCCACTTGGGTATAGGACTAGCCAAACCTTATTTTCCAAACCACACCAAATTATGTTTAAAGAAAATCAACATTAATAAGTTAAAAACATTTTCTTCAAGACAGACAAGTCTTAATAGTACATTTTTTTCTGATTCCATTCACTCCACCCCTCAGAGGTTTTGTTTTTTCATAGCATTTGTTATCTGAAATTCTCCCTCTTCCTTTGACTTTCTAAAAGTATAATGTTTCTTTCAAATAGAATATCATCAGTTAATAGCAGTTATATTAGCTTTCATTGTCCATTGTGCTCCAAACTTCCATTAATAATATAGTTTTTGGAACATAAAAGTTGCTAAATAAATATTTATGGAGTAAATGAGTCAATACCAGATTAAATGTCTCCATTCTTTCTTTGTAATACAAGGGTTTTATAGTAATAATAATAATACCTAATATTTGCTGAGTACTTATTCATGTTAACATATTATAGGCATTGACTCAATCTCCCAAAAGTTCTAAAAAATAAACAATATTATTTAGTTCCAATTTTATGTGTGCATAATTTGAGATTTAGTGAATTAAGTTATCTGTCCAGAATAATGCCGCTGATAGGTAATATGACTAGTATTTAAGTCCAAATATTTCAAATTCCAAGTGTGTCTCAATCACTTTGATATAATTTCCCAATTTATTCTTGTAAGCACCAAGAATAAAGACTATAACTTTCTGTCTTAGTTTCCTAGGGCAGATGTAACAATGAACCACAAACTTAAATTAAAAAAAAACAAAAACAACAACAAAACATTCTTATGTCACAGTCCTAGAGAGTACAAGTCCAAAATCAGGGTTCCCACTGAGGACTCTGAGGGATACTCCCTGCCTCAGTACTAGCTTCTGGTGACAGGCAGAAATCCTTGGTGTTCTTTTGCTTTTAGATGGGTCATTCTAATTTTTGCCACATCTTCACATAGTATTCCCCCTATCTCTATGTTTTCACATAAATGTCTTCTTATAAAGACACCAGGTATACTAGGTTAGGAGCCCACCTAACTCCATGTAACTTCATCTTCATGTAATTAAATGTACAAAGACTCTATTTCCAAATAAAGTCACATTCACAGGTACTGAGGGTGAGGACTTTAATTTATTTTGGGGTGGAGAGGGTAATTTGACCCATAACACTTTTCAGAACTTAAATTGCATTCATAATACCTTTATCTCTATCACTTCAAAAGACAGCAAAGGTCATCTGGGTGAACTATTTCACTATAACCTTTCCAGAACTTTGGTTAAGGTTAAAAATTGTACTGGTCTAAATCCTGGCTCATTAGAATGAAGAGGCATTCAGTGTTGTCCAAGAGTAGAATTCAGCAGGGTATGAATGGTAGCTTCCTAGTATAGTTTATGCAGAGATTGGATAACTACTCATAGGAGATGTTGTGGAAGAGATTTATATACTGGACCATTGGCTATCCTTGATGATTTGACCTTCTCACATTAGAGGTCTTTGATTCTTTTTTGCTTCAAGACAATAGTTTCTAATTGTATTTCTCAGAGCCTTAAGCTTCCACCAGTAACTAGTGGCCAGGAAAGAGCTAGCCTGATCTCCAACTTAAGCTGAGTAGCTCTACCCTCATGCTCTTCGTCAAAACATAATCTAAAGCCAATTTTAACATCTTAAGACTCTGTAGAACATCATAGCGATCAACTTCATGGATGACACCCTGTAAATGGACATGGTGAGCAATAATCTCTATGTTGTTGATATCAAATAGGACACACGCATGCCAGAACACAGGAGATAAAAATCTGTCAAGTTTCACAGTGAGCTTTAGAGGATTACAGTGCTTTAGGACATGCCAAGTTATTTCTTCTAAGAGAAAGAACAAGTTTTTTCTCTTTTATTACCCTGTACTATTAATAAAGGGGCATAGCATTTTGGTTTTAAAGGATAGTGCATACCCCACTGCATTTGGTAATATTGTTTTTACCCCTTTATCATGACTTAACTGACTACTAGTTTGAGTCTAGACTGTGGTGAAAGTTGCTGTGCTGATGAGGCCATGCGACATATTAGATCCACTGCATAAGGGTGCTGTGTGGGGTCTCTGACAAGTCTTAATGGGGAGCCAAAGCAGAGAGCTAGGGTTCTGGAGCTAAAGCATGCCATTTACAGTATAAACCTGTCATTATTTGAAAAGTGGCTCCTGGGGTGTAAGTGAGTTTTAGTGGAGACTGAATGCCTGGATCTGGGATAACAAGGAAGTGCTAAACCTAATATTCAAACTCTCATTCCTTTACAAGGAGTAGGGTACAATGGGGATCCTTGTACTATGGATTACTATCTGAGCTTGAGAATATCCAAAAGGTACAGGTAAATTTCATAGGGTCTGGCCAAGACTACAGTGGTATCTACATATTTGCACAGCATCTCTCCATTTGCTCCTATCTTTGGGTTCCTGGAAGGTTCTTATGACTAATTAATGAAAGAAGAAAATAAGGCCTGGTTCATGGCAGTAACTGTGTTCATACTAGTCATAAATCTAGGGCTGCCACACTACAACCTTGCTCAGGGGTGGCCCTAAAAGATATGGTGAAGGGAATTCCACTCAGAGGTCACAGTAGAACACTACCACTTAACTCGTAACACACCTACCAAATATAAGCCTGTACTTCATTCCCATTATTTTGGGTTTCATCATTAAACATTAATACAGTGACATGATTATGAGAGAGCTAAGTATACAAATTTTATTAAAGATTAAAGATTTGGTTATTATGGTATTTTAATAGTGTTGATTTCTAGACCAGAGTGTGCCTACAGCTGTTATCTGAGGTAACTGCAAACTCAACTATTGATAGGCAAAAGTAAAGTGCCATTTCATTAGTGTTGAATTTTTTTTCCTGGCTGAGAATTGAACCCAGGTCATGGCATTGTGAGTGCCGAAGCCTAGCCACTATACCACCAGGGAAGCCCCCTACTGTTGAATTTCCCACCTATTGACTTTCTGCAACCCAACTTTGATTAGGGAATTTGTATCTAAAGATCCAAGTGATGTTTCCTTCTCTTTATTTATTTTTTACTTTAGGACACTTCTGTTAGGAGAAGTGATGGTAATCTTGAGATTTCATATTAGGTTCTGCTATGAAATTGACAAGCAGTGTGACTGGGCAATTTATAAGCTTTTTGACCTCAGTTTTCCACATGTCTTAAGTGAGGATTAAATTATTCCCTATGTCAGTGTTGTCATGAGTATAAAATCATGTATGCAAAATTATCTATAAATGGAAATGTGCTGCCCACCTCTTAAATCACAGTTATTTGTTCTACTTCTGGGTATCTTCACAGCATAAAGTATGTGCTACAAATTGGAAATGTCACCTTTTCTATGCCCGTCCTTTTGTCAGCATTATTTGCATTATTTATCTTTGTCTCACTTGAAGGGCGTGATGTCATCTAACTGTGCAAGGTTCTACACCTTAAGAACAACACAGCAAATGAACTTAATGTATGCTGCAACACGTGCTGGGAAACAAATGGAATGTGACAAGGAAAATGCTAGTTCTGCCTCACTCCCAGGGAAAGCAAAATTAGACAGGGATGTCGGCAAATGAGGTCAGATGAAGGGTTAGCATAGAAGACAGCCCCAGTAACTGAGAACTTCAGTCAGACGACCTGAAGTCCATACTCTGGAGATTCACAAATGTACTGAAGAAGATGGGAAGGATAGTCAAAATTCTTTCTAGTTAAATAGTATTGGATCCAGAGGCTGTTGGGCTCGGCTGATGTTTAAATTAAATGTTTAATGATTTACATCAAGGGTGTGTAGGATATCAAAGCAAAGCAAGATAAAATACAGAATAATCATGTTGGTGAATCTATTGGGTAAAAATACATGAAAAAAAAAGAAAAAATGGTAATAAAAATTATTAGGAAGAATAATCCATCACATTTGACATTAACTTCAAAGCTAACACACCAGTTAGTCAACTTGCATCTACTTCTGTAAAAGACATCACTCCAACCCAAATATTTCTTTTCATTTATTCATCAACTCATTAAAATTTGGGAAGAAATTTTCCAAAGCCACATGTAACACTAGAAACTTGTACATACACTACCATTTTAATTCTCACATTCATTATTCTTAAGAGGTACAATATTTCTATTTTATCTCTAAGCAATCTGTGAGGGAACATAGTGATGGCAAATTCTGTCTTCCCACTTTTGCCCTCGAGAAGAATTTTATTAGATTATATATTTGTTATGTCTCTTTCTGTTGGATTGGAGAAAGCTTCTGGAAGTCCTTTTAACTCAGGATTGTTCAATCTTTTGGCTTCCCTGGGCCACATTGGAAGAAGAATTGTCTTGGGCCACACATAAAATACACTAACACAAACCATAGCTGATGATCTAGAAACAAAAGGTACGTGCATAATTTTCTTTATGTTTTAAGAAAGCTTATTAATTTGTGTTGGGCTGCATTCAAAGCTGTCATGGGCTGCATATGGCTGAGAGTTGGACAAGCTTGTTTCAATTCAGAAATCTCCATTAGAATTACCTTGGAGTCTTGTTAAAGTAAAGGTTCCTGGGGTCATTCCACACTGGATCAGAATCTCTAGGGCTGGGTCGGGGAGAGTTGCATTTTTAACAAGGAGACCTGTTTATTCAGACACACATTCAAGTGTGAGAGCCACTGTCCTAGAGGATCCTCTACATGAAGCCTACCCATAGAGGTTGGTGGCAGCAGAGCCGGGCCTCTCAGAATCTGATTATGCAAACAGCTTCTGAGTTTCCAGCACTGAGTCAAGCCCTTCCACCAACCACATCACGTGAAGTTGCATCACATGAATTTTAAAGCCTATGTATTCTGATCACATTCCGTGATGGCTCCTAATTCATCGAAGTCCCCACTCTGAATCCAGAATCTTAGACTCCATGGACACGGGGAGCTCTGGCATGCTTCTTAACATAACCCCAATGAGGGCTGTTGTCTCTGCTTCCTTCCTCAGTACCCAGACCTGGGCTAGGATCCTGCGCCAGGCCTAGAATTTTCCCTGGTTGACCTCACCCCACTTCCCGACAAGAAATGTCTTATGTCAGAATGAATAGCCATCTCTTTATCCTGATTCAGGAGCTGAAATTACATTACATACAGGGTTCAGCAGAAGTAACACCCTTTGTTAAGTAGTTAAAATATTGTTATGTTACAGAATTACATGCTTATGATTTTGTAATAAAAGATTTGGTATAGAGTGCCAGCTCATAACAGGGCATTACTTCTGCCGGACTCGGTATCCCCTTAAATAGTTAACAGTGACTTAATGCCTTGCATGAGTCAGGACTAATTATGTACCGCTGCGGGGAGTTATCATAATGACTCTGCTAATACAAAGTGTGAAAAAGTAAAATTAACAATTGAGTTGAAGTTTGTTTATGATAGCTTTCTGAATTTCCATGGAAAAAGATGCATGGGTGCTTCTCTGAAAAATAGTATGGATCCGAAAAATGATTCATACTAGCTGAACAAAGGATAATGAAACTTCCTCTTAAAGCATTTATTATCTTATAAGATGTAAGACAACATTAAAAATGAACCTTTAGGAATCAAAAATTTTTACTAGTGTATTTATAAAATATACACGATTCACTGAAATGTTTCTCTGCTTCTTTTACACTCAGAAGGGTGAAAAGTATTTGAGCAACATGAAGATTGAAGTTGGGGGCAACCTCCCAGATGATTTTCAGTGTCAGAAACTGTCTTTACTGCCGAGGAGCTCTCAGGGGAAGTTCACTACCTGAAAAGGGCCCTTTCCCTGCCTCTGGAGGTGAGAGATTGTTTCTGCTCATCTGGTTTTGTTTCAATCTGTATTTTGTTACGAGCAGGAACAGTGAGTCTAGCAAAATATATCCTAGAGACTCAGAATGGTGAGGCTGACTCTGGGCTCCCTCATAAAGGACGGGAAAGCAGTTTTTAGCCATCCATCACCAATTTCTGCATGGCACTTTGATAAAAGGGGGACAAACATAAAGTTCATGGTGTAAGTTGGGTTTGAAGCTTGACTTAAATGTTTACAGACTGTTATAACTTGGAAAAGGGATCAAACTTTGGGTTCCCATCTCATTTTTATATGGTGATTTCTCTCAGTGTGAACTAATCTTTCCTTCCTTTTTTAAATTTGTCTCATTGAAGAGGACATGGATTCTTATGCTTCAAGCATCAACTAAGCTGGTCTCTATCTGGATCTCTCTGTCTCTCTCTGTCTCTCTCTCTCTTTCTCTCTCCCCCTCCTGTGTGTGTGTGTGTGTGTGTGTGTGTGTGTGTGTGTGTGTGTGTGTTTGGGTGCATGCAATTCATTTTTTTCTGCACCTTCTGTAGCAGGTGTACTAGTTTGACTAAGTATCTAACTCTTGGGAGCAGTGTCCAGGATGGAAAGCCAAGGTGCCTTGGGACCAGCTGTAGACTGATTCATTAGTATACCTTGGGTTCAGGCAGTAAGGGCCATTTTTTCCCCCCTTGGATCCAACTTGTGCTGAGAAGCCCATTTCATTCACTGGGATAGTTGCTCATGTCTCATGAGAATGCCTACCCATAGTTCCAGAATGCCAGTGGAGGGGAAAGGGGGATTCTATAAAGAAAAAAGCAGGAGTGAAAAGAGGAGCAGATTTTATTTGTAACAAAAATTTTCTCAACTCCATGTGTGAGTAGTTAGGTGAAAGAGAGTATGTTTAAGGTGATGTAGGAAGAGGAAAAAAAAGAAGAAAAGATGAAGAGATATATGGAGGATTATAAATTTAACAAATTTCACTTAGAAAATAACATTACGTATTCTTTCCTGTCTCATCTAGCAGCTGAGTTCTTCCTGTGGCCTGAAGGATAGGTCCAGTTGTCACAAACATTTGTTGTATCTCAGGTTTCAAAATTGAGAGCCGACCTTGGAATCATCCATCACAAAAGTGACATTTTGGAGCATGTAGTCTTCATAAATCTACAGTGAATCGCCAGTAAAGCTCTAACTCTCTGTTGCCTGACCCTCATGGGAGTTCGATGATCTCTTGTCCTCTTTCCCAAAAAGATGCTGGAAACATCTTTTTTGGGAAAAGATGTGCTTCCCTCAAACCTTCTTTGATTCTGCTAATTTTATAGCCGCATTGACAGAAAGAGAAATAAGAACAGAGAAAGTGAACTTTTGACTCCGATAGTTACTCTTTTCTACAAGCTTTATGTCCTGCTGCAGTGGTTTCATTGTAAGTCCTTGTGAGCTCTCTTCCGCCCTTGATCCAGACCAGAGACTCCCCTCCTTACATAATGTGTGAGGAAAGTATTTATAGCTATAGTGGCTGAGAAGTGACTGTGTGTACACAATCTTGAACTTTCCTAAGAAAGCAGCAAGTCACCAAATGAAGTTTAAAATTAGCCAGTTGATCAGATCATTATTAAGTATTTTGAGAAACTTTGAATATTTTAGATTACTTATTAATTTACCCTGAAGGTCAGATACGAAATGATTTTTCTTAGATTTATCTTGGATGAATAGATTAGTAGATTAGTAATACTTAGTCGATTCTAGCCACAGCAGCATGGCATTTGGGGAATGGCATATCATCCCTTCTTTCCATGCATTCTAGTATTCAATTTTCTGTTCATTTTTTTATGTAAATTTTGAGATTTAAAAACAAAATTTAGTGTGGTAGCAATAGTTCTCTACAGGAGATAAGGTTCAAAGTTTATTTTTGTTTCGTTTCCTCTTCTAATGAAAGTTCTGTTCACTCTTCTAGAATAAATTGTATTGTGATTATTGTTACATGTATGCAGGTCGATTCACGTACGATTTTTTGTTTGTTTTCTTTTATGTCATTGACCATTATATGTTGTTTTCTTTTATTATTGTCCTTTTTAGTTTTTGTGTATGTGTGCACACAGGGTAGAAAGAAGGGTAGAACATGGGAAGGGTAAAATGCCCTAATTCTTATGCTATTCTATGGTTCAGTGGGTCTCACCAAGAGTAGGTTTGCCTCACTAGGAACATTTTGCTTTGTCAAGAGACCTTTTTGTTTGTTACCATTGGATTGGGTAGGATGTGCTATTGGCATCTACAGAAAACAAGGCAGCGATATTCCTAAACGAACTCCAATCACAGGAGAGAGGCCTACAATGAAGAATTACTGGACCCAAAATGTCAATAGCTTTGAGGTTGAGAAACTCCGGTCTAATTGAGCAGAATACCATCCTCAAGCTTTTGCACTGAGACCAAATAATCCCAGTCTTGTTTTATCATTGCATTGAGCAAGAGCTTTTTGGTAAAGTATTTTTCAGTTTTCAGTGTTTTACCTGCAAGTACCAAGTTCCCAGATGTAAGCATAATGACTAAATATTCCTGAACATCATCTTCCTTCTGACAAAATGGAATGAACATTATCTTTATTGTATGGCTGCTAGAAGAATTAAATTAGATGTACATATAAAACATTTAGCAGTGTATCCAGCATATATTAGATGCTCAACAGTGTTTTCTCCCTTTCCCATGATGTTATAATAAATTTCAGCAATTTTCAAAAGAACATGAAAAGATTACTTTTCATGTTAACATTTCAGTAAGAAGATGAAATACTTATGAATGTTTAGTTAATGCAATAATAGAGGAATTATTTAGTGTTAGCGTGATGGTTCTATTTTCTTCTGTATTTTAAGCTCCTCATGTTTTCCTTCAATATTTTAGCACCTTATTCATGATTTAACAATGGGGAATTTTACAAAATGCTGCGTTGGGTTAAGAAGTAATGTACATATTTCTTTTAGTAACCTTGAGGAAAATGTATTTTACAAAATAGTTCCTTTTTTTTGAAGTAATTATTTTCTTGAGGGGAAAAAAAAAAGACATGAATATCAGTAAGTTCCATACATTTAAACAGACCTCAGGATATTCTGTGAATCATTTCTTTTAAAATGGCATGTATATTTAGCTTTTTTAGCAAGATGTCTCTAGCTATTTTTCTCTTCCAAATAAAGAGTAAAATATTCCTGGCTGGGATTTTATACAAATATGATAAGGAAAATTTGTATCATTTAAAAACTTGTGATTGCAAATTTATGAAAATACAGTCAAATGAATGAATGCTTATATTCCAGGTAGTCATACATAATATAAACTTGAGACCTGACTTTTTGGCAAGGAAGAGATCAAAAGTTTTCATGCAATTCAGACATTTCAATATGCATACACTTTCCTTCCATTTCTTTTCTTTCCTCAGGCAAGCAAACACACTTTAAAATAAAATTGCCTGTTTAATAGTTTTCATTTCTTTCTAGAATCCTTCAGAAAATGTTAAAAGTTTCTCTCACAAGGTTAGCTATTTTTCAGCAAACATAATAAATCCAGACTTTAAGTAGTCATGTACTTTTATGATGCATATAAAAAGACTTAACTTGAATTTTGGGATTTTCTCTTTCATGCAATACTTAAAAGTTAATAAAACTCCTTTTTATCACAATGTATAATCCAAATTTATACTAGGATAAGATATCTGAGAGTTCTTTTGAGGGAGTTAAAATTAATCAGTAATTTGATGTGAGGTGATATACTCAGGTATGTGCAAGATTATCCATTGTGGTGTAGGAAGACAACTATGGTGCTTTAAATTATAGAGTTTTTTTAATTTAAAAATTAAAGCAGGAGTTACACTTCAGACAGTAAAATGTAAGAACTTACCTGGTCTCATATTCAGCGGTAAGGTGTTGGTTAGGATATCCAATAGATCTGAGGACTGCTTGAGATATCCTTAATATTACAGAGTTTCACAAAATTGTTTTGACATTTCATTTGCTTTCGAAGTAGTACTGCAAAACTATAATTTCTGCTGGCCAATTAAAGAAAAAAATGTCTAGCTTTAACTTAAATATTCTTCCCCAAATAAACAAGTCTTAAAAAATATTTCCTCACAAAAATTGTAGTTGAAAGATATTACTACAATGCAGGAAATGAACTTTAAGTAAATGGCAGAACTAGATTTTCTTCTATCACTACTGAAACACCATAGTGAGAGAAAAACAGTGATGACCTGCTATGACATAACAATAAATTAGTTAAAAATTAATTACCGTTTCTTTAAAATATGAATTTATATTCACTGTCATAACAATAAGCCATCTCCTAATTGTGTGTGTGTGTGTGTGTGTGTCATTTGGTGTGTAATATTAATAAATATTGCAACTTTATGCAGTATCTTTGTAAATTTTCACATCTGCTAACAATGATATAAAATTAAACTAATTTAGTACTAAACTGTTAAGTACTTGTACCCTAAAGTAAGTCATTTTTAGGGAGGAATCAAAATTAATAATTTAATTTCCACTATCATTCCTATTACATTAATATATTATAAATGTCAAATTTTAAAATACTGCAAATAATATATATAATATTAATTATAATCTTTTATCAAATAGCAAATACTGTTAACAATGTTAGTGAGAATAGTTATCCCCTCATAAAATAAAATGTAACAAAATTTTTAAAAATTATCATGTCTGTTTAAAATGTTTTATTCTTATTAAATATATAGCATACACTTTATATATACATAGTTCTCTGCCTATACATATATACATATATAGACACATATCCATGCACACATATTGTAAACTTAAATTTTTTTACTCACAGATATGTACAAATAAAAATGTTTAAAATGTTACTGTCATGTGAGGAGTAGAAATTTAAAATACTATTTTCCTTCAAAGACCTATGCCTTTTAAAAAATGCAAGTAATATTTTTATTTTTCTTTAGCAATTTTAAAAACAGGAGAAATAGAACCATTGGTTATAAAGCAAATATTTGTTGAAAGGATTATGTTAGAATTTTAAACCATTTAATCAATAAATAGCATAATGCAATTTAACTTATTTTTTAGAATTTTAAAGCCTTAAAAATCTATTTCACTCAATGCTCTCTATGGGTTTATGTGGCTCTTGAATATTATGGAGTGCTTTCAAAGACTTTATCTGGTTTTAGTTTTGACAAATGAGCAATTTTCGAACCACAGCACGTCCTCCCATAAAGTTGTTTCACTCGACATCCCTCATTATAAACGTTGATGAAATAAAAATTGATTCCGAGCCGGTGCCATTGATTCTGTCTGTGTGAAGTTGTCTGTTCTCCCCATGTCTGTGTGGTTTTCTCCAGGGACTCTGGTTTCCCCCAACATCGCAAAGTTGTTCACATTAGGTTGACTGGAGTGTCTGAAGGTTCCCAGTCTGTGTGAGTGTGAGTGCGCCTTGTGATGGAAGGACATGGGGCATCACGTCCAGCCTTGAGCTGCTGGGAGGGGCTCCAGCCACCTGCAACCCTGAACTAGAATAAGCTGGTTGGAAAATCATGATCTTACTTGTTTTTATTTATCTTTCTTAAATGTATGTGTAGCTCACATTTATATCAATGTTTAATATTAGAAGTATTTTAGGTCTTTAATTTAGAAGCTAGATCATATTTTTTGTGACCAGAAATAGGTCCTAGAAACGGAATTCTTTTTTTTTTGTATCAACCTCTAGTAAAACTGGTTTTGTTATGTTGTTTCACTTAATGTCACAGTTTCCAAAAGCCTATCGACAATGTTAAGTGAGGACTTACTGTTCTTAGACTGGGTGTGTTTGGTTCCATCTCACAGAAAAGGTATCTGAGATTCTGAGAGGTTACTCACTCAGGCACACACTTAAGAGACTTGAAGTCACTAACTTATCTCCCCCCACTTCTCCACTAAGTCCTTAATCCTTCCTATACTAGTTCACATGGGTGCTATATTCATAAATGTTTTCCAGGTTGATAAAATTGGTGTGCTGACAGTTACTGCTGCTTCTATTGTCCATGGAAAGGCCCATTTGATGACCTAGTCACGTGACTGGCTGTAATGGTGTTTAATTTTTTGTTAGGGATTCCGATTTCTTTAGCTTCTTTTGATGCACTAACATTTTATTTTTTTTAGAAATTTACTTAATTTGTCATGATGTCATCATTAGTTCGCTGCATTGTGAGGTGGAGATGACTGTCAACCAAAATCCCCCGTCTGGCCATATGACCAGATGACATTTTCTAGTCTCCCTTGCGGTCAGTGTAGTCATCTGACAGTTCTTCCTAATGGAATGCGAGTAGACAGTGTGGGCTGCTTCTACGTTTGAACTAGTCTGGTCGGCCTACTGACACTTTGAATTTAATCCAGGGAGACATGTCGTTTGAAAAGGGACAGTCCCGTTGCTTCTGTCTCATTTAAAATGGTACACCCGGTCAGCCCATCTTGAGTGTGTAACTGACTGAATGTGACTCCTCCATACTCTCTCTTCTCCACGCCCTGGGCATGGCAGAAGAGTCTTTACGATGCAGGTAATGACAAGGCCCTAAAGGGCAGTAAATACTGGAAGTGACTCAGGAGCTCAGGACCCCTGTGTGAGGGCGAGCTGCCCAGCTGCCAGAAACTCCCGCCGGGACCATTAAAAGAGAACTAAATGTTGTAGCAGTTTATCCCACACTGACGTTATGCTTTAGTACAATGTTTTCAATTTATTTTTTTAATGCATTCTTTAATTTTTCACAATCTGTTGTTCAAGGACATGGACATTTTCCAGGACGTTTTTCTGTACCTCTTGACTTCTGACTCGTTCCTTTGGTCACAATATTATTTAAGTCTTATTTCTTATTACATTTGATGGAAAACCTCCTGCAAGTTTTCTGTTACCCTCTCAGGCTTTTCTGCTTGGCTTGCTTAATGTACTGATAGCACAGCAAGATGAATTTAGCTCACATTTTACATCCGAAAACTTACATTGTTACAAATGTAGCCAACATTGTGAGAAAACACTAAAATGCACAAAATGTGCCAATTTTCCATACCTCTGCATTTTAAAGGCTTTTGTTAGGACTTCGTAAATGCCAGAATACAGGAAGTTTTCTTCTCCTGAATAACGCATGGTACATTTGGTGCCTTCATTTGGAGAAATTACATGCTGCAGAGAAGTCATCTAAGAAAATAGTTGTGTATAGTTGACTACATTAATAACTATTCATACTCTGCCTTAGAGTCGCTGGTTATTATGGAGCCTTTGAGCGACCGTAATAGTTGGAGACTATAGAAGAGTAGTTTATTCCACAACACCTACCATACTTTGGACTTCCTTGGCTCCTAGGGGTATAATCCAGGGCTTATTTCCAAGGTTTAGAGACTTTTACCCTTGACATATAGAGTGATTAGACTGCAAATTCCGGCTTTTACATAAACCAAAACTTACTTAGTAAATTTCTCAAAATCCCATGACAATTCATCATTTGTTAGGAATTACAAGTAACACGCAAGTAGATGCTAGAAGTCTAATATTCTGCAACCAGGTTTCTGCTCACTTACCTGGCCTTCACTTAATTGGCACTATTTTCATAATAAATTACTGTGAAGTTTAATACACCTCTAAGGACAAAGACAATTAGGAGAAAGGTTTTCTGAATAATTGCATGGCAAAAAAATTCTGTATATATTTAAATAGCCATAGTAATCAACTAGAAGTAGAAACAAATTGTTTTTTAAGTTATAAGAATGTGCCAGCTTTTAATTAAACTGATAATGTTGTTTACAGGAACATAATGAAGATATAAAGGAGAGTAATCCATACTGTTTCAATGCACATAGAAGTCAGTCAGATAGTTGCATTACTTAAAAAAATATCTACACATCATAAGAAAAAAAGCAGCTCACTTGGCTGTTATGCTTATGCCTTTGGGAAAACCACCCAAGCCTGATCAACCAGTTATATAGCATGATACGTGTATACGTGTTCGCTTGTTTGTTTGTTCTGTGTGTGTATGTGTGTGCATAGCATGTGCACGATTTCTCAACTATGAATACAACAGACAGATAAAAATCTTAACTTATAAGAACAGTTATGCCTCAGTTTAAACCCCCCTGTGTTTTAGGCAGCACCTTGTGACACGGGACGATGGATGATACAAAAATGTAAACATCTACTTCAGGGGAGCTCATGTAGTCTGTGTTCTTAGGTGTAAATATTAGGAATCTTTTATATTTTTGGTGCATGTAGTTCATATACAAATCCCATAAAATGGAGCACGTTGAGGCCTAGAGAATGTCTGTGGTTTGTTCAGCAGTGCAGGGAAAGCAGAGCTGGACTGGTGGACTGAAAGTCTCACTCGGACCCCAATGGTGATGTTGTATGACATGTGCACATCTTTGTTCCTCTTTCCTGACATTGCTGTATTCCCTTTGTCCTCTTCTCACTAGTTAAAGCAACACAACTCAATGCAGGCAGTTTCTTCCCGAGGTCATTTACAGTGAGGCGGTGTGGGGCTTTTGATCCACTAACTCCTTTGCCTTTAAGACAGCTGGAAGTTCTCCAGTTCCACCGAGAGTCCTGCAATGGGGGTCTTGTTATATCTGCATAGGCAGGTGTGGGAGGTTTGTCTAGTAGGTAATTCTGTTTGGGTCAAAGTAGTTTCCTATGGAAAAAAGTCTTAGTTTATCCTTTCAGAATTCTCTTAATGTTGAGAACTATCATTCTTAATACAGTGATAATCAGAAAGGGACATTGTACTTACCATTCAAATGACAGTAACATGAAGATTAAATTTTTAAATAATAAGATAAATTATCAGTAACTTTATTTTTTATAATTGATAAAAAGTGATTTAAATAATAAAAAAGTATAGATAACTTTAATTTTCATGTTTAATACAAAGTAAATTTAAGATCAAGACCTTTACGAAAACTTTAGTTATATTTATCTATTAGTTAATTCAATTATTTTAATTCGGTCTTATTGTAAACATATATTTTCTAGGATCTGCCTTCCATAAAGAGATTGCTCTTACGTGCTTATTTCTGAAGATTGGTAGAAGTCAGATAGTCTTGATGGAATTCCCAAATTTATAAGTAGGTAATTGTCATGGACTAGGAAAATTTGAAGTCTGCATAAATATTAAAGTATCACCTAGGCTGCTCAGTATTGTCTTTCTCAAAGAATTATATTAATTGAGGTCAAAGGCTTATTCTCACATGAATTTTATTACTTCTAGAGTATCTTGCAGAGTGCTAGGCACTTGATGAATTTTAACAAATATTTATTAAATAAAAATGAGAGATTTAACACCATTAAACTCAGCAGTTCATTTTAAGATAATTAGTTAGCTATTTCTGTGTCACTGAACACTTGTACCTTGGAGTTTTAAAATGACAATGATTTTGTCCTTTCTCATGGATCTGGGTCTTTGGAATGCTCTGAGGATCTAGGTCATACTTGGCTGATGTTGACATATTCAGGGGATGAGTTTGCTGGGGGCTGGCTGGTCAAAAATGGGCTTACGTGGGGTGGATCATCTCTGATCATTGTAACCTCTCTGTCCAGTCCATGTTATCATCAAGGCAAGTGAACAAAGCTCCAAGAGAATAGCAACATGAAATGCCACTAGAGGTCTTGTTTCATAATGCCACACTATGACTGTCCTGCATGTCATTGGGCAAATGAAGCCATGAGTCCAGTTCTGAATAAAGGGGTAGAGAAGGCAAATGCACTTGTAGTTGGGAAGAACCACAATGTCACACACAAACAGCATGCATGTAGGGAGAGGCAGTGAGTAGGGCTGTTTTTGCGACCAACTTCTCAAACATTGAAGCAAAAAAGAAAGAAATCAAGATATGCTCATCTCAACATTCCTATGTGATGAATTTGTTAATAGCCACATTTTTCCCTGTAGGCAGCTCAAAATGGAAGAGACGAAAGTCCTTAATTGGTGTCAACAGAATGCACTTTTCAAATGACTTAGACAATTTGTCAAAACAGAGTAGTTATTCTCACAAACAACCTACCAGTGAATTTGACAAAGCCCTAATTTTTATAAACCGAGTATTGCTTTGAATAGCACCATGTTTCTACTGAAAGGCCTTTTTGCTTCCTCTGCTTTATTTGTTTTAGCTTTCTGCAATATTTCTTATTTAAATGTGCATCAGTTGCTACAAAAAAAATCTCTTTATATTACAAAGAATTACTAGTTTAGTAACTCTGATCATCTTTCTTTTTCTCTGAAGTGACGTACAAAACAACAAATGTTTTTTGACAAACTTTGAAACATTATTCACTTTTTTTAAATGGATAAAGTTGTTTTAAGTCCACAGCGAAAGTGAGCTGAAAATGCAGATTCCCAATATACCCCTTGCTCCTACTCTCGCAACACCTCCGCCTCCCTCTCATCAGCTTCACCCCAGCAGAGTGGTACACGGCCTACAAGCGAACTTACACTGACCCGTCCTAATCACCCAAAGTCCACAGTTCACCTGAGGGTCCTCTCTTAGCCTTGTACACTCCATGGGTTTGGACAAATGTGTAATGGCATGCATCCATCATTACAGTAGTGTGCAGAATATGTCCACTGCCCTAAAAATCCTCTGTGCTTTGCCCTTTCGTCCCTTCCCTGCCCACCACTGGAAACTGCTGATCTTCTTACTATCTCCATCATTATACCTCTTCCAGAATGTCATACTGTTAGGGTATTATAGTATATAGCTTTTATCAGATTGGCTTATTTCACTTAGTAATATACAATGCATGTTCTTTCATGTCTTTTAAGGGCTCATTTTTTTAGGGTTACATTATATCTTCTTGTCTGGATATATCACAGTTTACTTATTCTTTCACTTCCTGAAGAATATTGTAGTGGCTTCCGAGTTTTAGCGATTGTGAATGAATCTGCCACAAATATCTATTTGCAAGCTTTTCTATGAACATAAATTTTTAATTCATTTGTATAAATATCAAGAAGTGATATCATATGGTAAGAATATATTTAGCTTTGTACAAAACTGCCAAACTGTCTTCCAAAATGACTGTACCCTTTGGCATTCCCACCAGCATTTGGTGTTGTGTTTCATTACGTTATTTTATTAACATCCTTCCTGCCTAAAATTTTTGTTAATAATACTTGTCAATTTTGTTCTGTGTATATAGTATATAGATATTACTTATTTTTTCTTAAAGTTACAACTAAGTGCTTTAATTTGGTAAATAACAAATTTCCTATTCTTACGGTCCTTTGCACACAAATAAATTTGGAAAGGAAATTGTCAAACCTTCTTGTTTTCTACATGGCACACCCCTAACCATCCACAAAATGTTTTATGATAAATGCGAAACTGATGTTAAAGAGTCAAATTTTTATCTTAATTATTCAGATAATCCAATTACTGAGTGTCCATACTGACTGACTGGATGCTTGTTTAACCCTTTGGTTCTGTGTCCTGTGTGAATGGATTATCTTCCATGCAGTTTTACGAGGAAAAATTGCTAGCACTTTAGAGAACAAATAGCTTAAACATTTTATATATGTTTGTAAAAAACCTAAGCTTGAATTGAAGATCTTACTATTTATGTCTTCTGCTAAAGAAATAGTAGGTCTGAGCTGTCTTAAGAAAAACTTGGAGTATTTCTCAAAAGAACAGCACATGCTTAGTGAAATAAGCCAGACAGAAAAAAACCAAAAACTATATGACTTCACTTATATGCGGCATATAAAATTGAAAGCAATAAAGAAAAAAGAAAAAAACAAGCAAACAAAAAACCCATGGACACAATCAATAGTTTAATGCTTATTTGGGGACGAGTGGGGAGGGGAGGGGAGAAAGGGGGCTGGGAGAGGAGGGAGGGGGAAGCTAAATACATGGTGATGGAAGAACTCACACTGGATGGTGAACTTACTATGCAACAAGCTGACGATGCACTGTAGAACTGTGCACCTGGAACTTATGTAATTCTTGCTAACCAGTGTCACCCCCCCCCCAATAAGTCTAACAATAAAAATTAAAAAATTAAAATAAAATTAAAA